>CM070788.1:19905000-20272500 GCA_036346955.1 Dipus sagitta | reverse complement strand
CAGATGCTGGTCTCTAGTCACTTTATTTTATTTTATTTTTTTTTGTTTTTTGTTTTTTGAGGTAGGGTCTCACTCTAGCCTAGGCTGACCTGGAATTCACTATGGAGTCTCAGGGTGGCCTCGAACTCACGGTGATCCTCCTACCTCTGCCTCCCGAGTGCTGGGATTAAAGGTGTGCGCCACCACGCCCGGCTCTCTAGTCACTTTAAACACAACCTGAAACCCCCTAAGCTACACTTTATGCCAATAGCCTTTTTTTTTTCTCATATGCATTTGTGAAGAGAGAGAGGAAAAAAAGAGAAAGGGAGAAAGGGGAGGGATGGTGGGAGAGAGAGAAAGAGACGAAAGAGAGAGATTATGCCAGGGCTTCTTGCCACTGAAAACAAGCTCCTGATACATGTGCCACTTTGTGCCTCTGGCTTTATGTAGGTACTGGGGAGTTGAATCAGGGCCAGCGGGCTTTGCAAGCAAATGCCTTTAACCTCTAAGCCATCTCTCCAATCCTGGATAACCATTTTTCTTTTGTCCTTCTCCTGCTCCTGTTGTGAACTGACAAAAATCTACTTTCTGTGGTAAATGGAAACCTTTCAACCTCCTCAAGAAACAACTTTGAGATAGTGACTTCTTTTTTTTTTTTTTTTTTTTTTTTTTGCCATTGTCAGCTTTCTGTTGCTGTAACTTGATGTGATCACTTCACAAGGGGTGAGGCTTATTTTAGCTGTGGCTTCAGAGGGTGAGGCCCATGACAGCCCACCCCTGCTGCCTTTGAGTGTGTGACGAGACAATACATCACAGTAGAGGGCACGTGGTTGAGCAGAGCTGCTCACTTTATGGTGGCCAGGGAGGAGGAGGGGAGGGATAGAGAGAGGGAGGGAGAGAGAATGACTTAACTTCCTTCCACTAAGCCCTACGTTCCAGTCACCTTCTAACACTACCATCAGCAGGGGGCCAAAGCTTCAACACGTGGACCTTTGGGGCACAGTTGGGTCCAAATTTTTGGCATTTGTCCATGTTGAGCATTACCGTTATAATTGTCTTTTGGATTCAGGGTATTCTCAGTGATCCCCAGTTTTCCTGTCTTTATGTCTTATCTATCTTTGAGACACTCTCACAGGTGTTAGGAATCCCTCCTTTCCACCCCCACCTGCTTTCTTTCCTCCCTTCTTTTCCTTCTTTTTATTCCCCGCAAACATTTGTTGAAAGTTACTGGGTGCAGGCAACTAGGAACTTGCAGTAAAAGTGAAAAGAAAAATGCATTTTTGACCCGTGGAGCTCCTGTGTTGTCGTGACAGAGAACGGCAGCGGACAAACGTATAAATTATACAGCTCCGCTGAGGATGACAGATGCTGTGCCGGAAAATAAATTAGGAAAGAATGGGGGGCGGAGGAGAAGGCAGTTTTAAATAGGTGGTGCTCCGGAGCTCATTGAAAAGCATGTGAGAGTGCACAGCTCAGGAAAAAATTTGAAACTTTCTGATTCAATTTTTTTTCCTTCTGCTTTAATGTTTAAGCTGAAAAGCCCAAATCATATATTTATGATGTGCAGCATGATGATTTGACATGCCTACGTATTGTGGAATGGCCGATCAAGTTGATGAATACATGTATTCCTTCCTTTATTGTCATCTGTGGTACGAACACATATCTTTCTTTTTTAATTTATTTAATTCAATTTATTTACTTGAGAGAGAGAGAAAGAGGCAGGTAGAGAGATTGTACGCGCCAGGGCCTCTAGCCACTGCAAATGAACTCCAGACACATGTGCATCCTTGTGCATCCGACTTTACGCAGGTGCTGGGGAACTGAACCTGGGTCCTTTGGCTTTGCTGGCAAGTGCCTTAACCGCTAAACCATCTCTCCAGCCCCACTTACACCTTTCTAATAATTTTCCTGCATATAATGTTATTAACTGTAGTTAATGTTATTAACTATAGTCACCATGTTGTTCAGCAGATCCCTTGACCTTATCCTGCCTAAAATTTTCCATATTTCTTTTTTTAATTTATTTAAAAAAAAAATTTTGTTCTTTTTATTTATTTATTTGAGAGTGACAGAGAGAGAGAGAGAGAGAGAGACAGAGAGAGAGAGAGAGAATGGGTGCGCCAGGGCTTCCAGCCACTGCAAACGAACTCCAGATGCGTGTGCCCCCTTGTGCATCTGGCTAACGTGGGTCCTGGGGAATCGAGCCTCGAACCGGGGTCCTTAGGCTTCACAGGCAAGCGCTTAACCGCTAAGCCATCTCTCCAGCCCAAATTTTCCATATTTCAATCAATATCTCCCAACCCCTATACTGCCGGAGTCTGATAACCATCATTCTGCTCTCTGCTTCTGAGTTCGGCGTTTCTAGATTGTGTCCGTTCCTTTCTTATTGCGGGGACAGATTACCTGACCAGAAGCAGCTCAAGGAAGGAGAGGCCTCGTTGTCAGCATACAGCTTTGAGGAGAAGTCTCATGACAGGAAAAGGGCGGCGGCAGAGAGCCAGTGTCGCGCTGTCAGGGCGGAAGCTGAGAGCTGAGCGGTACTGGCGCTGGACTGTGACCCAGAGCACAGCATCTCAGTGAGAGGCACACTTCCTCCTGTAGGGCTTCACCTCTGGAAATGTCACCGCCTTCCCGCACAGTGACACCGAGGATTGAGTATTCAAACACATGGTATATGGGAGTCATTTTACAGTCAAGCCACCACATGGATCCCACATATTAGCAACATTTTTCTGGGCCAGTCTTTCTGTTCTTGGCTTATTTCGCTTAACATAACATCCTCCAGGCCCATCCATGTCGTTGGAAATGGCAGGAATGCAGTGTATCTACAGTCTGTTCTTTCTTTGTTATTTATTTATTTGAGAGAGAGAGAGAGAGAGAGAGAGAGAAAGAGAAAGAGGCAGATAAAGAGAATAGACGCACCAGGGCCTCCAGCCACTGCAAACCAACTGCAGACACATGTGCCCCTGTGCACCTGGCTTATGTAGGTCCTGGGGAATTGATCCTGGGTCCTTTGGCTTTGCAAGCAAGCACCTTAACCCTTAAGCCACCTTTCAAGCCCCGCTCGGTTTTCTTCATCCATCCATCCATTGATGGACACTTGGGTCGGTTTCTTGGTTACGATGGTGATGCTGCAGTGTACTTTGGTGCACTTACTCCATTTGCATCTACACTCAGTAGTGAGTTAGCTGGATCGATTGTTCTAATTGTGTTTTTTTTTTTTTTTTTTTTTTGAGGACTTTCCATTGTGTCCCCTGCAGCATCGATACCAACTTGCATTCCCCATGTGGGTCATGGGGACAGGAGGGATTCTCCCTGGAGGAACAATGCGTACTGACTGGGGATGTACTGGGGGACCCTTGGCTGGAAAGATGGGATGAGACCAGGAGGTGAAGGGATCAGATCATTCATCTCTTGAGCTTTTCTAAACCCCTCCCCCTTTTGGGCATGGTATGATAGGAAGCCAGCTGAAGGTTTTCAGTAGAGGAATGATTACATTTTTTATTTAGGGGATGGAGAGATGGCTTAGCATTTAAGGCACTTGCCTGCGAAGCCTAAGGACCCAGGTTCGATTTCCCAGTGCCCACAGCTGGAGTTTGTTTGCTGTGGCTGGAGGCCCAGGAGCACCCATTCTCTCTCTCTCTCTCTCTCTCTCTCTCTCTCTCTATGTTCCTCTTTTTCTCTCTCCAACAAATAGATAAATAAATACTTAGGATTTTTTTAAATTCAGAGGTAATTATCCAATTAATTGTTGTCAGGAATTCCAGTGTACCCTTCAGACATTTTCCTCACATACTAACATCTTGCCAAACCAGAATGTAACATAACCAGGCTGGTTTGTAAATCTCTCACTAGCTCAGTGTTTTATTGATTTGTTTTGTCTCTGTGCATATATATATATATTTTTAAAAAAATTTTGTTCATTTTTACTTATTTATTTGAGAGTGACCGACAGAGAGAGAAAGAGGCAGAGAGGGAGAGAGAGAGAGAATGGGCACGCCAGGGCCTCCAGCCACTGCAAGTGAACTCTAGACGTGTGCACCCCTTGTGCATCTGGCTAACGTGGGTCCTGGGGAATCGAGCCTCGAACCGGGGTCCTTAGGTTTCACAGGCAAGTGCTTAACCGCTAAGCCATCTCTCCAGCCCATATATTTGTTTTTAATTTGATTGATTTGCAGGTTTACATTTGTTTTCCTTCTACTTGCTTTTGGTTTGTTTAGGTCTTTCTAAGTTATTAGGGTGCAGCTGAGATGGTTCTCTTGAGATACTTCAATTCTTTACTAATGTGTGTAGTGAGTGCCATCCATTTCAGCTTTGTCCTACAAATTTTGATGTGTTGTTTATTATCTCTCATCGGTTCGTCATCCACCCATCTATCTTCTATCCACCCATGTGCAATCTTCCACCACCTGTTTAATCAGAGTAAAATCTTGCCATGCTATGGCTGTGAGTGGTGGACTGTTACGAGACTGGCATTATGTGGTCTTTTCCTTGAGACAAGGGTCTCATGTAGCCCATGGCCTCAAACTTTCTATGTAGCCAAGGAGGACCTTGAACTCCCGATCTTCCTGTTCTGCTTCCTGAGGGCTGGGATTACAGGTGTGCACCACCATGCTTGGTTTTAGGGGTGCTGGGGTTGGGCTCAGGGCATTGTGCATGTGTTCTACGGGTGAGCTGTGTCCCCGGCCCTTAGCTGTTTTCTTATATTGCTCCACTGGGGAAAGTGGTGGGGTGGGAGAATTACTGCAAGCAAGCACCTTTTAACCACTGAGCCGTCTTCCCAGCCAGGGAGTTTGTTTTGTTTTGGAAAATTTTTATTTTGGAAAATGGTTCCCCATTCAGCCTCTGTTGATACTTCAGTTGGGTACTGAGCCATCTCCCTAGTCCCCATTATCTTATATTTTAAGAAAATTCGTCTAATGTTCAGCCTAGAATAGGCTGTGATTGGCAGAATGACGTTGCCTACATGGGTGCTTATAACTTCTGGTGCCAGGACGTGTTTACTTATATGGATAAAGACATTGCAGGGGTGACTAATGCTGAGTGAAATTGTCTGCGATTATTCAGGTACACCCGGCGTAGTCTCAGTGTCTTTAGAAGAACACAGGAGTCGTTGAGAGAAGCTGCAGCGAGGCGGAGAGTGGATTAGTCAGGTACACCCGGTGTAGTCTCAGTGTCTTTAGAAGAACACAGGAGTCATTTAGAGAATGCTGTGTGAGGCGGAGAGTGGATTAGTCAGGTACACCCGGTGTAGTCTCAGTGTCTTTAGAAGAACACAGGAGTCATTTAGAGAATGCTGTGTGAGGCGGAGAGTGGATTAGTCAGGTACACCCGGTGTAGTCTCAGTGTCTTTAGAAGAACACAGGAGTTGTTTAGAGAAGGGTGCAGCGAGGTAGAGAGTGGATTAGTCAGGTACACCCGGTGTAGTCTCAGTGTCTTTAGAAGAACACAGGAGTCGTTGAGAGAAGCTGCAGCGAGGCAGAGAGTGGATTAGTCAGGTACACCCGGTGTAGTCTCAGTGTCTTTAGAAGAACACAGGAGTCGTTGAGAGAAGCTGCAGCGAGGCGGAGAGTGGATTAGTCAGGTACACCCCGTGTAGTCTCAGTGTCTTTAGAAGAACACAGGAGTCGTTTAGAGAAGCTGCAGCGAGGTGGAGAGTGGATTAGTCAGGTACACCCGGTGTAGTCTCAGTGTCTTTAGAAGAACACAGGAGTCATTTAGAGAATGCTGTGTGAGGCGGAGAGTGGATTAGTCAGGTACACCCGGTGTAGTCTCAGTGTCTTTAGAAGAACACAGGAGTCGTTTAGAGAAGGCTGTGTGAGGCGGAGAGTGGATTATTCAGGTACACCCAGTGTAGTCTCAGTGTCTTTAGAAGAACACAGGAGTCGTTGAGAGAAGCTGCAGCGAGGCGGAGAGTGGATTAGTCAGGTACACCCGGTGTAGTCTCCGTGTCTTTAGAGAATACTTCAGTGAGACAGCAAGTGGATTGGTGTACTTTGAAGGTGGGAGGAAGGGTCATATGCCAAGGAACCCTGTAACCACTGGAATTTGGAAAAGGTGAGGAATAGATTGTCCCCGTGAGCTTTTGGTAGGAGCCAACTCCACTTACGCCTTGACTGGCTCAGTGAAACTGCCGTCAGATACCCAAACTCCAGCAGTGTAAGAATGTAAACTTTGGGGGCTGGAGAGATGGCTCAGTGGTAAGGCGCTTGCCTGCATAGCCTGAGGACCTGAGTCTGATTCTCCAGGACCCACGTAAAGCCAGATGCACAAAGTGATGCTTGCGTCTGGAGTTCTTTTGCAGTGGCTAGAGATCCTGGTGTGCCCATTCTTTTGTTCTTTCTCTCTTTCTGCCTCTTTCTCTCTCTCAAATAAATAAAAAAAAATTTTTTAAAATGAAAGTAAACTCTTGTATTCTTTTAAAGCACTCTGTGGTCATCTTTTATAGATTCAGAGAAGCAAGAACATCTTTCTTTTTCTTTTTTTGTTTATTTTTACTTATTTGAGAGTGACAGACAGAGAGAAAGAGGCAGAGAGAGAAAGAATGGGCGCGCCAGGGCCTCCAGCCACTGCAAACAAACTCTAGACGCGTGTGCCCCCCTTGTGCATCTGGATAACGTGGGTCCTGGGGAATCGAGCCTCGAACTGGGGTCCTTAGGCTTCATGGGCAAGAGCTTAACCGCTAAGCTGTCTCTCCAGCCCAAGGACATCTTCCTGTACATAATCAGGATACGTATGTGGCCGGGTGTGCAGATCCTAGAGTCAAGTATGGCTATTCTGAACTTGTCATGTTCATCAAGCTTCCTAATTTGGAACATCTGACGTGAGCCCAGTATTATTTAAGGAAGATTGGCTTCAACCTGCATAAGATGAATCAGATAGAAGGGGATCAGAATTCGAGGAGCTAAAAAGACTGCTGCCATCCGTTAGGGAGATGGGAACTCAAAGTGGCTAGACTCTGGGCTGAAGAGTTAGAACTGGGTACGAGGGACACTTCAAAGGGAAAAAAATAGCAACCTTTAAAGACCGACTAATGATAGAGATAGGAAGAGTGTGACGTCAGCGTTGACGCAAAAGCATGAATAAATAACATGCTCATTAAGAAAGAAAGAAGAGGGTGAAAGGTTTTCTGTTCAGTTTTCATCTGTCACAAGTGACCAAATAAGTCTCAGGTTTGGATTCTTTGAGCAGTGAAAAGCCAATCAGACCTTTTCTGGCCACGCCAATTCCAAGTTTGTGTTTGTAGAAAAGCCGGTTTATCATGGTCTATTCTCTCATGACATCAAATATATCCAGGTGTCGAATTTCTGTGTCCTAGACAAGTGTTCATGCTGTGTCCCTGGAAGTCAGAGATTTTGTTAGACTGCTCCTAAATTGCTGGTGAATTATATGTTGGCAGTGCCAGACTTTTTTGCTACTGTCTTTTTTTTATTTTTATTTTTGAGGTAGGATCTTGCTCTAGCTTAGGCTGACCTGGAATTCACTATGTAGTTTCAGGCTGCTCTCTACCTCTGCCTCCAAGGCGTGCACCACCATGCCGGGCTATTATCTGATATTTTATATTTAATTTCCCCCTCCCCCGGATATTTATTTTGCTCCTTGTTTGTGAAATAACCGCCAAGTCTTTTTCATCTACTTAAACTGAAAATATCATTCATAAGCTGAAAGAATCATTCTGAAGGCTGGAGTGATGGCTTAGCGGTTAAGGCATTTGCCTGTGAAGGACCCATGTTCTATTCCCCAGGTCCCATGCAAGCCAGATGCACAAGGTGGCACATGCGTATGGAGTTCGTTTACAGTGGCTGAAGGCCCTGGTGTGCCTGTTCTTTCCTCTCTCTCTCTGCCTCTTTCTACCTCTCTCTCAAATAAAATAAAATAAAATAAAAAATTTAAAAAGCCTCAGTTTCTCTTAAGTGAGCTTTCCACATGCCTGCAGCGTTAATCTCTCTCTTAAAAAAAAAAAAGGAATTATTCTGAGCCCCAAATATTTCTTCTATCCCAACATCCTCGAGTCTCTTGGCTTATTGAGTCAGCTTTGAACTGGTCCTCCTTCAAGACAACATGCAGGGTACGGTGGGGAAGGGGTGGCTGATGCTTGAACTCAGGTTCTCACGCACACTAGGCAAGAGCTATCACTCCGCCCTGTTTAAATGTTTCTTCATGGTAAAATTCAGATAACATAAAACCTGCTATTTTTGGGTATGTAGTTCATTGATTTTAAATTTTTTCTAATTTGATTTAATTTATTTATTTGCAAGTGGGGGGGGGGCGTAGAGAGAAGAGTCAGAGAGAGAATGGGCACACCAGGGCCTCTAGCCACTGCAAATGAACTCCAGATGCATGTGCCTCCCTTGTTCATCTGGTTTATGTGGGTACTTGGGCAATTGAACCTGGGTCCTTTGGCTTTGCAGGCAAGTGCCTTAGCCACTAAGCCATCTCTCCAGCTCTATTTTATTGATTTTATTTACTTATATATTTTTTGGTTTTTCGAAGTAGGGTCTCACTCTAGGCTGATCTGGAATTCACTATGGAGTCTCAGGGTGGCCTTGAACTCACGATGATCCTCTTACCTCTGCCTTCTGAGTGTTGGGATTAAAGGCATGTGCCACCACGCCTGGCTTATTGATTTTGAATACATTCACTATGCTGTGTAGACATCTTCATTGATTATTTCTAGGACATTTTATTCATTCCAAACAGAAACTTAGTACTTATCAAACAAAAAGTCCCCATTGTCTCTTCTTCCAGCTCTTGGTAAGCTCTATTCTACTTTATTTGTTTTGAAAATGACTTTATCTAGCTGGTTACCTGATGGGATGACTTTTTTTACATGTGACATAGTATATAACATTGCTTCAAGGCTCACCCACATTGTAGCAATTGAGTGCATATGTTGTGATTATAGCATGTGGATGTATTACCATGCTGAATTAAAACCTAGGGCATGGCTGGAGAGATAGCTTAGCAGTTAAGGTGCTTGCCTGCAAAACCTAAGGATTCGTGTTTGACTCTCCATATTCACAAAGGTGAGGCAAGTGCAAGGTCACACATGCCCACTAGGTGGCGCAAGCATCTGAAGTTTGATTTCAGTGGCTGAGGCCCTGGCATGCCAATTCTCTCCCTCCTCTTTCTCTCATCTCAATGCTGGGGTTTCTTTGGAACTACAAGCTGTTTCTCACAGTGGCCAAAGTATATCACATCTCTACCAGCAGTGGCTGGAGTCCATCTCTCTGTCTTCTTACTCTGAGCAGTTTTTGTTTTGTCTTCTGTGTGCTGAATAAGAGTTTATGTAAAGGGTACGTGATGAAAAGAAAGGCCTAGAGCAAGTAGCAGAAAGGTTTAATTATAAAGTTTGCATTTCTTTTTCGAGTTATGGTTTTACTCTAGCTCAGTCTGACCAGGAATTCACTATGTAGTCTCAAGCTGGCCTTGAACTCACGGTGATCCTCCTACCTCTGCCTGAGCACTGGGATTAAAGGTGTGTGCCACCACACCCAGCTTAAAGTTTTCATTTTGACTTGACAAACCAGTGAACTAGCCCCTGATTGTGTGATTGGATGCCTAAAGCAAGATTTCTATCTACTTTTGTGTATCTGGCTTTATGTGGGTACTAGGGAATCAAACCCAGGCCTTACTTGAATTTTTAAAAGAATTCCCCAGCTCATTTTTTTCCTTCTAGTTTAATTTTCTTGTGCATTTCAGAATTTAGAGCCTTCTCCTATAAACCATTGGAAATTCTTTACCTGGGGCTAGAGAGATGGCTTAAGGCACTTTTCTACAAAACTGAAGGACCCAGGTTCAATTCTCCAGTACTCATGTAAAGCACAAGGTAGTGCATGCATCTGGAGTTTATCTGTAGTGGCTGGAGGCCCATTCTCTCTCCCTCTCTCAAACAAATAAATATTAAAAATAGAAATTCTTGGGGCTGGAGAGATGGCTTAGCGGTTAAGCGCTTGCCTGTGAAGACTAAGGACCCTGGTTCGAGGCTCAATTCCCCAGGACCCACATTAGCCAGATGCACAAGGGGGCGCACACATCTGGAGTTCGTTTGCAGTGGCTGGAGGCCCTGGCGTGTCCATTCTCTCTCCCTCTCTCTATCTGCCTCTTTCTCTCTCTGTCTGTCACTCTCAAATAAATAAATAAAAATAACAAAAAATGTTTTAAAAAAATAGAAATTCTTTACCTAAATATCTCCCTATAGAATTTCCCACCTGTATCTCCATAATTGCACCCACCTTGTGATGTTTGAATCCTGTCCCTCATAAACTCATGTGCTTCGAATCCTTGGTCCCCAGCTGGTGGCAGTTTGGGAGGTGGAGCCTTGGAGGAGGAGGTGTGTTATTGGAAGTGGGCTTTGGAGGGCTGTAATCCAGCTCTCCTTTGCCGATGTTTGGTTCACTCTCTGTCTTTTCTTTACTTTTTTTTTTCTTTTTTTCTGGTTTTCCGAGGTAGGGTCTCACTGTAGCTCAGGCTGACCTGGAATTCACTATGTCGTCTCAGGGTGGCCTCGAACTCATGGCAGTCCTCCTACCTCTGCCTCCCGAATGCTGGGATTAAAGGCGTGCGCCACCACGCCGGGCTTGGTTCACTCTCTTGCTTCTGTTTTCCACCTGCTGTGGCAGAGGTGACATCCAGCCTCTGCTCATCTGTACTTTCCCATGCCATCATGGAGCTTCCTCTCTAGACTGTAAGCCAAAACAAAATCTCTCCTCCCACTAGTTGCGTTTGGTTGGGCGTCTTTATCCCAGCAACTTGCAGACAACTGCGACGTACCTCTTGCCTCTTGGTCGCTGCTTCTAATTTGTTCTCCTTTGATATCAAATCAGACCCATTTTATTATCCAGTTCTTCTAGCTAGGAGCTACCTCAATGCCTGCCAGAGTCCTGGGATGGTAAATAGGAGGTGTCAGGGTAGATTAGTTCTCTGACCACACATCATAGCTAGACCAGAAAAGAGTTAGGTTTCCATATCAGATGATGCAATCATGACTTTGGATGGACATTGGGCTCAAAATTCGATCATCCTAGGAAAAATATGTCCAGGATGAAAGGGGTGATGATGACGAAGAGTTCGGATGATGCAAAGTCAGTACTAGATTTAAGGAAGGGGGGAAACCAGGCCACAGACAAGAGCAGCTGTGTATGACTTCTCTAGCACCCTGGACTAAAACCAGACATGTGGATGACAGTGAAACTGACTTCACATTGTATTCAAAGCAGATATTTACGAGGAAATAAATCCCTGTATCAAACCAAAGTATAAACTGGAACATTAATGAAGCCAAAGGTTGCCCAGCCCAGATGTGACTAACCCAGGTCATGGCCCAAACCAGTCACCTGACCCTGGCTACATCTCTCCAGAAGGCTCTATTCAAATGGAGGCAGATCTCTTTCTGTCGCTTCAAAACACATAGACTCTCAGTGGAGGGCAGTCGTTTCTCTCTCTTACAAAACGCACATTACCAGACGCTCTGCTTTCAGCAGATGTGTTTGCTTCGGAAGATTTGAGTTTTAAATGCTAAATACTTGAAAATACACGTTTCCCTTGTTTTGTTGGAGACGAGGCTTTTAAGGAGCGACAGACACCCCACTAAGAGTGAGCATGGTTTACAGCGTCAGTAAAAAGGTATTTGCACGAAGCGTTTTTTTTTTTTTTTCCTCAAGAAGCCCTTGCGCGCAGCATTGCTTAGCAACACTCAGATCAGCTCTGACACCTTATTCGTCTTTAATATTCAGGTTCACATCAAGTCTTCCCAGAGATGGGACAGATTGAGTCTCGTAAAGCAAGCGAGTGGAAGTTGTCACTTGACAGTTCTTATCTTAAGGAATCCATATCAGAGTTCCTTCTTTTACTTTTTCTTTCAGTTTAGCCTCTGAAGTCCTTCTCTGCCTCTGTCCCAGTCTTTTTTTTTTTTTTTTTTTGAGGTAGGGTCTCACTCTAGCCCAGGCTGACCTGGAATTCACTATGGAGTCTCAGAGTGGCCTCGAACTCACAGCAATTCTCCTACCTCTGCCTCCCGAGTGCTGGGATTAAAGACGTATTATTATTATTATTATTATTATTATTCCTAAAGATCCTGACAGGACCCTTTTTAAATTTTATTTTATTTTATTTACTTATTTACTTATTTGATACAGAGAAAGAGAGAGGGAGAGAATGGGCGTGCCAGGGCCTTCAGCCAGTGTAAACGAACTCCCGACGCGTGCACCAGGACCCTTTTTTTAAATGTGGAGTGTTGTATTATTTAAATTTCCTAGAATGGCAGACACATCATGAGCAAGGGGCTGGCTACTCCTTAAAGTCCTCCGCGTCAGGGGCTGGCATGTAGTTCAGCTGGCTAAGTGCTTGGATCTCAGCACGAGGACCCGAGTTGAATCGCCAGAACCCATGTGCAAATAGCTGGATGTGGTGACGTGCATTTGTGAGCCCAGTCCTGGGGACACGGAGATGTGGTGACGTGCATTTGTGAGCCCAGTCCTGGGGACACGGAGATGTGGTGACGTGCATTTGTGAGCCCAGTCCTGGGGACACGGAGATGTGGTGACGTGCATTTGTGAGCCCAGTCCTGGGGACACGGAGATGCCAGTTTTCTGGAGCTCCGTGGGCAGCCAGGCTAGCCTACGTGGCAAGTTACAGCTTGGTGAGAGATCCTGTTTATTTTATTTTGATTTTTTTGAGGTAGGGTCTCACTCTAGTCCAGGCTGACCTGGAATTCACTATGTCATCTCAGGGTGGCCTCGAACTCACAGCGATCTACCTACCTCTGCCTCCTGTGTGCTGGGATTAAAGGTGTGCGCCATCATGCCCAGCTCCTGTTTTATTTTATTTTATTTTATTTTATTTTATTTTATTTTATTTATTTATTTTATTTGAGAAAGAGAAAGAGGGAGAGAGAGAGAGAGAGAGAGAATGGGCACGCCAGGGCCTCCAGCCACTGCAAACGAACTCCAGACACATGCGCCCCCTTGTGCATCTGGCTTACGTGGGTCCTGGGGAATTGAACCTGGGTCCTTTGGCTTCATAGGCAAACACCTTAACCGCTAAGCCATCTCTCCAGCCCCCCCTTTTGTTTTAAAGGTGAATGGCGCCTGAAGAATGGCACCCAGGGTTGTCCTCTGGCCTCAGGGTGGCCTTGAACTCATGGTGATCCTCCTACCTCTGCCTCCTGAGTGCTGGGATTAAAGGCGTGTGCCACCACGCCCAGCTAATTAGGAAATATTTTTCTGTTGATATATTCTTTTGTTTTATTTTTTCAAGGTAGGATCTCACTCTAGCCCAGGCTGATCTGGAATTCACTCTGTAGTCTTAGGGTGGCCTTGAACTCTTGGCGATCCTCCTACCTCTGCCTCCCTTGTGCTGGGATTACATGTAGGCATGCACCACCATGCCTGGCCTAATATATTCTTATATATATTTTTATTCTTATATTCTTATATATATTTTTGAAGAGATAATAGCTTATTTTAATTAATATTTTATTTTCTGTCATTTTTACAGAAAACAAGCATCGCTGTGGGTCCAAGGAGATATTTTCCGTTCCAAACTGAAAAACAGACCATCCAGTGAAGGAAGTATTAATAAAATTCTTTCTAGCTTGGATGATATGTCTATTAGTGGAAGCTTTTCTAAAATACAAAACATGGAAAGGTTTGGAGAGGTGAGTTTTCCAAGGGAGATTCTAGCTCCCTGAGACTAACAGTCTTAATTTGTTTCCCAACTGGACACACACAACATCATTGTATCTCATGTAACATAGATCCTGGAAGGGCCAAAAGGTTAAATGTGGAGTCATCTACCTCTGCTCTGGCATAGAGCAGAGAAACCCAAGTGCCCTTAACAAGAACAAAAATGTAATTTTCTTTTTAAGTCATTCTTAATTTTTACTTTAAAAATATTTAATTTATTTATTATTTATTATTGAGAGAGAGAGAGAGAGGAGAGGAGAGAGGAGAGGAGAGAGGAGAGAGAATGGGCATGTCAGGGCCTCCAGTCACTGCAAACAAACTCCAGATGCATGCACCACCTTGTGCATCTGGCTTACATGGGTATTGGGGAATCGAACCAAAAGTCCTTTGACTTTGCTGCCAAGTGCCTTAACTGCTAAGCCATTTCTCCCGCCCTTTATTTATTTTTTCCTTTTTCTTTCTTTCTTTTTTTTTTCAAGGTAGGGTTTCACTCTAGCCCAGGCTGACCTGGAATTCACTATGTAGTCTCAGGGTGGCCTCAAACTCATGGCAATCCTCCTACCTCTGCCTCCCGAGTGCTGGGATTACTTGGCCCTTTATTTATTTTAATTTTTATTTATTTTTGTGAGAAAGAGAGAGGAGAGAGAGAAAGAGAAAGAATAGGCACATCAGGGCTTCTTGCCACTGCAAACAAACTATAGATGCATGTGCCACTTTGTCCATATGGCTTTATATAGGTACTGGGGAATAACCCAGGCTGACAGACTTTATAAGTGCCTGTAATTGCTGAGCCATCTTCCCAGCCTAAAACTGTAATTCAAGGTGTGCAATGATAAGGCTAGTCTGTTGTGGAGAATAATTTAAAAAGGAAATCAATGACTCAATTCTCATTTGAAAATATAAAGAGTTTTTTTTTTTTTAAGTTTAATGTTAGAATTGAAGAAGTGGTACATTCCGCAAGTGGCCCTTGGAAAGTCTCCGGTTCATTTTCTCTAAAGTGAGCACTGAGCTGAGACCATATAGGGGATGACGCGTTTCATCCAGCCTCTGCTCTAAGCGAGCTACTTACCTGCTTGTTAGGCTCTGCCTGATTTCATCTTCCTAACGGCTTGGCACGTGGGTAATTCTGCCGTTCTGTCGTGAGGAAGTCGTGTAGCAGAGTTGTTCTGTCGTGGTTAATTGTTAAGCTTGCTACCTCTGAAGAGGCTACTTTTGAAGTGGATTTGGATCGTGAGCATTTCTGGAACCAGACGCCACTGTGTGATGACTTGCTCCAGGTCTCTCCTATGGATAAGAAACTGGGGTTCCAGAACATCTGTGATTTGCCCAAGGTCCCAGAATTGCTTCACGGGGGGACCACTTTGAGAAGTGCCATCCAACATCTACTTTGCCTTCCCTTCTCCTTCCTCTCCCACACTCGCTCCTCTGGTTCTTTCTTTTGGGGAAAGGCTGTCACTCTGAAGTCCACGCTAGGTGATCCTCCTGCCGCAGCTCCCAAGTGCTGGGGTTTCTGTCACTAGAGCCACTCCTGGATCTCCTTTAGCTCTTTCTGTCATGTCATGCCTGAGGTGACTGACCCATTAGACCCAGTACACAGCCTTGAACCCCAGCCTCGGTCTCACGAGCCCAAAGGGAAGAAGAAGGGATGGCTGTCTTGGCTGAAGGCTGGGCGTCCCGCAGACGTTTCTGTTATTGGGCAAGATGGCCCGAGTGCTTGGAGATGGGGAGAGTTAGCCTTCCACCCAGGACTCGGCACGGAGACCTCCAGAGGACCTCGTGCAAACCCTGCCATTGCCCTCCACACGGCCCCCGAGGAAGTGTCTTGGTTTGCTTGTTTGAACCAGCTGTCCTCATGACATGTAAACTGGCCAAGGTCGTGGTGACGTTTGGAACCTTTGTTGGTGTCTTCACGCCTCTGTGTTACAGTCTGGCCTGTGAAACGCAAACAAGAATCCGAACTAACATTTTTCTGTGATCAAATAGCTGAGTAAGAACTCTTTCTTCTTACTCTGGTCAGCATTGTTTCTCATGCTGAGTTCAAGTAAATAAGGCTTAGAGTTATGACCTCTGAAAACACAAACATAGCCTGTTTCCCTGCAGCTGAGGAACATGATGACCTTGCAAGAGCAAAATCATTTCTTTTTGTTGTTGTTGTTTTTTTTAAAAAAAATTTTGTTTATTTTTATTTATTTACTTGAGAGCAACAGGCATAGAGAGAGAATGGGCACGCCAGGGCCTCCAGCCACTGCAAATGAACTCCAGACATGTGCGCCCCTTTGTGCATCTGGCTAATGTGGGCCTGGGGAATCGAGCCTCGAACCGGGGTCCTTAGGCTTCACAGGCAAGCGATTAACCGCTAAGCCATCTCTCCAGCCCTGTTTTTTTTTTTTTTTTTTGAGTTAGGGTCTCACTCTAGCCCAGGCTGACCTGGAATTCATTATGTAGTCTCCGTGGTCTCAAACTCATGGCGATCCTCCTACCTCTGCCTCCCAAGTGCTGGGATTAAAGGCATGTGCCACCACACCTGGCTTAAAATCATTTCTATGATCTAGTCTGTGTTAAGTTAATATGTGGTAGAATCCTTTCTTAAAACTCCCATTTGTGGAATTTAAGACTGATTAACCCTTAACACTGGAAGGGTAAGAAATGCAATGTGACTGAAATTTAAAATATGTTAGTTTTCAGTATAATCTTCTATTCAGATGTCGCCTTCCACTGTAGTTCATTCAAGCCCATATAACAAAATGCTGGAGACTGGCCTGAAAACAACAGACATTTATTTGTCACAGTTTGAGGCTCATAAATCCGAAGTCAAGGTGTTGGTAGGTTCAGTGTCTGGCAGGGCCTGCTTTCTGGTGCATAGGTGGCACACTCTCCCTGTCCTGTTATGGTGAAGGGGCAAGACAGGTCTCCCAGACAGTCCCCCATGTCCTGATCAAACCCACCATCTCTCTTGAGACATCACAGTAGCTATCACTGCCCCTCCATTCCTGGTTTCCTCCTCTCTCCAGTTCATTTTCTTCACGGTGGGCAACTGGAAGTAACTGTCTGCAATGTGTCTACATGAGGCTTTATTTAAATGTATAGAACTCTTACATACCAATGTGAAAATGCAAGGTACACAAGTAAGATAACACACCTTACAGTACTAAACATTAAAAATGTTCTACTCTCCTAGAAATGAAAGGAACATGACTTCACATGATAAGACGCTAAAGAGATGTGTGCTGCACCGGGAAGGAAGTAGGGAAGAAAAGGCTCTTAAACTTTGCTAGTTAAAGTCTGGAATGATAATAGCCACCTGGGAGAGCAATTTGTTAACCTGTAGAAGATGGCTTTAAAATGAGCTTAGTAATTCGACATCTATGAATTTGCCTTAAGGCAACACCAGGACAATGCTAAACAGCCATTTGTATATAGGATAATGTATGTTGAGGCTGTTCGTAGTGATGGAAGACAGAGAACAGCCTGACCTAAGGCATTTGTTAAGTAATTCAGTTTGGCATGTCTAGAAGATGGAATTTTATAGGGCTATAAAATGACAATGTAGAGATCTTTTTAATTTGTCCTGAAATACCTCTACAATATACGTATTTTTTAAAAAAATTTTATGAGAGAGAGAGAGAGAGAGAGAGGAGAGAGAATTGGTACACCAGGGCCTCCAGCCACTACAGTTGAAATCCAGACCCGTGTGCCACCTTGTACGCAAGTGTGACCTTGCATGCTTGCATCACCTTGTGCGTCTGGCTTATGTGGGATCTGTAGAGTCAAACATGGATCCTTAGGCTTTGCAGGCAGGTACTTTAACTGATAAACTATCTCTCTACCCCCAATATATGTATTTTTTTTGTTTGTTATGTTTTTTCGAGGTAGGGTCTCACTCTAGCTCAGGCTGACCTGGAATTTATATGTAGTCTCAGGGTGGCCTCGAACTCACAGTGATCCTCCTACCTCTGTCTCCCAAGTGCTGGGATTAAAGACGTGAGCCACCACGCCCGGCTATATGATTTTTTTTTTTTAATGGAAAATTGAGTTACAAGCCACTAGTATAATGTGACCTCTTTTTGTAACAAGCAAGCTAGGAATATGTATATTACAGTAAAGATTCTGGAAAACTGCTGAGATGTTAATGTGGTTGGATTTGATAGTAAATAAATAGATGATTCTAACATTTCTTTTCAGGCTCATCTACGTTTTACTCCTTATGACAAAAAGTATAATTTATACATATATCTCTCCCTTTAGAGAAAAGTTTTTCATGAGTTTTCCCTTCATAGAGGGGATTGTGTGGTTGTGTGCTCCTCCTTTGAGAGGAGCTTAAACTAAAGGAGAAAAGCGAACAAATGTGTTAAATGAAGATGTTAGGTGTACAGTAGTGTACCGTGATATTATGTTCTTGAAATCTGTCATAATTTAAAAAAATTGGACCTGCTGGTCAGGGTAGCATATACCTACAATCCCAGTGCAGGAGATTGAGGCAGGAGGATCCTGAGTTTGAGGCCAGTCTGGGCTACAATAATGATCCTATTTTTTTTTTTACATTTTTTGTTTATTTTTATTTATTTTTTTGAGAGTGACAGAGAAAGAGGCAGAGAGAAAGAGAGAGAGAGAGGGAGAATGGGTGCGCCAGGGCCTCCAGCCACTGCAAACGAACTCCAGATGCATGCGCCTTGTGCATCTGGCTAACGGGGGTCCTGGGGAATTGAGCCTCGAACTGGGGTCCTTAGGCTTCACAGGCAAGTGCTCAACTGCTAAGCCATCTCTGCAGCCCAATAATCCTATTAAAAAAAAAAAAGCATTGAAAACATCTGACCTTTAAGATTCATGATAGAATGAGGGGGGAAAAAACATGTAATTGTTATTGTAAATTCATTGCTAATATTTAATTTTTATTTTTTGTTGGGGGAGGAGAGAAGAAAGAGGGAAAATTGGTATGCCAGGGTCTCTTGCCACTGCATACAGACTATAACTGCATATGGAACTTTGTGTGTATGGTTTTATGTGGGTACTGGGGACTTGAACCCCGGGCTGGCAGGCCTTTAAAGCAAGTAAGTGCCTTTAACCCACTGAGCAGTCTCCCCAGCTCTCCATTCATATTTTTATATAACTACATGTTTTTTAAATGCTGGCATGCGTGTGTGTATTGTGTGCAGTGCGTGTGCCAGGCGTGCTTGGCCCGTGCACACACACTCGGAGGCCAGAGGAGGATGGCACGTGTCCTCGCTGTTTCTTTGACACGGAGTCTCTCACTGATCCTGGAGCTGCTGTTATTATTTTTATTTTCCTGATCACACAGACTAACCGACAAGCCCTGGGGCTTCTCCTGTCGTCTCTCTACGTGTGTGGCAGGGCCCAACTACTTGTTGTTGTTGTTGTTTTTTGTAATATATATATATATATATATATATGTATATATATATGTTTAATTTTCATTTATTTGAGAGCAACAGACAGAGAAAGAGGCAGAGAGAGAGACAGAGAGAGAGAGAGAGAGAGAGAGAGAATGGGCACGCCAGGGCCTCCGGCCACTACAAACAAACTCCAGACGCGTGCGCCCCCTTGTGCATCTGGCTAACGTGGGTCCTGGGGAATCGAGCCTCGAACTGGGGTCCTTAGGCTTCACAGGCAAGTGCTTAACTGCTAAGCCATCTCTCCAGCCCTACTTGTTGTTTTTTAATTAAGTAGAAACTTTGTACTGACATATCTTGTGTTGGTACCGTCATTGCCCTCTTGCCTACCCCCATTCCGTCGAGGGCCCTCCTTGGTGGCTTGCTGGTATTCACCGTGGGATTGTGGGTTCTGAGAGCCGCAGTCAGTCATTGTCGGCGGGGGCAGGGGGGCGATGCCTCTGGATAGTCCCTCCCAGCCTGTGGCTCTTATAATCTTTACGCCCCCCCTCTTCCACAAAATTCCCTGAGCCTTGGTGGGTGCGTTTTAAGTCTGCTTTAGTGTTGAGCTCTGAGCAGCTTCTGGAGTTCTGCCTTGGTACATTTTGGATGTTCTCAGTGTCTATAGCCATCCCCCCCCGCCACAAAAAAAAACAACGTTGCTTGGGTATAGGCTGTCAGGTGCCCAGCTTTTTTATGTGGGTACTGGGAATTGAAGTGAGGCCACCTCGCCCCTCATGCTTGTGCCATAAGCACTCTTTTGGGTAGATCCATCTCTCTCACCCTACTGCCCTCATTCGAGACACCTTGCTTACATCACTATTTCAAAGAGAAATTTTAGACCCATTTTTGTTTTGTTTGCCCCTTGGCTGTGATAGATGTATTTGAGCTCCCCTGTGTCACTCTCTCGCGCCCCCCTCCCCCCAATTTGGCGTGTGAAAACACTGGCAGAACACTTCTGTCTTTAAAAAGATACAACTTCAGAAGGACACTCGCTGTTCCGATTTGGTGACATCTGTCCTTTAGCTCCTTTCTGGAAAGGGCTTGAAAGCTTCTGACAGGTGCCAATGTGTGACTGGGTAGATATCCTTAATTGTCTAGTCTTGCATTTTTTGTAAATCAGTTGGGGAATTTGAGGTGACGGCTCCTAGTCGTATCTGGCAATATTTGTGACGTGTCTGTTGAGCCAGTCTGCGTTAATTTTCCAAAGCATGATTCTGTTGACATAAGAATCTCTGTGCACATCCGTGTGTGTGTGTGTGTGTGTGTGTGTGTGTGTACATGCATGTTTATGCCTGGGCATGTAGAGGTCAGTGGACAACTTCAGGTGTTATTTCTCAAGTGCTGTCCACCTTTTTGGGAGACAGGTTCTCTCACTAGCCTGGAGACTCACCAAGTAGGCCAGACTAGCTGGCCAGCAAGCCCCAGGGATCTGCCTGTCTCCGCCTCCCTAGTGTTGGAATTTTAGGCACATGCTACCACACCCAGAATTTTTTTTAATATGGCTTCTGGGGATAGAACTCATGTCCTTCCAGCCCCCACATCTCCTTGATTTAGAACTTGACCTGTATGTTTAAATGATGAGCCTTCCTGTAGTGTATACTTGGGCAGTGTTGAATTCAGAGCCCCTTTGAATGACTTAGTCCGTATGAAGAAAATTTATGTGACTAGGATGTTATCTACAACTGTAGACGATCCATACTCTGTTAGCAACTCTGTCTAAAAGCTAAAGTATTCATAATGACCTTTCTTTGGAACATGCATTCTCTTCCAGAACAATTTAGAAGACGATGACGATGTGGAAATGAAAAATAAAATAACGCAGGGAGACAAACTACGTGCCTTAAAAAGTCAGCGACAGCCACGCTCCTCGCCATCCTGTGCATTTAGGTAGCTCCGTCTTAAATGTTTCCCTTCCTAGTATGCTTTTATTGGGGGTAAAGTATTTAATCTTCTCTTTGAGTATCACATTCTATAAATACTAAGTTTATCTCATTTTACAAATATTTTGTCTTTTTTTATATTCTACTTATTTATTTTAGAGAGAAAGGAGGCAGATATATAGAGCGAATGGGCGCACCAGGCCCTCAGCCACTTGCACACGACCTCCAGACTCGAGCGCCGCCTTGTGCGTCGGGCTTTACGTGGGTACTGGGGACTCCAGCCTGCATCCTTTGGCTTAACTGCTAAGCCATCTCTCCAGCTTTGCCTCATTATTTTTTTTTTGATGTATCACTCTTTGTGGTACTCACTTACTATGAATTTTATCATTGTTGCCAGTATTTGCATTTTAGAAGTCTCTTGAAAGCAATCTCCATCTTTGGAATTTAACCTCAAGGGGCCAAGCAGTTATTTCTGGGACTGTGTTCTAATTGGAGTTCACAAATGGGTCTCGAGTGTTATGGCCAACCCTCTCAGGTGTGCCAGGGCCTTGTATTAAAGCAATGGCATGAAGAATACCCAAGTGTGCCCTACACTGGTGTATCCCACTACTTCCTTGACTTTATGTTCTGTGTTTGAAAATCGAATAAGTAATTCTTATATATGTCCAAAGTTGACTTCCGACCCCAGCCCTTGAAACCTGATGATAGTTCATACTGGATTAAAAAAAAAAATCTTAATTGAGAAGGAGGCTTATGTTGGAAGAAAGTATAACTTGACAAATAAATAGACCAAGAAAGGTTTTTTTACACTCTTGTTCCAGAATGATTTTTCTAATTTCTTTTTAGTTCTCAGAATTTTTTCCAGTTTTTTAGAATTTAACTTACTTGTAAAGCTTTATTTGTGTAATTTGTATTTGTATATGTGTAAGGGTGTCTTACAGTAGCAGACAAACGCCTATCTGGCTTTGCATGCCAACACCCTTAACTGCTGCCATCTCCCTGACCCTTTAATTTTCTTAGTACTATTATGGTACCATTATGAAACTGTTTTTTTTTTTTTTTTTAACCTGAGTGGATACAATGCCATCTTTTGATTTAAAAACAAGATGTCAGCCGGGCGTGGTGGCGCACGCCTTTAATCCCAGCACTCGGGAGGCAGAGGTAGGAGGATCGCCGTGAGTTCGAGGCCACCCTGAGACTCCATAGTGAATTCCAGGTCAGCCTGGGGCTAGAGTGAAACCCTACCTCGAAAAACCAAAATAAATAAATAAATAAATAAATAAAATAAAATAAAAACAAGATGCCGTAAGTGACAGGCAAGATGAAATGCAATGACAAAAATGGCTGTCCTGCTGGGTTGAGTATCTGTTTTATAAAGTGGGTGGAAACTGATGCCCACTTGTGAGGCCTTTCCTTTCTGACGTGGAACATGTTTGCACGGATTTCCTTCCGGCCCCCGCGTGTTCTGGTCTTTGTTTAACCAGGAGGCCCTGGCCATGCTTGAGCGCTCGTCCTTGGTTTCAGGTCGGATGACATGAAAGGGCCCCCGAGAGCCACCCCCTGGCCTTTCAGGTCCTCTAACAAGCTTGACGTTCTAGCTTTCCCGGTGGCTTGGCCATGTGACCTTTCAGACATATCTTCCAAGCCCACAACGCATGAAAATAAGCATAAATGACAGAGCTGTTCGTTGTTTTGTATATGTGGTACCTACGAAAGTGATTTACCACTGAGTATCATCTCTGGCCCATCTTTTTGCTTTTTAAATTCCTTTATCTTTGTTCGCAATTGTTAAAATGAGCTTTATCATACACATTGTAATATACACATCGCTATTATATATGTTCATATATATAATATGTAATGTGTAAATATATATGTATCTGAGGCAGAGTCTCACTGTAGCCCAGGGTGGTCTGGAATTCATTACTTAGCCTAGACTGGCCTTGAATGCATGACAATCATTTTATCTCAGCCTCCCAAATTTTGGGATTAAAGGTGTGCACCACCATACCCGAGTAAAGTAAGCTTTCTTTTTTTTCTTCTTTCTTTCTTTCTTTCTTTCTTTCTTTCTTTCTTTCTTCCTTCCTTCCTTCCTTCCTTCTTTCTTCTTTCTTTTTTTTAAAGAGGTAGAGGGAGAAAGGCGGAGGGAGAGAGAGAGAGAGAGGGAGAGAGACAGCAAGAGAATGGGAACACCAGGACCTCTAGCCACTGCAAAAGAACTCCAGATGCATGCTCACCCTTGTGCATCTGGCTTTACATGAGTACTGGGGAATCAAACCTGGATCCTTAGGCTTCTCAGGCAAGTGCCTAAGTCATCTCTCCAGCCCCTAAGCTTTTTTTTTTGTTTTTTTTTTTGTTTTTCGAGGTAGGGTCTCACTCTAGCCCAGGCTGACCTGGAATTCACTATGTAGTCTCAGGCTGGCCTTGAATTCACAGCGATCCTCCTACCTCTGCCTTCCAAGTGCTGGGATTAAAGGCGTGCGCCACCACGGCCAGCCCTAAGCTTTGTTTTTAAATGATCACTGTTGAAAGGACTTCTCTCTTCCCGATGTGCCCACAGGGCTGTGTGTTGTTGGTGGTGATCTCAGTGTACTTTGAGTGCATAGCACATTTCAGGGGTCTGTAGTAACTGCCAGAGTGCCCTGTGATTTCCCTTTCAATCCAGAGGTGTATTTTTTTTCCCCATTTCTGTTAGCCCTTTTTCCTGCCCAATTTTTTTAAACATGACCTCACTCTTGTCTAGGCTGACCTGAAACTCCCTTGTAGCCCAGGCTGGCCTTGAGCTCACTGCTATCCTAAGACGTGTGCCACCACTCCCAGCATCTTTCCCCTAGTTTTGTATTGGCTTATTCCCCCCTCCCTTTTTTTTTTTGTCATTTTCTTTTCCCCATATCTTAAGAGGTAGAGCAGTAGTGTTTTTCTCTGGAAGTAAGTACCTTGACCACTGTGGGAATGGTGTCACCAGGATACAGCGTGGGGTGCGATGGGAAGGGTAGAAGTGTTTGGCTAAATTTGTTGATGAAGCAGGAGACAAGCCAGGTTACTGGCTACCCTGTCCCTTCTGGAGGGCCGGGACTGCAGGTGGAAGCCACGCCCCTCACGTTTACTCCCGCTGGGGATCTGAACTCGGCACTTTATCCACTAGCTATCTCCCCAGGTCTTTGTCCTCAAGATACTAACCCTGAGGGAGACCGATAGGCAAAGATGAGATGATAGAATGTGATGTAAGAGCTGTGATTCACTGTGAGGCTTAGGTTGAAACAAAATGCTCACCCTGCCTGGGAGTTCCAGGAAGCCTTGCTGCGTGGGATGACTACTGACCCAGCCGCCGGAGGGCAGAGGTGGCAGTGAGCTCAGCGAGATGGAAGGTAGAGGCGAGGGAATGGGGTATCCCGCAGGGAAAGGAACATCTGAAAACTGGACCGAGGGGTGTGTGTGCGGCCCCTCAGGGACTGCCTGGTAGTCTCTGCGGCTGGACTAGAGCCATCCCAGTGGGACAGCGTGGCTAACACAGCCCACTCAGAGAGCAAGTGCTCTAACGCAGAGGTTTTCATAAGCCCAAGACTTTCGGCTTTATGCACACCGGGGAACGGTTAAATGGCAAAGGGATATGATTAGCCATTTCGGGTTTCACTGCAGGCGATTCTCAATATGAATTGTTAGAGAATTGTTAGAGACATAAAGGTAAATCCTGGTGGTTGAGGATCATGAGGTATGGTGGCATCACCCCAGCGCCGTTGCTGGGTGGAAGGGAGAGGGTGGGTCTGAATGGTACCTAGGCGTGAATGTCAGCTGTAAGGAAGGGAAGTGGTGGGGAGGGCAGAATCCGAGTTAAGGGCGGGGCCCTGAAGCCAGGGTTTGAATCCCAGCTTGACCACTTGCCAGCCGAATGCCCTTGGCTGCGGAAGTCTTGCTTCATGTATCTCTCGTCCCTGGTGTGCGGGGCCAGCCGTTTTAGCTCCCTTCTAGGGTGGTGGCAGTAAGAATACAGCTCATACCTCCGTGGTGCCCAGCATAGCTCCCAGTGGTGTCTGTTGGCGCTACTGTTCTCGACTGGCTTAGTACCTGTCCCGGCCTCTTTGAGGTTGACTAACCCATCTTGTCCTAGTTCGCTGCTGAATAGACAACATAATGCCACACTAATATGACACTTTGTCCGTTTTTTTTTTCTCTCTCCAAAGAATCAATTCTTCCCCTCAAGGATCCGTGTCTTCTTTGAAGACCCCCAAAGTGGCTTTTTCCCCTTCTGCCACAGCCAAGAGGATAAGCAGAGGTTCCTTGTCTGCCGGAGCCAGTGTAAGAAGGTAAATGTCTCTCCCTCTTCAACACTGTGGGCTTGAGGGGCTGGAGAGGTGGCCCAGTGGTTAAGGTGCTTGCCTGCAAAGCCTAACAGCCTGGGTTCAGTTCCCCAGTACCCACGTGAAGCCAGACGCACAATGCATCTGGAATTCATTTGCAGCAGCTACGACCCTGGCAAGCCCATTCTCATTATCTCGGCCTGTCTTTCTTTCTATCTCTCTCTCTGCTCTTGCAAATAAATAAATAAATAATAAATAATATTAAAAAAATCTGCTGGCCGGCTGGAGAGACGGCTTAGCGGTTAAAATGCTTGTCTGTGAAGCCCAAGGACCCATGTTTGATTCTCCAGGTCCCACATAAGCCAGATGTACAAGGTGATGCAAGTGTGCAAGGTCACACGTGCGCACAAGGTGGCACACACATCTGGAATTTGATTACAGTGGCTGGAGGTCCTGGCATGCTAATTCTCCGTCTCTTTCTCTTTCTCTTCCTTTCCCTCACTCTCACTCTTGCTCTTGCTCTCACTCTCTCACATTAAAAAGTAGGGGGCTGGAGAGATGGCTTAGTGGTTAAGGCATTTGCCTGCAAAGCCAAGGGATCCTCGTTCGACTCTCTAGGACCCACGTAAGCCAGATGCACAGGGGGCGCATGCATCTTGAGTTAGTTTGCAGAGGCTGGAGGCCTGGTGCACCCATTCTCTCTCTCCCTCTCCCTCTCCGTGCCTTGTTCTCTCTCTCTCTCTCAAATAAATAAATAAAAATAAAGTTTAAAAAATTAAAGAAAAAAAAGGCCAGTCTGTTGGACTTGCCTCCAAAAACAAACAAACAACAACAACAACAACAACAACAAAACCAAAAACCCCAAAAGCCAACCTGCTGGCTTGAGGTAAGGAAGTTTGCAGTGGCCAAGAAATTCGACTGTAGCTCTGAGTGAAGAAAGGATAAGGAACAGGGGGAGAAACCTAAAAAGTAATGGTGACCATCTGGGACTTCTGTCCCTAGCTGCTTGGTGGAGGGACTATCATAGACCATCCCATTCTTGTAGCAGATCTCCAGTTTGCTTCATGGGATCCTGAAAATGAATGGTAGGTGTTGTTCCTCACCTGGTGTGTGCAGACAAGTGAGGATGACCTTTGTGGATGGGGATGCGTGACGTAGGTATGAGCTTGAATGTCTCCGTTGAAGCTTGTGAGGAAGTCTGCATGCAGACTTCCCTTATACTCGCTTCCTGCCTCTGGCCACATAGGACCCTCAGATATTCTTGTTTTGTTGTTGTTCATTTTTACTTATTTATCTGAGAGTGACACAGAGAGAGAAAGAGGCAGAGAGAGAGAGAGAGAGAGAGAGAATGGGCGCGCCAGGGCCTCCAGCCACTGCAAACGAACTCCAGACATGTGCGCCCCCTTGTGCATCTGGCTAACGTGGGTCCTGGGGAATCGAGCCTCGAACCCGGGTCCTTAGGCTTCACAGGCAAGCGCTTAACCGCTAAGCCGTCTCTCCAGCGCAGATATTCTATTTTAAGCTCCCTGGTCCAAGTGTTTCTTGGGTTTTAGTTAAGTGCTTTGGACCAGGGAACTTGATATGTACAGGTAAGGCCACCAGTTACAGCGTCACGGGTCAGGGGAGCCTTCATGTCCTTGCCCTATATCGTGTGACAAGGTCCACGGGTGTGCACGGTGGTTTTCCCTTCTCCGTGTCTCCCACCCAGCTTTTCCATCCACTCCAGGCTCGCCAGCTCCCTAGGGAACTTGAATGCGGAGACAGATGACCCTGAGAAAAAGCCCTCCTCGTCCTCCAAGGCGGGCTTCGCCCCCACGCACTCCAGCCCTCTCCCGAACGGCAGCCCCCCGCCGCCGTGCAGGAGCCCCCCGGAGCTCAACAACAACCAGGACGGCCGCGGCGGCTGCTGCAGCGCCGGCCCCGGGATCCACGTGCACGGCCGCGCGGGCCCCGCGAGCAGCCAGCCGGACAGCGCGCTCCTCCGACCCTCCTTCACCGGGCTCTCCTCTTCCTCGGCCAGGTTCCTGAGCCGGTCCATCCCCGTAAGTTCACACACACCACCTCTCGGTCCTCAGACCCCCGGTTGCAACTTCTGCCCCTTGCCTTCGCAGCGGAGGCTGCCACCGAAGACACTGGGCAGTGCCAAGGAGGCCTTCTGAGCGGCTTCCCTCTGCGCCGCCAGCCTGTCCCGGCGCCACGCTCCGCTGCCGGCCCCTCTTTAAGTAAATGCCGAGTCTCAACTGGGTTCTCTTCCTTCTTCCTCCTCCTCCCCCTCCTCTCTGGGCACGTGCGGTTCTCTCCGCAGACACTGTTGACTTCGGTGACGCTTGTTTTCTTTCTCCTTTTCGCGCGTGCATGTGTGTAGAAAGTGTGGCCGTGTACAGATGTGTGCACCCTTCCGTGTGTGTGCAGAGGTTGGCGTCCCTTGTTCATCTGTTTGTTTCATGAAACGGAGTCTCTCCTTGATTGATTTTTTGTTGTTGTTGTTTGTTTTTGCTTGTGTGCACGTAACGTGGTGTGTGTGGTATGTGCACATGTGTGTGCCCTTGCCCTTGTGGCCAGTGCAGAGGGTCAAGGGTCTTCTTGTTCCATCGCTCTTCCTCCTGTTGTCATTTGAGCCGGGGTCTCTACTGACACCAGAACTCACAGCTTTTCACGAGCTCGGGCGGGTCCCTGGTGTCTCCTCCCCTTTGTGGAACTGGGTTACAGGGGCACAAGGCCACTCCCAGCTGTGTACGTGGGACTTGGAGATTTGAACTCTGGAAGTTTCGGGTATCCTCGGGCCCTTGCACTTGCACAGGAAGTGCGCTTTTAACCACCGAGCCGTGTCTGCAGCCTGAGACACAGAGTCTCGTACTGACCCTGGAGCGGGCCATTTCGCAAGCCCTGGACGTTCCGTGCACTCAGGCAGTTTCAGACCCTCGTGCTCGTGTGGGAAGTGCTCCGGCCCACTAAGCCAGCTCTCTGGCTCGACTTCAGAACACCCCTGAGTGTCTGGTTCAAGGCCAGGAGCTGATTCATAGGTCAGGAGCATTTGCTTGGCTCGTGGTGGTGTGTTAGCAATGATGGCGTTTCCGCCTCATGCATCGGTGAGTGGGTTCGGGGCGGAGAAATGTGCCAGTGTCTTTCCACGGTGAAGCATCGCCCCAGAGCCACGCACTAGCCCTCTTGCAGGGTGGCACGGGCTCCGTTCAGTGGTCAGTGAGCGGGTTTACTGGCAAAGCTTCTAAGTTGGTACCTGGCCTGCCAGGGGAGGAGTAGGAGGAATGTCAGGAAGATGTTTGAAATTTGCTATCGCTTTTCTAGAGACAGGTGGGAAGATCTCCAAACACAAGTTTGCCAAGGAGATCCTTAATTAGCTGAGGGCCATTGTTTAGTGATCCCTCAAGAGACAGTGAGATCTGAGGAACGCAGGTGAGGGCTGAGAGGGACAAGGAGACGCGACAGAGGAGCCATGGAAGCGTAAGGAAATCATGGTGGCCACATTGGTGGCACCCCGGAAGCAGCCGGCCTGGGAAGGGGCTGTTCTAGCCCCTGTGTGCCATTGTCTGGAGTTACTTCCGCAGCAGAGGAGGTGGGGACGGAGGAAGGTGCCCGCGGTGAATGCTGCTGGTGGCCCACTTGGCCCAACGCAGCCCTGTTGTGAACGCATGCTGGGACCCACTTTCCTTAGCCTGCAGTTGAGGCAGCATCTCAAATGAGGATGCAGTGTGTGTGGTGCGTGTGTGTGTGTGTGTGTGTAAGAACTCCGTGGATTCTGCCACCCCCATCCCCACCACAGGTCTCTTCAAAAACAAAAACTTTCCACTTTGGCCAAACACTGCACACACAATCCTTTTCCTAAGAGGAGTTCATGCGTGTATAACTTTCCCCATCTGATTTTCTTCCCTATGAAGTAGCTCACCATTGTCTTAGATCCCTTTATAGATTAGGGCTCCAGATAACGACCTGCCCACACCTTGATCTGATTCTATCTGATTCGAATCTTTCTATGTGCTTCGAGTAGGTGTGAGTATCATAAAAGCTGGAATCCATGCAGTGGGGACTAGACACAGAAGGATTTATTTAAATTTTCCTTATTGTATTTACACATCGTGTATGTCACTGAATTGAACTAGGCCAATATCTTCATTCACTGATTGTGGACAGCCTTTTTTTTTCCCCCTAAGGACAGAATGCAAATCTTTACATTTGCAGGGAAAGCGTGAGCTCGAGAATTACACAGATTCCTTGCAGACTTCCTAGCCGATGGCAGAAACACTGATGGCTTCACAAGACTGGTGCCTGCTCAGAACCTCCATTTAGGAGGAAGCTGGGCTCCCCTCCTCCTCTTTGCTGGTGGGAGTATGGGGGTTTCTTATTGACACCCACCTGCCCCCCCCCCCAGTGATGTTTATATGACTTAATTTTGCTCTCCTTCCCTATTTTGCCACTTCTTTTCATTTTTCCTCCTCCATATCCCTTTTGGCTGGAATAGAGTGGTTTTCCAATAACTGAGTTTAAAGTGTGGGAAATCGGTTACTTCTCCCCCCTAAAGTTGTGGTCGTATTGTGAAAGAAGGCATTTGACTAGAACTGCCACATGGCCAGCCTTTCTTCCCTCCCACCCTGCTGGGGAGGAGTAGGCAGAAGGGCTTTGTGCAGACCCTCTTCTGTGTTTGCCTTTCAAACCTTCCGTGACCTCCTGTGACGCGAAGGCCCCAGTCCTGCCCAGTTGACTCGCTGGTAGGAAGTTCAAAGGAGCATGGACGTCGCCTGGGAGCCGTTTTCCTTTAGGGTCATGTTGTAGGGTCCTGTGCAGCATTTCCGATTGTTGTCTGATAAGATTGGTCCTGTTTCCCGGGCCGCTGCAGATGGGAGATGGGAGACCCCTGAACAAGCATGAGGACGTGGGTCTGATCCCCAGAACCCACAGGAAAGCAATAGTGCCGGGCACGGTGGGCCTGTGTCTACAGTCCCAGAGCTGGGGAGACGAGATAGGTGGAGCTCTGGGGCTTGCTGTCCAGACAGTCTAGCCTAACTGGTGAACTCCAGGTGGAGGGCAGGGGGGGGGGGGCAAAGAAGGAAGAAGGGAAAAGAGAGAAGAAAGAGAGAAAGAGAGGGGACAAAGGGAAAATAAAGAAGAGAGCATGTTTCAAAAAGACTGGGTTGTGTTTCTGAGGAGCAACATTCAAGGCTGTTCTCTTGTCTTTACACACACATGCATGAGCCCACACAGACACACATGCACGTGCGTACACGCGTGTGCATTCTCACACACATGTACTAAGAAAAAGGAAGAACTCTAAACTCCTTGGTTAGGAAAATGAAGTCTGCATGGTGATATCTACCCTGTACCTTTAAGAAAGATCCAGGAGCTCTGGGGGATGAGGTGATGGGTGTTTGGAGGGAGTCTCATATTTTAGAAGCTGCAATTAGCATCTCCTTTGAAAGCTGCAATTGCTCTCACTTTTTACAGCACTTCAGCCCCCAGAAAAATGTAAAAATGATTTCCTTGTTCTGTCATTAAATGCCTTAACACGGAAAACAGAAATCAACAATAAGGAATCCTTGTGGTTGAGACAGAAATAATCCCTATTATTTTTATTATCACGGCCTCTAGTTGTGGGGGGGGGGGGGTCTCTGCTGCCCGGGGCTAAGCACAAAATCTTGCTTGTGGTGACCCGCTTACTGTGAAACGTCGTCGCTGACAGAGAAGTCTTCAAGTGCTTAAGGAATGAGGGACATGTGATGAGGGTGTGGGTGGGGTGGAAGTATTTTATTAACTTGAAATTACTTGTGGTATCTGTCTTGAATATTTGCTATGTTATCATTTTATGACACTTTTCACTGAGTTGCGATTCATCTTCCTTGTCCTTATGTGACCCCCACGTCTGGGTTCGGTCACAGCCCTTCCCCCATAAGCTTTCCTTTATCCCACGGTGGTCTTCCTCACTCTGGATTCTATGGTCCACTAGGCTGTAGGCTCTGTGAGGGCAGAGAATGTACCCTGTGGTTTCCATTGTTGTATGTCTTGCTCCCGGCATTTTGGAAGCACTCAGCAAAGCTTTGTTGATTGGATAAAAAGACGGATGGATGGATAAATAAGAGAATCTGGTAAGAATTATTACTTGTGTTTTACAGTTAAAAAATACTTAAGGGGGCCTGAAGAGATGGCTTAGTGGTTAAGGCAGTTGCTTATGTAGCCTAAGGACCCAGGTTCGATTCTCCCGGTCCCATGTAAGACAGAAGCACAAGGTGGTATAAACGTCTGGAGTTCGTTTGTGGTGGCTAGAGGCCCTGGGGTGCCCATTCTCTTTCGTTCCCTTTCTCTCTGTCTCAAAAAATTAAAAACACATAAAGGGCAGAGTGATTAAATGTTTGGCAAACAGCAGAACCATCATCTGAAGCTAGGCCATCTGACTCCTGGACACAGTACAGTTTTGACTGTATGCCATGTATGTACTGTTATGGTTAAAAGTAGAGGAATATGCTGGAGGGATGGCTTAGCAGTTAAGGCACTTGCCTGCAAAGCCAAAGGACCCATGTTCAGTTCCCCAGGATCCACATAAGCCAGATGCACACGATGGCACATGCTTCTGGAGTTTGCAGCGGTTAGAGGCCCTGGCATGCTCACTCTCTCTCCTCTCTCTGCCACTTTCTATCCCACTCTCTTAAATAAATAAATAACTAAATAAATAAATAAATAAATAATATATATTTTTAAAATAAAGGAATATTTAGAGAACATCTCCCCCCCCCACACACACTTGCATACTCTTAAATCTAATTCCCCATATGAGAGAAAATGTGATGTTTTTCCTTCTGAATCTGGCTTATTTTGCTTAACACAATCTCCAGTTCCTTCCATTTCCCTGAAAATGACACAAGTTCATTCTTTATGATTGGCTGTCACTCCAGTGTATATGCACCATGTTTTCTTTATCCATTCCTCCGTTGATAAACATCTAGGACAGTTCCATATCTTCACTATTGTGGACCATGTGGCAATAAACATGGATGTGCAGTTATCTTTGTGGTCTACCGACTTAGATCCAGGTATATTCTCAGGAGTGGTGTCATTGAGTCATGTATTCCTATTGGACAGGAATATGTATTCCTACTCTTATGTTTTCTCTCCCCCAATACCATTCCACTGAGAGCCCTCCCTCTTCAGTGGAGTTATGGGTATTCACTGAGGGGCCCACGAATGTACCAGCCAGTCTTCAGTTAGGAGGACAGTGCCTCAGGATACCTCTTCCCATCCTGTGGCTCTTACAAATCTATTTTTTAAATGTTTTTTATTTATTTATTTGACAGAGAAAGGAGAGAGAGAGAGAGGGAATGAGAATGAGAATGGGAATGGGAATGAATGGGCACGCCAGGGCCTCCAGCCACTGCAGAGGAACTCCAGACACATGCGCCCCCTTGTGCATCTGGCTAATGTGGGTCCTGGGGAATTGAACCTGGGTCCTTTGGCTTTGCAGGCAAGTGCCTTAACCGCTAAGCCATCCCTCCAGCCCTTACAAATCTATTTTTAAAAATAGAGAATAGAGAGAATATGGGCATGCCAGGGCCTCCAGCCACTGCAAAGGAACTCCAGACACATGCACCACCATGTACATCTGGCTTATGTAGGTTCTGGAGAAGTTGAACCTGGGTCCTTAGGCTTTGTAGGCAAGTGCCTTAACTGCTAAGCCATCTCTCCAGCCCTCTCACAAATCTTCCGTCTGCCCCATCTCCCATGCTTTCTGAGGGTATATTAGGAGTCTCCTTTAATGTTGAGCTCTTGGCAGCCTCTGATTTTCTGCTTTGAGGAGAGTTTTGAGTCTCCTCAGTGTCTACCTCCATCTCCCTTGAGGAGGTTCTCAGACTAGCAGTGACAGCAGCACTCATATTTAATCTGCCACTTCCTTTGCAATGTCTCCTGGACCCTGGCAGATGTGATTGAGCTAGAGCATCTCATGGTAGGCACTTGGTTTCCTTCCTTCCTTCCTTCTACTCATGGTTCTTGGGACTCCCTGCTTTTTGCTGCCATCATTAAACTCAGATTCTCAAACCCAGAACAGCATGGATCAAAGGGGATAAGCAAAGACATTTAGAAAACTTGTTTGGTGAGCAAACCCTCTCCTTTTAGCCAAAGAACACTGGGAGCTCCCCACTAGGTCTATGAATTTCTAATCTACAGGCTTCTGACTTGGTTCTCAGTACTAGGTATGAATTCCCTCCCACTGAGTGGGCCCAAATATCCCATCAGAGAGCAGATGATTACCTCCGTAACTTGCTTGCCACTGTTGCATTGGCATGTCCGTCTTTGCCGGGTGGTTGCTTTTGTAGCTTGCAGGATCCTGCTTGTTGCTGCTGGTGGTGATCATTGTCCCCCAGCAGCTCCAGTCGCACTTTCCAGCACCATGAGGGACAGCCAGCAGGGAGCTGGCTTCAGTCTCAGTTCCAGCATGATCTCTCAGTGTCCTGTGACTGCAGTCTCTGGTGTCTCCAGTAATAGGGTCTTACTACTTATATCTGGTGTGTAACCAAATGCTTTGACAATGGCCTGCATTGTTTTGGGGTCCTCATGGCCTTTCCTGACCAACAGCTCACTTTGGTGGGTTAACCCAGTTCTGGCACAAAAGCCTATGGTTTTAGGATAAAGCTTGCTCCTCCTCCTATAGGGTGCTTCTGTCCAAACTATACCCCACCACATTATTAAGAGTTATAAGCCGGGCGTGGTGGCGCACGCCTTTAATCCCAGCACTCGGGAGGCAGAGGTAGGAGGATCGCCGTGAGTTCGAGGCCACCCTGAGACTCCATAGTGAATTCCAGGTCAGCATGGGCTAGAGTGAGACCCTACCTCGAAAAACCAAAAAAAAAAAAAAAAAAAGAGTTATAACTTTTTTTTTTTTGTTTTTTGGTTTTCTGAGGTAGGGTCCCACTCTAGCTCAGGCTGACCTGGAATTCACTATGTGGTCTCAGGATGGCCTCGAACTCATGGTGATCCTCCTACCTCTGCCTCCCGAGTGCTGGGATTAAAGGCGTGCACCACTATGCCCAGCTTCAGAGTTAAAACTTTTAATTAGCTAACCAAGAGGAAGGTTTCTATGGTTTTGTGTATTTCTTCCTCTCATCCTTCCTTACCCCAGTCATCCCCCGCCAAGACCCCTCCGCCCTCTCTATCCTGTCCCTCCGCTTGCCTGTTGAGTACCTCCTCCTCTCATCCCTCCCTGCTTCTCCTCTCCAAGCCTCATCCCGGCCTCCTTGCGAGTACTACTGAAGGTCAGTACAAGTCATAAACAAATCAAAGTGATCCATGTCAAGAATTGCAGATGAGAGGGCTTCTCTGCCGTCCTGGGCACCTCTGCAGATGTCCCTTGCAAACTGCTGTGCTTATGTGATTGTTCTTCTGGGTTTCAACACACATTCTAGTAGAGGTAGTCCTGAACACCCACATGTGGACACTAGCATAGTTCTATTATGTATCTCTAAATTCTTTATTTAGTCTTGTGAATAGAACCTTAACTATTCAAAGATAAATTATAGTCCTTCAGTAGGCATCTTTTCACAGCCATTGAGCATGAGAAGGTATAAAATAATGTGTTTTGTTATAAAACAACAACAACAATAGAGTTACAATAGAGTTACAAGGCTTCAAGGAATTGTTTTTGGGCTTCACATCAATCCTGTTTTATGGGAACAGCCTTTGAGAACAAATTGTTGTAGTGTTGACCTGTAGGGTTTATAAATATATGCAATGATAAGCTTTTTATCAATAATAAAATTCTTCTGGAAGCTACTTTGGGTGTCACCTTCTAATATTAAAAAAAAGGGGGGGGGGTGCTGGAGAAATGGCTCAGCAGTTAAGGCGCTTGCCTGCAAAGCCTAACAATGCAGGTTTGATTTCCAGTACCCACGTAAAGCCAGATGCACAAAGTGGCACATGTATCTGGAGTTTGTGTGCAGTGGCTAGAGGCCCTGGTGTCCCCATTCTCTCTATCCAAATAAATAAACTTAAATATTTTTAAAAAATAAGAACACTGTGGCATCCTACATTTAGCTTTGTTATTCACTCTTACATCTTAATCATCAAATATTTCCAAGAATACATCTCCAGTCATGGGGAAGCTGAAGGTTGTATTGATGCAGGCTGTGTCGTTTCTTAGAATGTTCCCGTTCTTCTCTGTTGCCCGTGTTGTGCTGACATCTTTGATGATCTTCCTAAGTCAACCTCTTTCTACTTTCAATTCTTGCTTTGGAGTTGGCAGACACTGTGCATAAAGAACCAGATAGTTCCCTGTTGTTTCTGTGCCTCTGCACTGACGTTTTCTTATCTGCCTGCTCTGAGTTCTCTCTACCTTTTAGCCTTGGGAAGACCTTTTCTTAAAGTCTCCTGCCCTTTTGACCAGAAACACGTGGCCTTGCGCCTCCTCTGTAAAGCTGCTTCCGGTACATTGAGCCCATCTACTTTCTGTTCCTTCACATTGTGAGGATTTAGCGCCTTGATCTGTTGACGTGCAGTGTTGCTGTTACATTTACAAAGGTGTTTGTTTATGTATCATCCACATTTACCATTTGTCTCCAGAGTTTAAGTCTCCTTTGTGCAGACATCTCACGAAGTTCTTTGTAGTTCATGGTTTCCAACGTATTATGTAGAAATAAAAAGTTACCCATTCGGTTTAAAGCTGAAAGGAAAGTTAAAATGAAATATTATGTACCTTCAGTTTTAACTTAGCCACAGTTGCCTCTTCCTCTTCTTCCTGTTCTTGTTATTCATCTCCTTCTACTCCTCTTCCTCCTCCTTCTTTTGAGACAGGATCTCACTATGTAGCCCTGGGTGGCCTTGAACTGCCAGTCTTCTTGCCTCAGCCTCCCAAGTGCTGAGCTGAGTTTACAGGTATGCATTGGCCTATTGGCATTCTTTTTTAAAAACAATTTTTAAAAATAATTTTTTATTTTAGAGAGAGAGAGAGAGAGAAAGACACAGAGAGAGGAGAGATAGAGAATTGGTCCTCCAAGGCCTCAGCCACTGCAATCAAATGTCAGATACTTGCGCCACCTAGTGGGCATGTGCGACCTTGTGCTTGTCTCACCGTTGTGTGTCTGGCTTACGTGGGATCTGGAGAGTAGAACATGGGTCCTTAGGCTTTGCAGGCAAGCTCCTTAACAGCTAAGCCACCTCCCCAGCTCTGTTAGCATTCTTATACCACAGTTGAATGTGACTGCGATGTAGCTGTGGCCTCTCACAGGTAGTGACTATTCTTATATTCAACTGAGTGGGCTGTCCTTTGGGGAGACTTGAGCTGAGTTCTCTCCCTCAAATCTGACCAGTGGAAGAATCATCTCTGTAGCATGTGAACAAGTTAATTTCTTCTATGTCCTGACTTCACATAGAAAGATGCTAGATACATTGTAGGTGCGTATTATCATACTATTTTCTTCACAAAGATTCAATAAATAAGTTTCATGATTTACTGAGGATTGAACCTCAGACCTCACACACGCTAGGCAAGTGCTCTTACCACTGAGTTATATCCTCAGCATTTTTTAAATCTTGAAACAAGGTCTCACCTAGTTGCCTAAGCTGGCTGCCTTGAACTTGCTCTGTAGATGGGGCAGGAGGCCTTGAACCTGTGATAATTCTACAGAGTAGCTGGGATTACGGGCCTGAGCCACTAGAACAGGCTGCATCGTTTCCTTATGTGACATCAACAATGCTGCTAGATCAACAGGGTCTTCCCTTAGTCTGACATTCATTCATTCAGACAACCTGCTCATCCACTTATCCAGCCAACTTCCCATCCATCCATCCATCCATGCATAATTTTGAGCCTGGCCCAGAGCAAAGTGCTTTTTAGATGTATGACAAACTTAACCAATAGAAATTTTATATGTTGATATGAATTCAGCATTGTTTCATGGGGGCAGGGGCAGAAAAGACGCATAGCCATTGTCTTCTACCAGACTGAAAGTTCTGTGGAGACATCTCTTGGCTTACTTTGTCTCTAGCCTTCGTTGATCATTGTGTTCCCACTACCGCCACAATCTACTTAAAATACCATTTTCCCAATTTTTAAAAATTGTTTATTTATGAGAGAGAGAGAGAGAGAGAATGGACATGCCAGGGCCTCTACCTACTGCCAATAAACTCCAGACACATGTGCCACCTTGTGCATCTGCCTCTCTGTGGGACTGGGGAACTGAACCTGGCTCCTTTGACTTGGCCGGCAAGTGCCTTAACCGCTAAGCCATCTCTCTAGCCCACGGTTTCTCAGTTTAGGCATATTTAGAAATACCGTGTGATTGTGGACTAAGACCAGTTATTATGAGACGGTGGTGGTTCCTTTTCCTTGAAATGTTGTGGTTTGACAGCGCGTCTAGGTGTTGTGGGTTCATTACAGCCGATCGGGTGTTCGGCTTCCCTGTAAGCTTTCCATTTTCGGGTTGACTCCTTCTTCTGTTACGGCGAATTCTCAGCCGGTAACTTTCCGGATATTCCTTCTCTGCTTTTTTTTTCTTTTCTTTGCCTTTTGCTTAAACTCTGGTGAGAAACAAATAAAACCTCCCACCCAGTGTGAAGCTGCCGATCAAAATTCCCTAACCAGGAAAATGAGCGCTGCCAGGAAGGAACCCTTGCAGCTCGCGCTGAAGCCTTTCCATCCAGCGATCCTGCCCTTGTGTTCGTAGCTGTTCTCCTGAGCTCTGGTCGCATTGTGACCACAGCCCCCCTTTGCTTTCCGGCGGCTGACTGTCTCTGATGTGTGTGCTCCGGAGTAGGTGTCCCCGTCCGCTGACCTTTGGATTTCAACAGTTCTTTCTTTTTTAGCATGTCGAATGCATGTAGTGTGATAGCCGTCTGGTCTAATTTGGACCTGCCTGTTTTGGCTTCATAGTTTTTTTGTTCTCTTTGGGGCATTTTCAGGATCTTGCGTGGAAAGTCGTGTTGATATTGCTTTTCTTCTTTCTGCCTGGGAGAGTTTGCTTCCTGCCTGCGGCTTTGTTGGTTTTCTTATTATTTACGTTTTTCATGTATTCTAGAGGAATTCTAGTTGGTTAACTCTGGATGAGAAGTATTTTTTTTAAATATATTTTTTCAATTTTTTGTTTATTTTTTATTTATTTATTTGAGAGAGAGAGAGAGAGAGAATGGGCGCACCAGGGCCTCCAGCCACTGCAAACAAACTCCAGATGCATGACCCCCTTGTGCATCTGGCTAACGTGGGTCCTGGGGAATCGAACCTCGAACCGGGGTCCTTAGGCTTCACAGGCAAATGCTTAACCACTAAGCCATCTCTCCAGCCCTAAATATATATACTTAAAGATTTTATTTTAATTTATTTATTAGAGACAGACAGAGAGAGAGAGAGAGAGAATGGGTACACCAGGGCCTCTAGCCACTGCAAACAAACTCCTGATGCATGTGCCACCATATGCATCTGGCTTACGTGGGACCTGGGGAATAGAACCTGGGTCCTTAGGCTTCACAGGCATACGCCTTAACCGCTAAGCCATCTCTCCAGCCTGCTGAGAAGTACTTTTAAAAAATAATTTTATTTATTTGCAAGGGGAGAAAGGGGGGGAGGAGAGAAAGAGAGAGAGAGAGAGAATATGGAGAATATGGGTGTGCCAGGGCCTCTTGCCCCTGCAAACAAACTCCAGATGCATGTGCCACTTTGTGTGTCTGGCTTTTTATAGGTACTGGGGAATTGAACCCAGCTAGCAGGCTTTGCAAGCAAGTGCCTTTAACTGTTGAGCCATCTCCCCAGCCTCAGAGAAATATTTTTTTTTCATTCCTCTCCTTTCTGTATTTCTCCTCTGTCTGCTGATTTTTGTTTCATTTTATTTATTTACTTATACTTTTAACTTAAATTATTTATTTGAGAGAGAGAGCGAATGGGCACACCATGGCCTTCAGCCTCTGCAAACGAACTTCAGACACTTGCGCTGTCCTGTGCATCTGGCTTTACATGGGTACAGGGGAATCGAACCTGGGTCCTTAGGCTTCGCAGGTAAGCATCTTAACCATTAAGCCATCTCTCCAGCCCCTCATTTTATTTTTGATTAGCAAAATAATTAGGACTATTTATGGACTACATGTGACTTATGTGTGTACACGGATGTATGTGCACTGCATGTGTGTGCATATGTATGAGGCCAGAGGACAACATCAGAACCTCTTTCAGGCACTTTTCACCTTTCTTGAGGCATGGCGTTACCCTGGTCTGGTGCTCACAACGTAGACTATACTGGCTGGCAGTGGGCCCTAAGGACCCCCCAGTTTCTACTCAGTGCTGGGGTTACAGGTGCATGTCACTGCACGTGCCTTTTTTCTTTTTAAAATATTTTTATTTGAGAGTGACAGAGAACGAGAGAGAGAGAGAATGGGCGCGCCAGGGCCTCCAGCCACTGCAAACAAACTCCAGATGCGTGTGCCCCCTTGTGCATCTGGCTAACGTGGGTCCTGGGGAATCGAGCCTCGAACTGGAGTCCTTAGGCTTCACAGGCAAGTACTTAACTGCTAAGTCATCTCTCCAGACCCTCCCTCCCTTTCTTTTTAGACATGGGTTCTGTGTATTGAACTCAGGTCCTCATGCTTTGCAAGACAAGCACGTCATGACTGAGCTGTCTCCCCAGCTCCAATGTGATGCTTTGTGTAGTGATCAAATCAGTCTCTCCAGTGTGCTCAGTACCTTGAGCCTTTATCCTTCCTTGTGAGCTGTGCTGGTTGTCTGTCAACCTGGAAGCTGCTCTGAGTGACCCAGGCTCCTGGACTGGTGAGCGGGGCGCCCCGGCTTGCCTCTCAGGCAGGGCTGGATGGAGCTCAGCGGAAGCCCCGCTCTGAGGACAGGGGTCGTGATTTAGCTCAGCCTCCTTCCGCGTCGGGCAGAACCTGGCTCAGCCCCAGTTTCAGGCCTGAGAATTTTGGCCCCGTGTATCCACAGAAATGGACCAGCTGTCCACTTCGGCCTGTTCCCAGATCTGTAGTGAGTGGCCTGCCCCTGTGTCTTCTTGTTTTGTTTCGTGTGTCACAGTTGTTGATCATGCTTTTTAAAAAAATTTTTTTTGTTTATTTTTATTTATTTATTTGAGAGCGACAGGGAGAGAAAGAGGCAGATAGAGAATGGGCATGCCAGGGCCTGCAGCCACTGCAAACCAACTCCAGATGCGTGCGCTCCCTTGTGCATCTGGTTTACGTGGGTCCTGGAGAGTTGAACTGGGATCCTTTGGCTTCGCAGGCAGACGCCTTAACTGCTAAGCCAGCTCTCCAGCCCCTGATCATGCTTTTGAGTGCTGCTGAGTGACTTTTCTTTCTTCTTCATCTAAACAGATACTTAGCTCATATATGGAGGGAGTAGTCATAATTTTTAGGTCTGTTTAGTGTGTCTGAAGCCTTTTGAATCTTCCCAGCCAGAATTTTTTAAAAGAAATTTTATTTATTTGCAAGGAGAGAAAGAGACAGAGAGAGAGAGAAAGAGAGAGCATGGGTGCACCAGGACCTCCAGCCACTGAAAACGAACTCCAGACGCATGTCTCACTTTGTGCATCGGGCTTTATGTGGTTACCAGGGAATTGAACCTGGGTCGTGAGGCCTTGCAGGGAAGTGTCTTAGCCGCTGAGCCATCTCTCCAGCCCCCCAGTCAGCTTGGCCTTAACAGAGTTTTTGGTTAACGACACAGGCTCTCCTTGGTAGGGAATTATCACAACCGCTTAGTGGCTGGAGCGTGAGGTAAGAGCTGTTTTCCTCATAAAAGCATGTATTTCCCCCCTTGGGGAGAACGTTATAAGCCTGTCAACCCGCTGTTAGGAAAACGTGATCAACCAAAGGAGAAAAGAAGTCTCCGTTTGGAAGTGAGTAAAATATGATGGACCCTTTCCAACCTCTTCCCCTCTCTCCCCAGTCTACAGCACTGCGGATAGCCTGCTTGCTCTCAGGCCGCTCCCGAGAGTTCACGGTTAGGTTCCGGCTGCGTTCTGACCTCGCCGTAGTTGTCTTCTCTTTTCAGCACACCACACAGGGAGACAAGATCTTTTCTCTCTCATCACTGTCACCAAATTCCTTCCTTGAAGAAGACCTGCGCTTATGTTTTAGGTAGCCCTTTGACAAAATTCTGGATGGCTGTGATAGTTTCTTCATCATTTCCCTCTTCAAAAATTAGGCTATTGAGGGCTGGAGAGATGGATTAGCAGTTAAGGCACTTCCCTATGAAGCCTAAGGACCCAGGTTCAATTCCCCAGGACCCACATGAGCCAGATGCACAAGGTGGCGCATGTGTCTGGAGTTCATTTGCAGTGCCTGGAGGCCCTGGTGCACCCATTCTCTCTCTCTCTCTTTCTCTCTCTCTCTCTCTCTGTGTCTCTCAACTAAACAACTAAAAATACAATATTTAAAACAAATTAGTCATTGAATGCCCCTGACGTACATGGCGTCCCACTAGGGACTTTATTTGTGTTACCATGTTAGTCTCTTGGACATCCGTCCAGTAGACTGAAGTCCCTAGAGGCTTGCTTCTGACATCTTGAAACTCCCTCCAAACCCTCACCTCCCTTCCCACGTCTGCACTGTCTCCTTTCTGACCCGGACCCACCTCCTCAGTCTTGTCCAGTGTCCTCCCTTCCTTCTGCAGCCCGTGTAGTCATTTCTGCCTCCCTCTGCCAGCTTCTCGAGGTCTCCTTGGACAATCGCTGGTCACTTTATGACCAGCTTCCAGTACTCGGTCAGTTCAACAGTCTCTTGTCCTTCTCTAAGCGCTGTCTGAGAAGAATGTCATTTCAAATGTGTCTCTAATTTACTTGACTCTTCAGTGATCGCAGTTGGTTTGCTTGTCCCTTCTTTACACTGGCCGTTTCAGAACATCAGACCATCATTAGTTGAGCCCCTCCTGACCTCCACAACCTGTTGACCTTGTCTTGAAATCCGCTGAGAGCACAGAATTCACCAGAAGTGTCCTCTCTCTTCTACTGCATGTGCTTCTGCCTCACACTCATCCCTTTCCCCCCCTCTATCCTTTTAAAAAATAATTTATTAATTTATTAGAGCCGGGTGTGGTGGTGCACGCCTTAAATCCCAGCACTCAGGAGGCAGAGGTAGGAGGATCACCGTGAGTTCAAGGCCACCCTGAGACTCCATAGTGAATTCCAGGTCAGCCTGGGCTAGAGTGAGACCCTACCTCGAAAAACCAAAATAATAATAATAATAATAATTTCTTTATTAGAGAGAGAGAGAGAGGGAGAGGTAGACAGAGAATGGGTGTGCGAGGGCCTGCAGCCACCACAAATGAGCTTCAGCTGCTTTAAACCACCTTATGCATCTGGCTTACGTGGTTAGTGGGGATTTGGACCTGGGCCCTTAGGCTTTGCAGGCAAGCACCTTAACTGCTAAGCCATCTCTCCAGCCCCCACCCCCTTTTAAATCAAAGAAACCCTCCCATTTTCCAGTGGCAATCCCATCTACCTATATTCTTTCCAAGTTACAAGCGGGGGGTGGGGGGAGAGAAAGAATGGGTGCACCAGGGCGTTCAGCCACTGCAGATGAACTCCAGATGCTTGTGCCACTTTGTGCATCTGGCTTTATGTGGGTCCTGGGGAATTGAACCTGGGTCATTAGGTTTTGCAGGCAAGTGCCTTAAGTGCTGAGCCATCTCTCCAGCCCTAATATACTTTTTTTTTTTTTTTTTTTTCCACTGTAGCCCAAGCTGACATGGAATTCACTCAGGCTGGGCTCCAACTCACGGTGATCCTCCTACCTCTGCAGCCCAGGTGCTGGCATTTGACAGCAACAGACAGACAGAGAGAGAAAGAGGCAGATAGAGAGAGAGAATGGGCGCGCCAGGGCCTTCAGCCACTGCAAACGAACTCCAGATGCGTGAGCCCCCTTGTGCATCTGGCTAATGTGGGTCCTGGGGAATCGAGCCTCGAACCGGGGTCCTTAGGCTTCACAGGCAAGCGCTTAACCGCTAAGCCATCTCTGCAGCCCCTGCTATGCCTTTCTGATGAAGCATTAGTGACCCATTTAGTGGACCACCTTTGGCGTGACTTTGTACCTGCACCCGTCACTCCCATTGTCACGTCTGTGAGTCTCCGTCCTCTGCCAGCTTTTAAGCTTCTCACAGTGCCTTTGTTTCCCGAGGCTCTGTAGCGTCACTGCCTAACAAGTTTTCTTGAACTAAAAGTTGGATAATGTATCCTTGTTCATGAATGCTAACCTAAGGCACTCGGGAGCCCGTATATTATTATTATTATTGTTAGTGTGTCAAACACTAATACGAAGAGAACCAAAGTTTTCGGTTTTAGCCGTAATATACAGTAATCTGGAAATTGTCTGTTTTTTTTTTTTCTAGAAAAGTGGCTTTCCTAAAATAAGAGAAAATAAAATTAAACCGAGCTTGCATCAATATAATTTTGGCGTTCGGATGAACTGAAAACACTCCTGTAATGCTTGGCTGACTCGAGCTGGGTGTCAACAACGTGTCATCTCACAATCGAGCTCTTTGTGATTGTTGAAAAGCATATATTAAATTCCCCCAGAAAAAAAGAATCTATTAAAAACCATGTAGGATGGTAAAAGAATATTTTACATAGTATTTTAATTAGCCAAAATTGGCTTGTTACATCTTCAAGGTACCTGGATTGCATAGAGAACACAAGAAAAATGTATCTATTGATTTTATCACAAACCTTCTTAGCCTTTTTGTGTTAACACGATGCCCATAAACCCTTACCCAGCAGAGGCGCCACCAGAGGCAAGTTCTTAAGTGCTGAGAAACCTCATTTGTAGAAATGTGTATCAACGCACACATTTTGTGTGTCCGTTCTTTAAATCTTATCTGTCTGTTTGCATGTGTACGTGCATGTGAGCGCACATGCATGCCAGGGTCTCTTGCCACTGCAAGCAAATGCCCATCTGGCTTTACATGGGTAGCTTGGTAATTGAAGCCAGGCTGGCAGGCTGTGCACGCAAGTGCCTTTGACTACTGAGCCATCTCCCCAGCCCCGCTGTATTCAGTCTTAAGCAATACAAACCTGGAAGCGATTCAAAGACATAAAGAAAACCCAGGAATTAATGAGATTAACTAAATTTTTCCCAGTGTTGAATTTTCTTTAAAACTTTTGAAACTGAAGCTGTGTAAAAAAAATCTCTTATCCTCAAACATGTGTTTTTCTTCTTAATTGGCCATTGCATTAAAACAAACTATTTTTTAGGTGCACTTTTGCCTCTGTAGTTAGTACTCAAATCTGGGGTGGGCTGGAGAGATGTCTTAGTGGTTAAGGCACTTGCCTGCAAAACCTAAGGACCTAGGTTTGATTCCCCAGTACCCACGTAGGCCAGATGTACAAGGTGGCACATGCATATGGAGTTCATTTGCAGTGGCTGGATGCCCTGGCACACCCATTCTTTCCTTACTCTATCTGCCCCCCCTCTCTCTAATGAATAAGTGAATAAATAAATGAAATTTTTTAAAGCAGGGGTAACTGGTAGATGATTTTTTCCCCTCCCATTTGGGAAAATGGTTCAGTGGATAAAGTGCTTGCTGTATAAACCCAATTCCCACATAAAAACCAAGAATGATGATAGCCGTCCGCAGTCCCAGCTATGGTGAGAAGGGAGGCAGAGCCAGGAGACTTTTCTAGAAGCTAGCCTGGTGAATGCAGACATAGACGAGAGACCTTGCTTCACATAAGGTGGAAGGTGAGGGCTGACACCCGAAGTTGCACCTGCACTCTTAATCATAAACTCTTCGTGCACATCCTGCGCACACACACACACACACACACACACACACACACACAACACTTGTACGTACACACCAAAAAATGAGAGAGAAAAGAGAGACTTGGGAAGAAGGAGAAATATAATGAATAGAAAGTCACCATGAAAAAAAAAGAAAGTTAATGTGGCACAAAAGTTTATGACAATTTTGAGGACAGACTCTGACTTAGAGGGATGCTAAATTAGGCCTTTTTATTCATTTAATGACATAAGATACTGTTTCATTTATTTGAGGCCAAGGGTGCTCATTTTTCATCTTTTCTAGCTTACTGCTAGCCAACTTAGTTTTATTATTATTTTATTATTAGCCATTTATACTGTATTTATGTCTGTAATTATTCAACATTGTTCTGCCGTGATTAAGTAACTGGGCTGTTTAAACAAGTAACACCTCCACAATAGCTAAGCTTCTAAAGTTAATTACGCACATCTGCCAAAACAGATTAGTAGCAAATTTCTAGATCAGAACAAATTGTCTTGATCTCTTTACCTAACACCTTGTTTTATGTCAAATCTTACAGCTTTCAGGGAACAAGACTTCTTGATGGAAGCTTATATTTTGACATTAAAAAAATTGAGGCTGAAAATGTAAGGCAATTTCATCCATACTTTCCAGGTTGAATATTTCTGCATTATTATTTTGATGATTTTCATATCGTAATAACACTGTACATTCATAATAAACTTGATTTAATCCCAATTTCTTATAGCCCTGTGGAACTTGCTGACCATATGATCTTGAATATTATAGTTGAGAAATTAAAACTCTCTTGGTTTTGTAAACAAGTGCTAAAGTAATATTAACTGTCAGGCCTCATGACCATCTCCACTATCTTTGCCCTTGCTCTTACTTTTTGTATTTCAGATACATGAATATTAATTCATTAAGGTAACAACAACAACAAAATTGCCAAACAGAATTAAAACTTTAATTAGGTGCTTGCTGCATGAGCATGAAAACTTGAGTTCAGTCCCCAGACCCACATAAAAAAAAGTTGGCCCAGTGTCACGTGCCTGGGACCGCAGTGCTGCGAAGGGCATAGACAGGAGGGTCACTGGAGCTCGCTGGTCAGCTGGCCTTGCTGAGAACTAGGGACCTCTAGGGTCATGAAAGACACCTTCTCGATGGAATAAGTCAGAAGAGTGACATTGGAGAAAACCCAGTGTTTTCCTCTGGCCTCTGCATGCATGTGCATGGGGTGTGCATATCTGCATCCACTGTACACACACGCATACACCACGCACACCGCATGCATGTGCACGCGCACACAACACACGCACAAACTTTAATTAACCTGGTTCCTTAAAGCGTGGATGTTCTTATAAAGAAGATTCCTTTTTGGTCTATTTTTATTTTAATTTTTTTTTTATTTGCAAGCAGAGAGAGAAGACAGACAGACAGAGAGAGAATGGGCATGCCAGGGCCTCTAGCCACTGCAGAGGAACTCCAGGAGCATGCACCCCCTTGAGCATCTGGTTTATGTGGGTCCTGGGGAATCAAACCTGGGTCCTTTGGCTTCGCAGGCAAATGCCTGAACCGCTAAGCCAGCTCTCCGGCCCTATTTTTATTTTTTGAAGCAGGGTCTCACTGTAGTCTAGGCTGACCTGCAACTCACAATGTATCCCAGGCTAGCCTCTAACTCACAGTAATCCTCCTATCTCAACCTCCCAAGTGCTGAAATTGAAGTCATGTGCTGCCACACTCATCTAGAAGATTCCTTTTTGATTAAGTACGGATGAAGATAATTTAAAAATGTATCATTTCCTTTAATACATTATCTTTTGTAATGTATATTTATCATTTGTTCTCTCAAGATTTTGCTCTGCATTAGACATTATTTGTCTTACTTTTTGTCAGGGTCAGAGAGAATGTGAATGTGTAGAGATCACAGGACAGATGATGGAAGTTCCCTTGAGGTATTAAATATAGCAGCCAGAGTTTGTGCTTCAGACCCAGGCTCTTGGGGTTCAGACTAGAGCACCCCCACTTGTGTAGTGTGATCTGGGCAACTTTTGCTTTGTGCTATCTGTGAGATCGGTTGTGTGGATGACGCAATGAGTGAGTGCGTACAAAATACCTAAATTGTGTCTCACATACAGAACGTACTCAGTGAATATTCACCTTAGAATAGACAGCCTGCTCAGTACTCTTATCTAACTCATGAAGAGCGCTAGATATATTTGCTTTCAATTTATTTTAATTGATGGTAGTGATGATGTTTCTCAGCTACAAAGCGTTATGTTCATTATACAAATTAAAAGTCTAGCAACAGGTGACCGTCTTTTCTAGCTAGTAGTCCAGATTGAATCTTCTTTATCAGAAATGGATTTTGGAATATTTACATATACATAATGAGATCTATGGAGATGTGCACAGCCCGAAGATAACTCCATGTGGCATTCCTATTGTGCCTGTATGCTGAGGGCGACCCAGTCGCATGAGGTCCGGGATGTGTGTGTGTTTGTGTGTGTGTGTGTGTGTGTGTGTGTGTTTTGCTATCATTCAAATAAATTTGGATTTTGGAGCAGTTTGGATTGTCACGTTAAGGATGCCAAACCTGACGTTTCATGATAGACAGAGAATCAGAAGTTAGTAGGTCTGTGGACTTTGCAACTTTCTTCTCGTTTTTTTTTTCTTTTCTGTTATGATGTTTATTTTAGATTGAGACTAAAAGGAAGTTGCCTTCTTACAAAATACTGAAGTCAGAATAATTTGCTAAGCCTAAAGTAAAGAAACCTTTAAGTTTCTTTATAGCATTTAAAGAATCCACGTGGCGTGTCTTACTTGGAGTGTCGCGTTGTTAATGCCCCACAGCCTGATCTATAAATACTTACTGAATGGTTGAGCCGGCAGGACAAAAAAAGGTCCTGCTTGGGCCAAAACGTGTCTTCATTTGTTTGCAGAGACCTGCAGAACCAGATCAGCAATGTAGGAGAGCAAACTGGGCGTGGGAAAAGGGAAACAGGAGGATTGTGGGGAACTGTATTTGAAGCTAGATCAAACCCCACTTAGGGTCGGTGAGCTACATAAAGGCAAAGACTTTAGCCAGAAGACCCCTGAATATGTGAGCAATAAAACCTGAAGGTGGACACCGTGACTCCTAAGAAGAAAAAAAATGAGCACACACGTGTGTACCTCCTGCACATCCTTGTTCATACTAGTACCCTTGAAGACAATTTCAGTGAGGTCGTTTGCTCAGTGTCTGTCTTTTATTGAGTGAGAACTAAGGAAGCCCCAAGGCTTCAGAAAGCTCTTGCCTACGTAACTGGTCTCCATTTATAAGCCATGCGGGGAAATCTTAAATTTCCCTCAGTGATAACACCTGTGACTTTTCTAATTGAAACATACGTCAAAATTCAGTATTCCCAAGGAACGCCAGCTGTAATCTGTGACCTGTTATGTGTGGCATTCTTGCAAAGGGAGAATTCTTACTTGCTCTGCCTCAGACTGCTTGCCCAGGTGTCAGAAGAAAACGGGAAGCAGCAGCTAGAAAAACAGCAGGTCATGTTTAAGCTCACATTGCTAACATGACAAGTGGTGTCCCACCAGCTAGAAGAATATGGATTATTCTAAGCCATTTGGCTAACTCCACTGGACCTTCTCAGGGTCTGAGCGTGTTTGTTCTCTCTGTGAAATCAGGTGTCTTCATACTGGAGTGTTTAAACACGGATCCTCTCACTCCTGTTGGGAAGCTTTTGTGTAAACCTCATCCCCGTAGCGTGAAAGTCAGCTTGTGCAAGTCCCTGCCCTCTGCCTCACACCTCTTATCACTGAACCTCTCCCTTGAAGCTTGCAGCGGGGAGAACTGCTCAGAAAGTGCTCTCTCCCCTGACCCCCTCTCCCAGTCTTTCGCTGATGCACAATGTGAACTGTACGGGGGGGGGGGGGGCATGGAGGGGGCGGATTCTTGTCTGCCAGAACTGTCTTCATTTAACGTGCTATGTAGATGCATCTTTTGCCCTTTGAGGTTAGGGTCATAACTCTGGTTCCTTGTGTTAAAAGGTACTTAGTAAACAGCTGTTGATAGGATATAAAATTCTTTTTTTTTTTTATTCAAGAAGGATATAAAATTCTTAACAGACATCGTTTGACTGTTCCATGAATTCTTTGGAAAGTGAACAGTACATTTAATTTTTTACTGATACCTATATCAGCACTAAGTGGATCAGTCTTGAAATTGAGACAATCTGTTAATAAAATGTTGCAAATCAGTTTGAAAAATGATCAAGTGGGTGAAGAGGTGACTTTCTATTTTTATTATTTATTTTTGAGAGAGAGAGAGAGAGAGAGAGAATGGGTGACCCGGGGCCTTCAGCTGCTGTGAATGAACTCCAGGCACGTGTGCCCCCTTGTGCGCATGTGTGACGCTGTGTGCTTGTGCCACTGTGCATCTGGCTACACGGGACCTGGAGGTTCAAACATAGATTCTTTGACTGCGCAGGCAAGTGCCTTAACCTCTAAGCCATCTCTCCAGTCCGAAGAGGTGATTGTCTAGAAACTTATCTTTGCGTTCAGAGGCACTTGAGTAGAATTCTGTACAAAAATATTGTTAATGTTCAGGATTGGTTTACGTCCCTTCTTTGTAACCACTGTTTATTGTTCAGAGATAAGTGGTGAGCGCTCTCTCTCACTCTCACTCTCTCTGCTCCTGGGTTGCTTATGTCTGGTATCCTCGCATTTTGATGCACGGCACCCTCATGTCCCTGTAAAGTGCTGGCATCTGGTGTAAGCTGCTGCTGCTGCAATTGCAGGACTGCCCTGAGATGAGCTTTCAAAGCTCACAGTGATTTGTGTCCCTTCCATGGAAAGGATTTGTAAGACAATTACTAAATTCAGGCATTTTGAAGGACTTGATTTAAATGGCTGCTAATTCTGTTGCGTTAGAAGTGTTAACATGCCACTTATGCGTGTTAAATTAAAATAAAACCTTCACGAAGTTTACTCCAACTCTTCAGTTAATTACAGCGTTTTAATACTTTTGAGTAACAGCCAGTAGTTTTGCACAAAAGCTCAAGAATCAAATTTAGGCTGCCTCTTCATTTTTCAACTAACATTTCACTATAACCACTGTTAGTAAGTTACCAAATCTTTTGAAATACAAGGTTTTTCTGGTGATCACTTTACATAACTGAACGTCTCATTCTTTTTTAGCAAATGCCATGCTTCCCCTCCTCTTTCTGTTTTTTTTTTCCTTAGTTTATTTCATGTATCTTTTATGTAATAGACCTGAAACTGCCTTGTGTTGAAGGAGGAAGCTGTATGATTTGTTAGCAGTTTTCTGTGTGATGGAATTTAACCTCCCCTTCTGTCTCTTCCCTGCACAGTCCCTTCAGTGTGAATATGTCCATTACTAAGGCCTTGCCACTCCAGTGAAGGTAGCTCTCTCTTCTCAGACATCTGGACGAGCAGTGTGGAGGAGCGCACTAAGATAACACCTTCAAGAGACTCAGAACCAGGACCCTGGTTAATGACTACCAGAAATGCACTGAAATTATGTTTGTGGAGATTTTGACACTCTTAAAAGACAGTTTTAAAGTTGAATTTGGTATTTTAAAGGTTATTTTTAATGTATTCCAGGAATGCGTTTGTTAACTGCATTTACGTGTACAGTGTTACAGTATACATGTATTGTGAACTTTATGAAAGACTATTTTGATAAATTTATAAATATATAAAAATTATGTAAAAGTTAGACTATATTTTGATTTAGCTTTTTTTCTGCTGTTTGCTACCAAAAATTTGTATTTTAAATGTGGCTAGTTTTAGGATTTTTTTTTTTCTCCGACTCCTTATTAAGGAAAAGAAAAGTGAGGGAGACATTTTTCAGGAAGCGACTTTTGTTCCCACTGTGGATACAGCAGACCAGGGCATTCTTTGGGAGAATTGTGTCTATTTTAAAAATTCATCCAATTATCTCTACCAAGAGTAAAGTCTGGTGGGGCTCGTTTGGGATGAAGCCTCCCCCCCCTCCTTTTTATTTTATTTTTATTTTTGTTCCTTTCTATCAGCTTTGCATCCTGCCGGGTAGGAGGGAAGGAAGACTTAAAGATCTTAGCATCTACTTGAAGACCAGAATTTACTGGATATTTATTTCTCCTGAAAGCATTTTTCCCCCCTGTATGAAATAACAACATTCCGAACACTTTTTTCTTTTTCCTTCTCTCACAAGAGTGCTTTAAAAAATGCCTTAAGCCATTAATTTCCTTTCTCTTTTCTCTTGTAATATGCAGAGGAAGGTTTCACATTTTAAAATCCATGCCTGAAGTTTCTAAGACCTCTGTCACTAAGCAGCCTAGCATGCTTAGGATGACCACAAAGCACTTCAAAAGAGTTATTGACTCAGAACATGCTGGTTTTGGTGCGAGGTGATGGTTACCTTGGAAAGCACACAAGGTCTGACTTCATTTTTTGGTCCCTGAAGGGAAATGGGAAGGTGCTGCTAGGGACATTTGTATATTAAGGGACACAATTTTGAACACAGCAAAACCCTCTGATACCCACTGTGTGTCTAGAGCCTAACGTGCAAATGAAAGGCCTCTTCGATCCACGTGGCCCTTTCGCTGTAAGCGTCACCTCAGGTTTAGGAGTCTAGAAACTCGTGGGTTCTGCTTCTGGAAGTGGAGAGTCGCAGATCCTGATTCTCTTCTAGGCTGCTTAGGAAGGAACCACTGCACCCTGCGGGGCCGGTCACGTGGATGCTAACGAAGTGACTGGTTCCAGCCACGGAGTTATTTATAAAGTATTTATTAGCAGGGGGTACCTGTGCCTCAGTAAGACATCTTGTTCACGTTTTACTTTTTTCAAAAGGCATTTGAGTGACTGTTTGACTCAGGTGTGTTAGCACAACCTTCCACAACTACAGTACCAAATAATTGCACTCAGCTGATGGAAAAATGAACTGCATGCTTTAGGGATCAGATATTAAAACAAGTGGAATAAAATTGTCTATCTTTTCTAAAGCTGAAAAATAAAATATTTTATTATTATGAGCTATTGTAAAAAGGTTGGTTAATTGTATAGGAAGATGATGCTATTTTTTCAGATTATCACTGAAAAGTAATTCAGATCGCATTTGAGAAGCGGGGGAAAAGGAATTGTATTGTCATTTTTAGTTCTTTGAACACTAACGTGTGCAGCTACTAAAATGATTGTAAAGTTGACTACTGTAAATTTTCCACAATGATGTGTGTATATAAGTCATATGTATCTACATGTGTATGTCTTAAACTTAATTATACACATGTGTATACATAAGGCACACCAGAAAGGGGATGTATATAATATAAATTATATAGAAAAGTAATTCTACTCCAGTTATAAAAAAATTGTTTGACATGTATTTTGTTATGAATAGTTTATCTTCCAGAAGCTATTTTGTTCTATTTTAAAGTGTAGGAGGATACACTGCTAAGGAATAATAAAAGTTTTATGCAATTTATTCCTGGATTGTCATAATTTGGGTTTTGCGTTGCCAGTGTGTTGAAGTTCCTTCTCTTATGTGTATATGTGTGTGTGTGTGTGTGTGTGTGTGCCTTCCCAGCACTGGGATTACAGGTCCGTGTCACCATTCCCAGCATTTGTATGTGTGTTTTGGGAATCAAACTCATGTCCTCCTCTTCGAGAGGTCAGCACTATATCAAATGAGCTATCTCCCCAACCCAGCGTATTGGAATTTCTTTATAACTTTACTTTTGACCCAGGGTGGTTACTTTCTTTGGGGTGTCTCAAGATGTACATTCTGGATTGTTAATTTAATCTTTTATTGACTCTCTAAGTTGTGCTATTCCTTAAGAGCAAGACGTTGAGCTCAGAAGAGCCTGGCACTTAGAATGTCAGATGTTAGGTTGGTCTGTCTTTCTTTCTTTCTTTCTTTCTTTCTTTCTTTCTTTCTTTCTTTCTTTCTTTCTCCCTTCCTTCCTTCCTTCTTTCCTTTCTTCCTTCCTTTCTCTCTGTATCATCTATCTATCTATCTATCTATCTATCTATCTATCTATCTATCTGTCATCTATCTAATCTGTCACTCTATCTATCTATCTATCTATCTATCTATCTATCTATCTATCTATCATCTATCATCTCTTGCATGTACACTCACACACATATTTCCATTTCTATTAATAAAATACTGATATGACAGTATTTTGGGGTCCTGCTATGTCATTTGTGACAAGCAGTGATTTTTTTTTCTGCCAAAATAGGCAGTTTTGAAATTTTTATTTATTTGAGAGGGGAGGAGGGAGAACGGGTGCACCACGGCCTCTTGCTGCTGCAAACAACCCTCCAGACACTTGTGCCACTTCGTGTATCTGCCTTTTCGTAGGTACTGGGGAATCGAACCGGGGCAGCTCATCTTGCAAGCAAGCGCGTGTAGCCCCTGAGCCATCTCCCTAGCCCATCATTACTCTGTAATTATGAATAACTATATTAGTGTAAGGTAAAGATGCAGCCAGACCTCATGGAAGAGCAAACCTAATCATTGGAGCAGAATCCACAATGGACTGATCATTTCAGTCAGACCTCCCAACCACACGACCAAAACACCTCTCGGCACTGGCCGAGGGCAAACCGAATGTGGAGGCGACAACTCTCCAAGCAGTGATTATTGTGTGATCTACCCTTCATATTTTCTATTGTGGAAGAATGCCCCCCCCCCTTTTAAGGGGAAAGTATAGAGAGAAAACTGCTGTGGGTAATATACCCTCTAACCCTTTTGGAACTTACAGGAAAAGGACTGGAGAGATGGCTGAGTGGTTAAGTCACTTGCCTGCAAAGCCTAAAGACCTGGGTTCACTTCCCTAGTACTCACATAAGCCAGATGCACAAAGGGGCAACTGCATCTGGAGTTCATTTGCAGCAGCTGGAGGCTCTGCTGTGCCCATTCTCTCTCTGTGTGCGTCTTTCTCTGCTTGAAAATAAATTAAAAAAAATTTTTTTAAAGAATGCACAGAAAAAGAACCTGAGTTTTTTGTGCATGCGGGTCTAGCTTTCTACCACTGAGCTACATCCCCATTTCTAGAGCTAGGAATTTGCAACCAGCTGGTTCTCACTACATTGCATAAAACAGTTGCGGTCCCATGGTCATCATGGGACCACATTTTAGATAGGAGATTTCACGGGAATCCATGGACCTGTTTAAAGGACAGAAAAAGCCTGTCATGGTAGTGCATGCCTTTTCTAATCCCAGCAGAGATAGGAGGATTACTGAGTTTGAGGACAGCCTGGGCCTACAGAGTGAGTTCCACATGAGCCTGGGCTAGAGGGAGACCCTACTGCAAAATAAATAAGTGGTCAGAAAACAAATTTTTTTTACAGATTGAATTGCTATGAAAAAGAAAGTTAAAAATTAGCTAGTCTCAATAAAATTTTCACCTTCTGGTCATTCACTGAGTTTACATGGTTTTGTTGTCTTAGATACAGAATGCTTTATAAATCTTTTTAAAAAAATATTTTTGTTTATTTATTAGAGAGAGAGAAAGAGGCAGATGGAGAATGGGTGTTGCAGGGCCTCCAGTCATTGCAAATAAACTCCAAATGCTTGTGCCACCTTGCGCATCTGGCTTACATGGGTCTTGGGGAATCAAACTTGGGTCCTTTGGCTTCTCAGAAGGCAAACACCTTAACCGCTAAAGCCATCTCTCCAGCCCGATTTAGAAATCTTAAAACACATCTGGAAAGACTACCCCATTCTAGATTTTTTTTTTTTTTCCATCTGTGATTTCAAGTACGGCAGGAACACGAGTGCCCCAACGATAAGCTATGTGGTGGATTTTCAAGATGGTTCTCGTGTGTCTGCTTTTGCGGGTGACCTGTTCAGCCATTCATGCAGTAAACGGTTCTCTGTGGCTCAGGTGTTGATGGGTAAGTAAGTGGAGTTATACTCTCTGGTGTCGTGAAGTAGTGTCAATCAGCAGCGCTAATGACGGCACAAGTTCCCTGTGATCCTCCTGCCAATGTTCATTAGAGCAAAAAATTGGTCACTGTGTGTCTTCTTGGAAGATTAGTTAGGGGCTAGTTCTGATTGTGATCGGGTATAATTTAAAGCTTAAGATTAAACTCCTTTATTTACAAAGAGCTTGCAGATGAAGGGTGGTAACCATGACATACAGTAACCATGACATACAAAGGAAAGTAGAAAATAATGTATTAAGTTATTTTGAGCTGAATTGAAATGTTAATATATTCCCACCCAGTTCCTCCTCTATGGGTTGAATTATGGTAATCATATCAAGGAGAGAAAAAAAAAAATTAGCTTCTCTAGAGAAACTTAAACTTTTTTTTTTTTTTGGTAAGTGCCAAGTAGAAACTTAAATCTAAAATGACTTAATACAAAATATGTTTGGGGGGGGGGTTGGTTTTAAATTGTCAAATACAAACTAGCTGAACCATTCACACTCATGCCTGGTTTTAACTATGTCCCCAAACTCAAGGTGAGTCACACCACCATTTGCTATTTCTCCTCTGGTTTGAGTCAAGCTGACCAAAACATTTTTGAGGAACTGGACTGCAAGTGAAAAGGTGGGACATGGTGGTGCCTTAGAGATGACTATGACAGGAGATGGGAGACATGACTCAGCGGCTAAGGACTCTGCAAAGCCTGAAGACCCAGGTTCAATTCCCCAGTACCCATGTCAAGCCAGACGCACAAAGTGGTACATGCACCTGGAGTTTGTTTGAAGTGGCTAGAGGCCCTGGCACAGTTACTCTTTTTCTCTCTCTCTGTCTCATAAATAAAAACATTTTTAAAGAGGTGGGCGTGGTGGCACACGCCTTTAATGCCAGCACTCGGGAGGCAGAGGTAGGAGGATTGCTATGAGTTTGAGGCCAGCCTGGGACTACATAGGTCAGCCTGGGCTAGAGTGAGACTCTACAAGAAACCAATAAAAAAAATTTTTTTTAAAGAAATGAGTATGAAAAATAAAACAAATAAACCTAGAAATGATATAGCCACACTATTTATGTTAAAACTGTGTATGTGGGAGGGATGCAGGGGGAGATCCGTGAAGTGCGTTGTATTTATATTACAACTCTTCCAAAATGACCTGAGGTGGCTTCAAAATGCAGCAGATGTTCCACAGGGGAGCATGTTGGTTTTGGACACCAGTTCCTGAGGCCCTTGATGCTGGGACTTAAAAGGTGAGAAAGACAGCTGTCTCACGTGACAGAGGATATCTCTCATCTCTTCCTAGGGTGGGCAGATTCACACCAAGTCTGTAGCTTTAATGAACCCCAGGACTTCTGCCAAGATTTCGTTTTAAGAGATTATCTAAAAATTAGATTGTCAGTCTTGACATCCAGATCACCCAAAATAACGTCAGGTACATGGAATACAAAGTTGAAAACCTAATTGAAAGCAGAGACCAAGATAGTAAAATGATAGTCAGTCTGTCTGTCTATCTATCTATCTATCTATCTATCTATCTATCTATCTATCTATCTATCTCATCTATCAATCATCTATCTACCAATCATCTATCAATCACCTATCTCTCATCTATCTATCATCTATGTATCTATCTATCATCTATCTATTTGTCAATCATCTATCTATCTATATATCTATATCATCTATCAATCATCTATCTATCAATCATCTATCTATTATCAATCATCTATCTATCTACCTATTATCTATCTATTTATCAATCACCTATCTATCTTCTAATCATCTATCTATCATCTATCAATCATCTATCATCTATCTACCTATCTATCCATCCTACAGCTTATCTACCTGTCATCTATCTGTTTATCATATCCATGCAGTATTCTGCCTGTCTGTCATCTATCTAAAAATATTTTTATGAAATATCTTTGGCAGCTATCTATCATCAATTCCTATAGTCTATTTATTTATCCCCTGTCTATCATCTATCTATTATATATCCTATCATCCATTTATCTCATGTATCTATCATCTATCTATCTATATCTATGTATCTATCATATCTCTCCATATACCTATCACGTATCTTGCCTCTGATAGAACTCAGGTAATTTTAGCCGATTCAACATTTCCTTTGAATACTGGGAAGTTAGGTAAAACCTGGATGAAAACAGATGCTCTAGAGACTTGAGGTTAAAGAAGCTACTTCATCTTTGCCTTTGGGAAAGAAAACAGGAAACTGCATTCAAAAATCTGGGTTTCATTGCTGGAGAGATGGCTTAGCGTTTGGGGCGCTCGCCTGTGAAACCTGAGGGCCCATGTTCCACTCTCCAGATCCTACATAAGCCAGACACACAAAGATGAGGTCAGCACAAGGTCGCACATGCCCACAAGGTGGCGCAAGTGTCTGGGGTTCGATTGCAGTGGCTGAGGCCCTGGCATGTCAATTCTCTCTGTGTGTGTCTAAAAAAGAATAGATTAAATTAAAAAAAATTTTTTTAAAAACTAGGTTTCTTGGAGACTGGGAGACTTAATGCCATTGCATGCATTTTAAGAGAAAGAGACCATACCCAAAGAGGCACGTTCCAGGCAGTTCTTATCAGTTCTAGAAAGATGTGGCTCACTGATTTTCAGGCAGCTGGGTGCTGTGTGGCCGGCAGAGTTGGACCTGCTCAGCTTAACCCGAGGCGAAGAACTGCCCCAAATCCACTTCCTCTTCCCCTTTACCCACTTGTCTCACCAGTCTGCTTCGCAAGCAGAGCGACCACTCTCGCACTTATCCCTGTTCCTTTTTGTCTAGCTTGGAGCTTGCTTCACCCTTTAGACCACATGTCTGCACAGCCGGGAGGGGCTGCAAACAGCCACGCTGAAGAAATAGCGATGACTGGGTAGAGGTGACAGTCGTGGCCAAATCTGGCTCTGCCTGGTGTGGAGCGAGGGTATGCGAGAGGCAGTGCTTGGTCATGATAAGACCCTTTAAAAAAAAGTGCACTAAACTGACACACGAAGACTTCAGCTTAGCTCCGTCTATTTTAAAGTCAAATCTGTTGGGGGGGGGGGGGGGAATTATCCTTAATTAAGGATTTCTGTTGAAGTGACAGGTACTTAGGATTGTTAATTTTGAAGGTAAACGGAAAATGAAAAGAGGAAAAAGTTCAATTGCCATCTATCTGGCCTAGAGAAGAGAGAAGAGTCAGTTACCAAGTCAGGAACGTGCATAAGAAATCCCTGTATGTTGGGAGTCCCCCAGGGCCCCTCCACTTTTCGCTGACTCTCTGGAAATTCGGGAAAGGATACGAAGAAACGTGCGGACCAAAAGGAAGAGACACACAAGGCTGCTGTGTGGAAGAAGACAGGGACAATCCTCTGGAGTTCTCTCCCGGCGGACTCACACTGCATTTACCTGCACTGAGCCCTGCAGAAGCCTTTGGAGGAAGGGCTTTTACTGGGCCTGTTGCAGCCTCGTAGCGGCTCCAGTTCCAGACGCCCAGAAGGAGAGCAAGAGTTCAGCATTAGCAGATTCCTGGCCCACCTAGGCACAGAGACGGAATCACCGGGAGGAAGTTTGCACTGCGTATCCGTCGGGTGCTCAGGCAAAAGCCCAGGACGATCCTGTCACCGGGCCTTCCTAAGGGGGCTGTTTTAATACTTCTAGGCATCCCTGTACCACACACAGCTGATTTTGTAGTAACGAAAGCTTATTTAAATGAATGTGCATGAAATGAGCTATTGCTGGGACATGGCTCAGTGGCAGAGCATTTATGCAGCATGTATGAGGTCCTGGGTTCCATGGCTAGCACCAAGACCTGACAAGAGAGAGAGAGAGAAAAATAAAAGTGAACTAGCGAGCCTAAAATTTGTGTTCACAGGATCTGAGCCACTTACCTGTTATTTGCTAAGTCAAAAGCATAAAAGGTACGTTAATGCAGTTTTTAAGTATTACAACGTAAATATTAAAGAAAAAACACTAACCGCTCTGATTGCAAAAAGAGGCAACATAAGATCTTAAAAGGATAAGCTTAAAACAATAAAAATGTGAATTAAAATAAATACTGGGGCTGTAGAAATGGCTCAGTGATTAAGGTGCAAAGCCTAATGACCCAGGCTTAATTTCCGGGTGCCCATGTAAAGCCAGATGCACAAAGTGGCGCATGCATCTGGATTTTGTTTGCAGTGGCTAGATGGCCTGGAGTGCCCGTTCTCTCTCTCTCTCTCACTCTTCTCTATCTCTCTCTGTTTGCAAACAAATAACCAAAACTATATAATTATTTTTTGTTTATTTTTTATTTATTTGAGAGTGACTGACAGACAGAGAGAGAGAAAGAGGCAGATAGATAGAGAATGGGCATGCCAGGGCCTCCAGCCACTGCAAACGAACTCCAGATGCATGCGCCACCTTGTGCATCTGGCTTACTGTGGGTCCTGGGGAATTGAGCCTCGAACCTGGGGTCCTTAGGCTTCACAAGCAAGCGCTTAACTGCTAAGCCATCTCTGCAGCCCCAAAACTGTATTAATTGTTGATGCATCACAAGGCTAGAGTAAGATACAGCATAGCTTATTGTAGATCTATAACATCTAGTACATTATCTAGGCCACAGTAATTCTATTATTAAATGTACACCAAGGCTTCCCAAGCTTTTCAAGTCTACAGGATACAGGTTGGCAACCTAATGGAGAAGTTGGAGCTGACCAAACAGCACACTCTTAGGTCTTGTGCTGAAACTATTCTGCCTGAGGTTATGACTTACAAGGTGAGTCCCCGGTAGCTCACCCTTGGGAACAGGCTGAAGAGAAAGCCCGTGGTCATCTGTAACTTCTTCACAAGTATCTCTCTTGCTAAGACGGTTACATCCAAGAGGGTGCTTTAACCTATGAATTTTTTTATGTTTTAATTTTTATAAACTGAGTCTTTTAAATTTTGTTTTTACCTTTTTTTTTTTCTTTTGGTTCTTCGAGGTAGGGTCTCTCACTCTAGCTCAGGCTGACCTGGAATGCACTGAGACACAAGTCACAGGCTGGCCTCCAAGTCACAGCCATCCTCCTGCCTCTGTCTCCCAAGTGCTGAGTTTCAAGATGTGTGCCACCACGCCTGGCTTGTTTTTACATTTTAAACCACTTTCTTTTACATATTTCCACCCGTGTACCCGTGACATTTCTTGCTGCTGAGACCTACTATCTAACAAAGCAATGTAAGGAAAGACGGGTTTATTTTGACTCTGGGGTTAAGGTAGGTCCAGTCCATCGCGACAGGATGGCATAGTGGGTGAGGTGGCTCAAGGCTGGGGCTGCCAGAGAGCAAGGCAGCTTGCCCACGTCATCGTGGGCCAGGAAGCAGCTCTGGGGTACAGAGCTCAGCATCTGTACCCCAGTTAGTGTAACTAACTTCTAGAGAGTCTATAACTTCTCCCAAACAGTGACCCCAAGCTGAGGACCAAGTGTTCAAACACGTGAACCCAAGGGGGCACAGTTTACGTCCAAACCCTAACAACCTGCCGCGTGAAGTCTGTCCTTCTCGTAGTCAGCCCGCTGTCTACCTTCCTTGGGGGAACTTTCCACTCCAGGTTTGGGAAAGCTGAACATGTTTCTTTCACTAAGCTGGAACATTGTTTAAGTGACTCTTTTATTGCTATAATCCAGGTAACTGTACTAAGCATAGATTGGTCTCTCCCCTCCCCATTCTGCTTTTTATCTTTTCACATTTTCTCTGAGTTTTTCAGAAACTAAGTGCTATAGGGATTCATTTTCGTGAGTAGTCCTCTAACCATTAGACCTAGAAATATGAATAAGGTCTTGTTTGACAAAGTTTTGAGGAAGCTTTGTGGAAAAGATTTGGGGAGGGTCGATGGGCAACTGACTCTGATGTGGGACTTTTTCTTTTTTTAAAAAATATTTTATTTATTTGTTTGAAAGAGACAGAGAGAGAAAGAGGCAGGGAGGGAGAGAGAGAGAGAGAGAGAGAGAGAAAGAGAGAATGGGCATACCAGGGCCTCTAGCTGCTTCAAACGAACTCCATACACATGTGCCACCTGGGGAATTGAACCTAGGTCCTTTGGCTTTGAAGGCAAGTGCCTTAACCACTAAGCCATCTCTCCAGCCTTTTTCTTTTTTTCCAAGGTAGGGTCTTTCTTAGCCCAGGTTAACCTGGACTATGTAGTCTCCGGCTGGCCTTGAACTGATGATAATCCTCCTACCTCTGCCTCCCAAGCGCTGGGTTTAAAGGTGTGCACCACTATACCCAGCTTGATGTGGAACTTTTGCTGGTCCAGAAAAAAAAAAAAAACAAAACTGAGGCAGTAAGAAGGTAGTCGGAGGTCAGAAATCATAATTGCCCTCAGGTTGGGAAGTTGACTTGGGGGTTGCTATGCATCTGCTCATTCAAACAAAGCACAAACTGCCATGAGACAACAGGTAAAGAGGTACAACCTTGCGGCTCAAGTCCAGTCAGTTCTGAGGAGCCAGATTCCTAAACAATGTGGAAAATAGCAGCTGTTCAGGGAGTGTAAAACTACAGATGTGAACCTCAAAAAGTGTTAAAAGGGTAGATCTCAACACACACACACACACACACACATGGGAATAAAGAAACTTGGAGATGATTCATACATGTATTATCTTGATTTATTTTGAGTTTAGCAAGTACATGTCCAAATCGTTAGAATCGTGTATACCAAAGGTGTATTTTTATATATAAACTATACTTCAAAAATCCATGCAAATGAATATAATATATCTATGGCACCACTTATGTAATAACTCTGTAAGAGTGGTCCTCAAGTAATTTACGAATTCACTGCAATCCCTATAAACATTGATACGTTTTTTTTTTTTTTTGAACAAGTAAAAATTGTGGTATCCAGGCTTTATTTCAGACAATTAAATGAGAAATTAGGGTATATGGCCTAAGATTTACAAAAACAATTTTGCAAGCAATTCCTGATGCATGGTAGGGTTCAAGACACTGGTATAGAGAGAGGAAGACTCAAAATTACTTGTTTATTTTGTTTTGTTTTATAACCTAAAATGCTCCCCATAATTTAATGAAAAGGAGAAAAGTTATACTCTCCAATCATTTAATGTTGTTCCTTTGATATCGGATTTTTATTTCTCCAGAGTGGCTTTCAAAATTGAGGTTTAGAGCCGGGTGTGGTGGCGCATGCCTTTAATCCCAGCACTTGGGAGGCAGAGGTAGGAGGATCACCATGAGTCAGAGGCCAGCCTGAGACTACATAGTGAATTCCAGGTCAGCCTAGGCTAGAGTGAGGCCCTACCTTGAAAAAACAAACAAACAAAAAATTGAGGTTTAGGTTGAGAAATAATAGGTAAAGTAGACCGTATGTCTCTATCAGTTAACATCTTGCTCAGGGGATTGTCCAAGGGATTCTCTGGGGAAGACCACGTCAGGGACCCAGCATGAAAGGACCTGCAGACTTTCGTCTCTGTCTTCAAAGAGTTAACAATCCAATTGTGGAAACTTTATTTGTTGTTATTTATTTATTTAGTTTATTTTTATTTATTTATTTGAGAGAGAGAGAGAGAGAGAAAGAGAATGGGCGTGTCAGGGCCTCCAGCCACTGCAAACAAACTCCAGACACGTGCGCCCCCCTTGTGCATCTGGCTAAAGTGGGTCCTGGGGAATTGAGCCTCGAACCGGGGTCCTTAGGCTTCACAGGCAAGTGCTTAACTGCTAAGCCATCTCTCCAGCCCTCGTTTTTTTTTTTTAAATTTTATTTATTAATATATTTGAGACAGAGAGAGAATGAGCAGATCAGGACCTTCAGCAGCAGCTGATGGATTCCAGACATACGAGCCACCTTGTGCAACTGGCTTTACCTGGGTCCTGGGGAATTGAACTCAGGTTGTTGGGCTTCGTAGGCAAGCGCCTTAACCGCTATGCCATCTCTCTCAGCCCTCGTTGATATTTTTTTCTTTTAATTGTGAGAAAAACTCAACATTAGGCAATAAAAATCTTGTGAAAGCCAAGACGGACTTCAGTTGTGGCTGGAACCAGGAGCTTCCCCCCCCCCCCCCCGGCCCCAAGGAACTTTCTATCTTCTTTGTGTGATACAAGACACGGCTGCTTCTAGCAGCCACACTTGCACCTTAAGTTTCTGTCTCCTGGAGAGACACAGGTTGACTCTCCAAGTGCCTGGTCTCTAGGCTTACAAACTGGCTGGAGTATGGTGGTGGGGCTGGAGGGGGTCAAGGTTGGGCACAAAGGAATGGGAGACTTCTTTGAAATCAAGTGCGTGATACTAGCTTTTTGATCAACAGGGATTCTGGTTTACCCTCAGGTGGAGGCGATTCCTGGGCTTAGATAAAACAAGTGTCTATATGCAGCATGTGCACACACACACACACACACACATATCAAGGCAAAGGTGTTACTAGACAGCTTGATAATGTTCATGGTGCAGAAGTAATGAACAAGTGATATAAAATATTGTTGGGCTGGAGGGATGGCTTAGCGGTTAAGGCGTTTGCCTGCAAAGCCAAAGGACCCAGGTTCGATTCCCCAGGACCCACATTAGCCAGATGCATAAGCGGGCGCATGCTTCTGGAGTTCATTTGCAGTGGCTGGAGGCCCTGGCATGTCCATTCTCTCTCTCTTTTTTTTTTCTCTCTCTCCCTCTCCCTCTTTCTCTGTCAAATAAATTAATTAAATTAAATAAAAAATATTGTTTTATTTTACCTCCATTCCCTGTGATTTCTAAACCTTTGAACCACAGAGCAGAATCTGTTTGCACATACTTTGACACCTGGGCAGCATGGGGCTGGACAGGGTGAAATGAGGTAGTGTGTGCAGAGTTCTCAGCACCTAAGGAATCACGGTTAGGCTGTGTCCCAGAAGGATGCCAATCAAAGTAGACATTCGTTTGACCTGTGTTGTTTGGGGGACATCTGAGTGGGCCCTATTATGCAGCGCAAGAAGAATGATGTCCCCAAACCCCTAAATTCGATGACATACCCTTCTAGCACACATTTTGTGGTTATTTTCACAGTGGCTCAGAGGGCTTGTGCCCACCATCCCGGCAAGGTCTGGGAGCCCATCAAATTAAGGCTATGTGGAAAAAAGGACTTCTGGAAATTGTTTCAGCACAGAAAGAAGGTGTCTTATTTTCTGAGATCAGTAAAATAGAAGTAGAATAATCTTTTGACCTCTGTGACTTCACGGGTAGAAACAGGTTGCCTTGAATTTCTCCTCCTAATAATATAGATTTCACACAAACAGTTTCTTAGCTCTTGCTGTTTTTTTTTTTTTTTGTGTGTGGTCTTATCAATCTTGCTTAATTCTAATTCACATGATGGTACTTGTGGCCAAGCACCTTTAAAAGTGTGTGATCATTTTCCTGTCAGTGTTAGATGAGTGAGATTGCGCGTGTGCGTGCATGCACACACACACACACACACACACACACACTCTGCAGCTCTTTCAAACTAATTTAATCTCAAATTACCTGAAATAATTCCTACATGCTTGAAAACACTCTCCAGCTGGTCTCTATCGCCATCAGATTGAAAATTTTTAAAGCAGATTTGAAAAAAAAATTATATTAAATCCTTTACTGGAAAAAGGAGTCAGTTTTGGACAAAAACCAAGCCAAAGCAATTTTAACTCAAGTTGGTTTTCCTGGAAAAGCTGAAAATGTAGTTCAAAAAAAGAAATGTCTTGGCCACTTTACAAATCCACACTCAGAAACAAGCAAGCTCCATCTAATATCCTTCACTTCAGTGGTTCTGAAACGGCTGTGTGGAAAACAAAGAGTTGTCTGTTTCTTGCTTAGTGACAAAACTTATTAAAGATACAGATTTGGGGGCTGGAGAGATGGCTTAGTGGTTAAGGCATTTGCCTGTGAAGCCTAAGGACCCAGGTTTGATTCTCTAGGACCCACGTAAGCCAGATGCACGAGGCGGCACATGCGTCTAGAATTCGTTTGCAGTGGCTGGAGGCCCTGGCACACCACTGTCTCTTTCTCTCCGCCTCTAATAAATAATTAAAATAAAAAAAATTATCAAGAAATGCAGATTCTGAGGCCCAGCCAGTGGGCACAGAGCGGACCTGAGTGGGTCCTTTAGAGGACAATGGAAGATCATAAGTGCATGAACTCAGAAGAGACAAATGCAGAGACACACAAATTAATAAGATTGGAGCAAGATAGGTGATGGACGGCTCCATTTTACAGTGAACAGAGCTGAGGTTTGTAAAGGTGAAGCAACGTGCTCAAGACTATAGGCCCTGGACTTGACCCTGACCTCTTAACCTCTGGGCCAGGGTGTCTTAATCTTGGCACTTGGCTGACATTTATTGTGGAAGGGCTGTCTGGGACACTGGGAGCTGGTTATTAATCCCTCTACCCTCTGCTCGTTGGGTGCCCTTTGCTTTTCAACTTTTGGGAAATCTCTCCAGAAATTGTTCTGACGGGAGTGGTGCGAAGTCAGCCCCATTGAGAAGCACTGTGTGGTAGACTCAATCCACGGCCCCACAGACCCAGGCTTGAATCTCGAGGCTCCAGTGGGGAAGGAGCTAAGTTACTGGGTCTTAGAGTCCAGTCCTAAGGTGCGTGGACAGCAGCTGGAGCCCTGGTGGCTTTGTGATACCAGCTGCCTGCGGTGTCTCTGCGGAAATCGGCCAGCTTCTCCCGCCACTGGTGATGTTGCCCTGGAATTGGGTAAGCCTGGAATGAACCCTTTTCGGGATGCTTGTTAACGACACAAAGCTGACTGCCACACGCTGCCGCCTTAGCGAGCTGCCATTTAGACGAGCGTACCAAGCCTCTACAGGGCAGGAGAAAAGACGAGAATGGTCAGCACCAGGGCTTCTGCACCCCTCAGGGTGGAGCGAACCGCAGCTCCATGATTCTGTACACTTATTAACTCCTCAAAGCTTTGCCACTTGGCCTTCATGCACTGGTGAAAGCTAACCATGACCCCTACACCTAGCTAAAATAGCCCCCCCCCAAAAAAAAAATCAGAGTTTGTTCCTTTGGGAAAAAAAACAAACTACAGTCTAAACAGGCCCTGTGCCAACGTGATTTTCAGTTGCGTAATATTTGAGCTGTGAGGAAATGCAGCTGGGATTTGCCATGGGATTTTTTTTTAGCCAGTCTCAGGGGTTTGAGCTTAGCGGGGTTGCTGTGTGGCTTGGCTGGCAGCCGAGAGGGAAGGCCACAGGAAACAAGCAATTTTAGACTGCTACCACGTACCCCTTGGTTTCCCAAAGTATGCGAGACCCTGGCTGTCTCCTGCTTTGAACGATCACGAACTTCACTACTGGGGAAGTCTGCGCTTGGTTTTTGTCAGGAGTTGGAGTCAGGTTCCACGAGGGAGTTGTTTTCAGCAAACTTTCTGTTTAAAAGTGATCTGTAGCATCAACCACAAGGGTGTGGTTATATGAAGCTTTAAAAGTATTCTAGAGCCGGGCGTGGTGGCACACGCCTTTAATCCCAACATTGGGGAGGCAGAGGTAAGAGGATCGGCATGAGTTCGAGGTCACCCTGAGACTACATAGTGAATTCCAGGTCAGCATGGGCTAGAGTGAGACCCTACCTCAAAATAAAACAAAACAAAGCAAAGAAAGTATTTTAGGGGCTGGAAAGATGGCTTAGCTGTTAAGGCATTTGCCTGCAAAGCCAAAGGACCCAGGTTTGATTCCTCAGGACCCACATTAGGCAGATGCACAAGGGGGCGCACGCATCTGGAGTTCGTTTTCAGTGGTTGGAGACCCTGGTGCACCTATTCTCTCTTTCTCTGTCAAATAAATAAATATTTTTAAAAAGTATTCTAGATACATAAGTAATAATACTTTACTGCGTGACTCCAATGCTAGCTTATCTGAAATCAGAGTCACAGGTATAAACATGTCCAAGGGCTCTATGCAGTGAGTACCTGTTAAACACGCATTACGGTCAGGCCCTCCGCTCCCAAAGAGAGCCTTACAGAAAAGCGAGCTGCAGTTTCTCTCTCAAATGTGGGTCCTAACATCAAAGTTTTAGATGTGTGAGGACAGGAAGGGGAGAGCAGGTTATTTTATTTTATTTTATTTTATTGGTGGGGGGAGGCGGAGAACAGTAGCAACGTGTGAAAGGAATAGTAGAAAACATGCTTCAGCAGAAATAGTGGTGTGAGAAGAGTTAACTAAAACTAAAGATAGATGAAAAACCCGTGTGGAAACCTACTACTTTGCAAGCTAATTTTTAAAAATATTTTTATTTTTATTCATTTATTTATTTGACAGAGAAAAAGGGGACAGAGAGAGAGAGAGAATGGGTGTGCCAGGGCCTCCAGCCACTGCAAATGAACTCCAGACGTGTGCGCCCCCTTGTGCATCTGGCTAAGGTGGGTCCTGGGGAATAGAACCTGGACCCTTTTGGCTTTGCAGGCATATGCCTTAACTGCTAAGCCAGTCCTCCAGCCCTGCAAGCTAATTTTAATAGAATTAGAGATAGAATTTGAATGAATGTACTATACATGAGTAGATAAAGCTGTTCCCAAAAGCCACGGGGTTACTATTCAAAAATCCCAGTGCTGGGCTGGAGAGATGGCTTAGTGACTAAGGTACTTGCCTGCAAAGCCCAAGGACCCAGGTTCGATTCCCCAGTACCCATGTAAAACCTGATTGACAAGGTAGTATATGTGTCTGAAGTTCTTTTGCAGTGGCTAGAGGTCTTGTCTTACCCATTCCTCCTCTCACTCTCTCTCTCTATAAATATATGCCTATTTCTCTCTTTTCCCCCCTCTCTCTTAAATAAATAAATGAAAACATTTTAAAAGTGTTTAATATTTAACACAGCCAGGTGTGGTGGCACACGCCTTTAATTCCAGCACTCGGGAGGCAGAGATAGGAGGATCACCATAAGTCTGAGGCCACCCTGAGACTACATAGTGAATTCCAGGTCAGCCTGAACTAGAATGAGACCCTATTCGAAAAACAAAACAAACAAACAAATAAACCCACAAAAAACATTGTACCACTGTGAGCCAGGCATGATAGTGCACAAAAAAAAAAAAAAAAAAAAAGAATCCAGTTCCAAGGATGAGATGTCTCCCAATGAGCTACTGGTCAGGGAGGCTACAGAGGCCTTAAAATAAGACATGCTCTTGTCTTTGTTCTTGATCGTCCATCAACATTAGATGGTGGGGGTTGCCTACCATACAGAAATCAAGCTTCGTCCCTGCTGGCTTGCATGCATCGTGCTGGAAAGTGCCAGGCAGGTTGGTGGGGGTAAAAATGAAAGGTGTGACTCCGCTGTGCTCTAGCAAGATATGCCCACTGATGCAAAAATGGCATGACTATTGGGGGGCAAAACAATGGCTTTCTTATTGGATTTGAGGCCCTCTCCCAAGAGGATTTTCATTCTTAAAATCTTTTTGAAATTTTATTTTGTATTTATTTATTTGAGAGAGAGAGAGAGGGAGAGAGAGAATGGGTGCACTAAGGCCTGTAGCCACTGCAAACTCCAGATTCAAGCACCACCTTGTGCATCTGGCTTACGTGAGTGCATGGGAACTTGAACCTGGGTCCTTTGGGTTTGCAGGCAAGTGCCTTAAGTGCTAAGCCATCTCTCCATCCCCAGGGTTTTTATGCTTGCTGAGATAAATCTAGTGGCGGTGATAGGCCCTAGGGGAAAAGCCACTACTGTTGTCATGCTAAGTGGACGGTTCCATTCGTGCTGTTTTCCGTCTCCATCGGAGATGTTTCTCTCTACAGTGGGCAGAAGCTAATGCAGAGACACCTGGCTGGTGAAAGTTCTTAGAAGAAGCGACTATTGTTTGGACATCTGCGCGGGTTGGAACGTAAAGTGTCACCCATAGTCTCATGTGTTTGTGATTCAGCCTCGGAGTCAATCCCCAGCTGGTCGTGGTTGGGCAGGTGGAGCCTGGCTGGAGGAGGCGTGTCACCACCGGTGGACCTTGAGGTTTATTAGTCCGGCCCGTCGGGGTGTTCATAGCTCGTCTCACTCGGACTCCTTCCGCCCAGATATGTGGCTACTTCCTGCTTCTACTATACTTTCCTCATCATGAGGAAACTTGCCCTCAAAACCCTAAGACAAATAAACCCTTTCCTCCCATAAGCTGTTTCTTTTTTGTTGTTGGGTTGTTTTGAGGTAGGGTCTCACTCTAGTTCAGGCTGACCTGGAATTCACTCTGTAGTCTCAGGGTGGCCTCGAACTCACGGCGATCCTCCTACCTCTGCCTGCCCAGTGCTGGGATTAAAGGCGTGCGCCACCACGCCCGGCTAAGCCATAAGCTGTTTCTTGTTAGGTGTTTAGTCCCTGCAACAAAGAGGTAACTTTGGTCGCTACAAAATCTATAGCACCCACTCAGGGAACGTTGTAGAAGAGAGGGTAGAAAGAACGTTAAGAGCCAGGGGACGGGGAAAAAGCGTTGTGAAATATCATCTTTGGGACACAACACGGCTGTTACATTCGTGAACTCACAACAGCCGTGGCTTTCTGCACAGGACTGAGCCCATCAATCTTCCATTAGAGGGGCTCACAAGGCCCCTGGTGTTTCCCGATTAGCTACTGTCAGCTAATGTTTGCTGAGGGCGGGGGAATCCTGTTTTTTTTTTTTTAATTATTTTTATTTATTTGTTTGAGAGAGAGAGAGAAAAAAAAGAAAGAGGGAGAGAGAGAGAGAGAGAGAGAGAGAGAGAGAGAGAGAGTACCAGGGCCTTTGGCTGCTACAAACAACTCCAGACACATGCACTACCTTGTGCATATGGCTTACATGGGTCCTGGGGAATTGAACCTAGGTTCTTTGGCTTTGCAGGCAAGTGCCTTAACCACTAAGCCATCTCCCCAGCCAGTCACGTCCTAGTTTTTAAAATATATTTTCATTTATTTATTTATTTATTTATAAGAGAGAAAGGAATGGACGTGCCAGGGCCTCTAGCCACTGCAAACAAACTCCAGACACATGCATCACTGTGTATATCCGGCTTATGTGGGTTCTGGAGAATCAAACCTGGGTCCTTTGGCTTCGCAAGCAAATGCCTTAACTGCTAAGCCATCTCTAGCCATCTCTCTCTTGCCCCCGAGTCATGTTCTTTAGTTGTGGAACCAAGGCCCTAATAAACTGCCCAGGCTCCAGTAAATAATTCCCTCCCACCCACATGCAAGCCACCCTAATTTAACTCAGTGTGTCACAAAAGAAAAAAAAAGTCAAAAAAATTGGAAGATAATTAGTTGGGAAGAAGAGGTTTAGTGAGAGGGGGATAAGAGAGGACAATATGATCAAAATACATTATAACATGTATGAAATTATCAAAAATAAACGAAGGGCTGGAGAGATGGCTTAGCAGTTAAGGCGCTTGCTGGCAAACCCAAAGGACCCAAGTTCTATTCCCCAGTACCCACATGTTGCAGTCAGGTTCGCATTGCTGGCATAAATCACCTGACCAAGAGCAGCTTGCAGGGAAAAGGGGTTTACTTTGGTTTACAGTCTCAAGGGGAAGCTCCATGATGGCAGGGGAAAATGATGGCATGAGCAGAGGGTGGACATCACCTCCTGACCAATATCAGATGTACAATAGCAACAGGAGAGTGTGCCAAACACTGGCAAGAGAAAAATCTGACTATAACACCCTATAAGCCCGCCCCCAACAATACACTCCCTCCAGGAGGTGTTAATTCCCAAATCTCCATCAGCTGGGAACCCAGCGTTCAGAATACCCAAGTTTATGGAGGACACCCGAATCAAACCGCCACAGACCTGATTGGTTGGTGGGCTAGTTAAAAGGTCGATTGAGCCGGGTGTGGTGGTGCACGCCTTTAATCCCAGCACTCGGGAGGCAGAGGTAGGAGGATCACCTGTGAGTTCGAGGCCACCCTGAGACTACATAGTGAATTCCAGGTCAGCCTGAACTAAAGTGAGACCCTACCTCATAAACCAAAAAATAAAAACTAAAATAAAAATAAAAGGTCGATTGAGGAAGGGCCAGCGCCATAGGTGTGCTGAGCTGAGAAAGAAACTGGAAGATGATGCTGGGTGGGGAGTTAGTCGTTAGATGTCAGCCATCTTGGATAAGACTGGATCAGATGTGGGTTCTAGTCCTGCCAGACCCAGGCAAGGTGGCATCCCTGTTTCCATGGGATAGTCCCTAACTACCTACCAGGTGAAAAAAACAAAACCCACAAAACAAAACAAAAAAAACCCCACAAAACTAGCTTGCTATCTTGCTCCTAACCCATATCAATGGGGCACATGGAGACTTATGCAGACGTATGTTACAAGACTTCTTCTCACTGGCTTTTGTAGATCCCGTCGACATATTATATCAAACATACTAATAGTGACCTCGATTTCACATTAAGTTGTAAATCACGATGAGCTGAACTGCAGCTGGCAAACAGCATGTCAGTTTCCATCTTAACGTTTTCTTTTTTTCTACCCCGGAGCTAGAGATTTTCTCCAGTTGCAAACAGCAGTTCTTGGCAGGCACCAGGCACTGTGCTTGTGAGGCTCAAAGGATCAAGTCACCTTGACTTCTGTACCATCAACCTGCAAACTGCACGCCTCTCACCGGGGACTTGAGTGTGTCTTTTTTTTTTTTCCTCCCAGGTTGTAGGAGGGCATGGGAGATTTTCTAGCTTCATTGGCAACAAGAGGGAGTCACGTGATCACAGGTGTTTCTGCCCCTCCCCTCTCTGTGGGTGGAATGGGATGTGGCAGGGATTTAAACAAGGGTAACCGCAGTGTGTTTCTGAGTCACTTGGAGGGCTTGTGAAAACACGGATCGCTGGCCTCAGGCCCACTTTGATGCAGTAGGTCTGAGCCGTTGAACAACGGACGAGCTCCCAAGTGACACCAAAGTCCTGGTTAAGGACACTGCACCCACACGCTGAGCACGCTCTGGGAGAGCAGCCACAGGGAAAGCGCCTAGTGCCTAGCTTACCGGGTGGGGGAGGTCTGCCTCTCACGTGGGGGGACGATAACAAACCATTACTTACTTTGCTAAAGCCATTGTAGTGTTGGGTCTCCTTGCCATAGAGGTAGTTAAGCCACAGTAGCTAAGCCAATTTAAAGAAATGGAACTTTAGTAGAAGGAGCTAGGACAGTGTAGTGGCTGAGAAGGGTCCAAGTAACACATGTCTGAATGCCACGAAAACTTTCTTTCTTTTTAATTTTTATTTATTTATTTATTTGATAGTGACAGACAGAGAGAGAAAGAGGCAGATAGGGAGAGAAGAGAGAGAATGGGCGTGCCAGGGCCTCCAGCCACTGCAAATGAACTCCAGACGCATGCGGCTCCTGGTGCATCTGGCTAATGTGGGTCCTGGGGAATTGAGCCTCGAACCGGGGTCCTTAGGCTTCACAGGCAGTGCTTAACCGCTAAGCCATCTCTCCAGCCCGAAAACTTTCTTTTTTAAAAAACATTTTATTTATTTATTTGAGGGAGGGAAGGAGGGAGAGAGAGAGGGAAGAGAGAGAAGAGAGAGAGAGAATGGGCATGCCAGGGCCTCCAGCCACTGAAAATGAACTCCAGACCCATGCGCCACCTTGTGCATCTGGCTTTATGTGGGTACTGAGGAACTGAACCTGGGTCCTTTGGCTTTGCAGGCAAGTGCCTTAGCTGCTAAACCATCTCTCCAGACCAACTTTCTAGCTATGGGATCTAGAGCAAATTATTTAACCTCTGTGGCTGTTTTATCATGCAGTGGATCAGGGGACAATGTCACCTAGAGCCCATCTCCTTCCTAGACCATGCCCAGTACTAGGACCATGAGCATGCCATTAAGGTCTGGACAGACTGTGGTGTCTCCATCGGATCCTGGGTCTGAGGTGTTGTCAAAGGGTGTCTATTTGACAGGGATATAGATGGGACTTGAATTGTGTGGTGGTTTGAATGTATGATGTCTCCCTTATGTGTTTGAGTACTTAATCCCCAGTGGGCAGCACTGTTTGAAAAGGCTGCAGAACCTTTAAGAGGTGGAGTCTTGCTGGAGGAAGTATGTCACTGCTGGGGGAGGACTTTGAGGTAGTACAGGCCAGCCCCACTTGCTGCCTGGGTCTTGCTCCTTCCTCCCCGCTGATGTGAAGATGTGACGCTGTCTGTCTGGCCTGCCGTGCTTTCCCTGCACAATGGTCACTTCCCCCTCGAAACTGTAAGGTGAACAGCAGCTCTTTCCAGCCTTAAGTGGCTTCTGGTTGGGTATTTTGGTCAGCAACAAGTAAGTGATGCAGCTCGCAGGCTGGAGTATACCACATTAGCCATGTTGTCTCTGTGGCATATAATGGCAGAACAGAGGCGGGGAAGAGGGGTACGGACTGTGAGATAGTGACAAGATTTCTAAATTGTCACATTCCAGTAACATGAAACAACTCCTAAGTCTGAGATTTCTAAATTTTTAAAAACTATTTTATCTGTTTGCAAGCAGATATATATATATATATATATATATATATATATATATATATATAGAGAGAGAGAGAGAGAGAGAGAGAGAGAGAATGGGCACCCCAGGGCCTCTCACCACTGCAAACTCCAGATGCATGCACCACTTTGTGCATCTGGCTTACGTAGGTACTGGGGAATTGAACTCTCCCATCATTAGGCTCTGGAGGCAAGCACCTTAACTGCTGAGCCACCTCTCCAGCCCAAGGTTTCTAAATTTGAGTCTGTCTTTGTAGTTATTATGAAAGTATATGTTCCCAGTTAAGAGAATAGAAGATATTTTATTTAATAGGTCTATCGTTTTAATTATAAGTTTCAAATACATAGACATTTGCATGTAGCCTTCCATCTGGACTGCTTGGCTGGCATGCACATTTTAGGGGTAGGCCTGGCTATACTGCAGACCAGGCATGAGGACTAAATGAAAAATTAAACATGCTCAGAGCCGGGTGTGGTAGTGCATACCTTGTAATCCCAGCACTCGGTAGGCTGAGGTAGGAAGATCACTGTGCGTTTGAGATCAGCCTGAGGCTGCAGAGTGAGTTCCAGGTCAGCCTGGGCTAGAGCAAGTGACTCGACCTGGGAAAAAACAGAGACAGAGAGAGGTGTGGGGGGAAAACATATTCCAAGCAACATGTGGTGTTTCCTGAGCAACCTTAGCAACAGCGATGCTGGCCATCTTCCTGAGGACAGCAAGGACCCATTGAAGGGTTTGAAGCAGGACAGTATCACTTTTCTCCTACAGATACCGATTAAAGGTTTACTCTGTGACCAGCACTAACTATTTGGAAAATTGCTAATAGTAGTGGATGCGGCAAAACTCCAAGTTCTACGATACATAGATCAGAATGAAGGTGGGGAGACATGAAGCTGTTGAATATGTGGAGTGGCGTCTTTTGAGTATTAGATCATTTTGACTGGAGGAAAACAAGACTGTGACAAGAGGGCAGTTAGGAGCTTGTTGGGATAATAGAGAAGACGGTTGTGTGGTGCCAGTCAGTGCAGAGTGAATAGAGGTCGGTGAACAGATTTAATGAGATCAGTTAGACAGTGGAATGATCGCACTTGGTGGTTGATGAGTATATAGTGGGTCAGAGAAAAAAAAAAAATGACAGGATTCAACTAGAATTCTGGCTAAGGTACCAGAGTCATGCTAAGGCCCAAAAATGTGACTTGAGACATTTTTGTCAAACAGGGGATTGTTTAGGGAAGAAAATGAAGGGACAGGTTCTGGACACTGTGGGTTTGAGGTGTCTATGGGACATTCCTGATCAGTTACTGTTCTCACTGCTGTGACCACATGCCTGACAAGAAGAACATAAAGAGAGAGGAAAGGGGCTGGAGAGATGGTTTAGCGGTGAAGGCACTTGCCTGCGAAGCCTGAGGATCCATGCTCAACTCTCCAGATCCCATGTATACCAGACACACAATATGACCGGAGCATGCAAGGTCGCACATTTGCATAGGATGGTGCCCATCTTTGGAATTGGACTGCAGCGGCTGGAGGCCCTGTTGCCAACCAATTCTCTCTCTCTGTTGCTCCCTCTCTCATAAAAAATTTAAAAAAAATACAAAAACAGGGCTGGAGGGATGGCTTAGCAGTTAAGGCGTTTGCCTGCAAAGCCAAAAGGACCCAGGTTCGATTCCTCAGGACCCACGTTAGCCAGATGCACAAGGGGGCGCACGTGTCTGGAGTTCGTTTGCAGTGGCTGGAGGCCCTGACGTGCCAATTCTTTCTCTCTCTCTTTCTCTGCCAAATAAATAAATAAATAATAAAATATTTAAAAAATACAAAAACAAAGAGAGAGGAGAGGCATATTTTGATCCATAATTTGAGGGGTGCCATCTATCGTGGCAGGGAAAGCATGGTAGTTCAGTGAAGGGAGGAGTGTGTGGGAGCTACTTGTTCATATCTTTGGGGAACAGGAAGCAGGGAGAGGGGCCAGAAGTGGGGCAGGTTATAAACCTCAGGCCTAAGCCTCCAGAGACTCACGTGTTCCAGGGAGGCTTCACTTCCACTTCCCAAATATTCCAGAAGCGCACTACCATCCGGGGATGACTGTGTCCACTGTCCAGCAGTGTCCGAGTGAACGCTAAATGAACACGCACCAGGCAAAATGTGATTTAGTGGAGGGTTAGGGGGATGCGCTGAAGATGAGGAAAGCGCAAGGTCTCACACGCTCACTAGGTGGCGCAAGCGTGCGGAGTTAGATTTCTGTGGCTGAGGCCCTGGCGCTCCAATTCTCTCCCTCCCTCTCTCTCTAAAATAAAATTAGAAACAACAACAACAACAACAACTCTGGTGAGCATTTCATGTGTTCGCTTGATTTTAAATCATTTAGAAAAGTTGCATTTAGGCATTCCAGCTTACTCCAGCTACATACAGAAAAGGGAAGACTGCTCGTGCAGTTGCAGCGGTGGCTGGAAGGTGGAGCCCCCCCAAGATGGAACAGACTCTCCTGGGAAAAGCCAGGCCTGTAGAGTCACTGGTGGGGAATTCGTGTTTTATCTCCTTAAAGGAGGCAGCGGCTACTTCACAGAAGACCGCAGAAGAATACCGGGGCCATGCTCTTTAACACCGTCTTTCTTTGGACTTCTGCTCAGAATATTCTGCCTCTAGGTGCCCTTGCAATGCTAAGCCCGACACCGGTTCCAAGAAGGTGCCCTGCCTTGGGTGCAGAAAGCCTGGCAACTGGCTTAGCAGCAGGGCCGGAGCAGTCAGAGCTAGACTACACTGACCAGCCCCAAGGGCCGCCGCTAGCAACACACATCCTTCAGCAAGGCTCTGGGGAGTAAGCAGGAAGCTTAATCACAGACGCTTGAGGCTATGGGGGACATTTACATTCAAACAACCCCAGGAATTTATTTATGTCTTCATTATGACATTCAATACATTGTCTTATCACAGTTTTTCCTTAATCTATATCCCAACCACTCTGGCCTGAGCTCACTGAGGCCAATGAATGTATCTTATTTATGTTTGTTATTAAAATATTTTTTTAATTTTTTGTTTATTTTTATTTATTTATTTGAGAGTGACAGACAAAGAAAGAGGGAGAGAAAGAGAGAGAAAGAGAGATAGAGAGAGAGAGATAGAGAGAGAGAGATAGAGAGAGAGAGATAGAGAGAGAGAATGGGCATGCCAGGGCCTCCAGCCACTGCAAACGAACTCCAGACGCATGCACCAACTTGTGCATCTGGCTTATGTGGGTCCTGGGGAATCGAGCCTTGAACCAGAGTCCTTAGGCTTCACAGGCAAGCGCTTAACCGCTAAGCCATCTCTCCAGCCCTAAAATATTTTTTATTTATTTGAGAGAGAGAGAGAGACAGAGAGACAGAGAGAGGGGGAGAAAGAGAATATGAGTGCACTGAGGCTTCTTGCTGCAAACAAATTCCAGACACACCAGCCACCTTGGTGTGCCTGGATTGACATGGGTACTAGGGAATTATGCCAGGAACAACAGGCTTTGCAGGCAAGTGCTTTTAACTGCTGAGCCATCTCCCTAGCCCCTTATCTTTGTACTTTTTAAAATGCTTTATTAGAGAGAGAGAGAGAAAGAGAGAGACAGAGAGAGAGAGAGAGAGAGAGAGAGAGAGAGAGAGAGAGAGAGAGAATGGGTGCACCACGGCTCTAGCCACTGCAAACAAACTCCAAATGCATGCACTGCACTGTGCATCTGGCTTTACATGGGTACTGGGACTTGAACCTGGATGGCTTAGCAGTTAAGGCGTTTGCCTGCAAAGACAAAAGGACCCAGGTTCGATTCCTCAGGACCCACGTTAGCCAGATGCACAAGGGGGCGCATGCGTCTGGAGTTCGTTTGCAGTGGCTGGAGGCCCTGACGTGCCAATTCTTTCTCTCTCTCTTTCTCTGCCAAATAAATAAATAAATAATAAAATATTTAAAAAAATACAAAAACAGGGCTGGAGGGATGGCTTAGCAGTTAAGGCGTTTGCCTGCAAAGACAAAAGGACCCAGGTTCGATTCCTCAGGACCCACGTTAGCCAGATGCACAAGGGGGCGCATGCGTCTGGAGTTCGTTTGCAGTGGCTGGAGGCCCTGACGTGCCAATTCTTTCTCTCTCTCTTTCTCTGCCAAATAAATAAATAAATAATAAAATATTTAAAAAAAATACAAAAACAGGGCTGGAGGGATGGCTTAGCAGTTAAGGCGTTTGCCTGCAAAGACAAAAGGACCCAGGTTCGATTCCAACTTTAAGCATCTATCAAACCTATATTAGCAGTTGAAGGAAAAACATTAATTTCATATGACATTTTTATTGGGATTAGACAGAAATATTCTTAGCTTTAAAAGCAGCAGTTAGAAAGCAGCAAGAAGGGCTGGGGAGATGGCTTAGTTAAGGCATGCGAGTCTGAGAACCCAGGTTCGGTTCCCCAGGACCCACGTAAGTCAGATGCACAAAGTGCCGCACGCTGTCTGGAGTTCATTTGCAGTGGCTGGAGGCCCTGGTGTGCCCATTCTCTTGGCGCTGCCCCCTCAAATAAAAAAATAATAAATTTTTTGAAACTGCAGCAAGCACCATATTAGTGGTGAATTATTAAAAACCTTCAAGGACTGTTATCCATGAAATCAGCTGCCGTAGGATCGGAGGAGGGAAATAAACTGATGGAAGAGAGCATGCGTGGTAGGAATGGATGTGTGGGTGGCTGGTGGGCAGGGCCATGGAACAGAGGGAAACTCATTCAGGAGAGAAGGGGCCAAGAAGAAGAAGAAGGGGCTGGAGAGATGGCTCAACGATTAAGGTGTTTGCCTGCAGAGCCAAAGGATCCAGGTTCAATTCTCCAGGACCCACGTAAGCCAGATGCACAAGGGGGCGCATGCGTCTGGAGTTCGTTTGCAGTGGCTGGAGGCCCTGGCGTGCCCATTCTCTCTCTGTCTGTCTTCTCTCTATCTATCTCTCTGCTTGCCAATAAATAAATTAATTAAAAACATAGGCTCAAGGTTTTTTTTTTTGTTTGTTTGTTTTTTTGAGGTAAGGTCTTGCTCTAGCCCAGGCTGACCTGGAATTCACTATGTCATCTCAGGGTGGCCTCGAACTCAAGGTGATCCTCCTACCTCTGCCTCCCAAGTGCTGGGATTAAAGGCGTGCGCCACCACGCCCGGCCAGGCTCAAGTTTTTTAAAAAAATATGTTTTATGTTTATTTATTTACTTGACATAGAAAGAGGGAGAGAGAGAGCGAGCGAGAGAGAGAATGGGTGCGCCAGGGCCTCTAGCCATTGCAAACAAACTCCAGACACATGCACTCCCTTGTGCATCTGGCTAACGTGGGTCCTGGGGAATCGAACCTGGGTCCTTTGGCTTTGCAGGCAAACGCCTTAACTGCTAAGCCATCCCTTCTGCCCCAAGTTTTTTTTTTTTTTTAAGAAGAAGAAGAAAACAGACAGGAACAGTACATTAAGAGACTCAAGACACAAGAGGGGACTGTTGCGGGGAGAACTGCAACCAAATGGAGACAAGCATACAGAATTCCCATACAGCTTCTGTGCCATCCCCCCCCCCCCCAACCTATAACCTTCCCAGATATGAGCATCTTCCACTTGAACGGGTCATTTGTTGCCACTGATGAAGGGCATGGGTTCTTTTACTGGTGTGTCTCTAATTATTGTGCCAGGTTTTGTTTTGTTTTGTTTTGTTTTTTCGAGGTAGGGTCTCACTGTAGCTCAGGCTGACCTGGAATTCACTATTAGTCTCAGGGTGGCCTTGAACTCAAGGTGATCCTCCTACCTCTGACTCCTGAGTGCCGGGATTAAAGGTGTGCGCCACCACGCCCAGATGATAGTTGACTTTTTCTTTTTTAAGAGAGACAGAGACAGGAAGAGAGAGAACTGGCACGCCAGGGCCTCAGCCACTGAAATAAAACTCCAGACGCTTGCGCCACCTAGTGGGCATGTGCAACCTTACGCTTTCCTCACCTTTGTGCGTCTGGCTAACATGGGATCTGGAGTAGAATCTGGGTCCTTAGGCTTTGCAGGCAAGCATCTTAACCCTAAGCCATCTCTCCAGCCCAACAGTTAACTTTTTAAAATTGCTGAATAATGTTCCATTGATTAGCTGTCCCAGTGACACCCATTTAAAATCTTCTGATGACCATTTTATTTTCACCTTCCAAACCCTTCTTTACTGAAACATAAGCCAAACTTTGGAGAAGAGTCTGAGGATGAGAGAAAAAAAAAAAAAAAGCCCTGAATTTATTATTTAAATTAAAGCTTGTAGATTACCCGTGGCTAATTATCCATGTCTCGCTTTACCAAAGGAGGGAAATAAAAGGAATTTTAATTTGAATAGAACACAATTCTCCCTGAAAATATGGGAACAAAGAGACCAGTCCTGAGGAATGGGAGTGTATTTATTTCTGAGGAAAAAAAAAAAATCTTGCTTTCAAGACACATGAGAATGAGATGAAATTTTACTCAACCTTGAAGGTTGGGGGGGGGGTGGGGAAGGAAAAAAAAAAAAGAAGGAAAGAAAAAAATGGGAGTGAAAAATATGGCTGAGACAAAAAAAAAAAAAAAAAAAAACAGGGAGAAGAGACAGAAACTTGTTAACTCCACGACTCTCTCTGAGCAAGATATTTCTCTCCCCTTGAGAAGTTGGAAGCTACTGAATAATTCATGCCGGAGCTTGGAAAGGCTGTCCTCCCCCCCTCCCCCGGGGTGATGGATAACCGAGCCCGAAGAGCTCGGCTCCCCGTGGGTTCGTCACAGCGGCCCTCGCTCTCGCTCCTCTGAGCACGCCGGGCGCGCACCTCTCCAGCTCTCTCTCGCAGCCTTGCAATTCTTGCCTGCTCCCCTGCCTTGCCCACCTGCCTGGGCTTGCATCCAATTCTGCTGCTGCCAGCCCAGGAGGAGACTCCCTACAGCTGTTCCGTTTCCCTGCCCAGGACCATGTGTGTGGATGCTGTTTGCGAGCCAAAGAAACGGGGCACTTGCTCCCGGCACCGGTCCCAGCCGAGTTTCTCCTGTTGATGCCTGGACCACAGATGTGACTTGACGTTGGAGATCTTTCCTGGCATCCCTCTCTCTGCAATCACCAGCTAAGGACCAGCCCCAAAGCAAGGTACCTTTCCAACTCTTCTCCCTGGCATTTCCCCCTAGCTGGGATATTTCTGTTTTCTCCTGGTAAATAGGGGATCCAGCTGGCCACATTCCCGATTAGTGTGTGTGTGTGTGCGTGTGCGTCTGGGCGCGCGCGCTGGTTGTGAAAACTGTTCTGGTTATGACTCGGACCTAGGGCTTCCCTGGTGCCTGCTGGATGTCAAGTGGCATTTCCCTGGCACTGGAGACATTTCTCTGAAGTGTCATCTGCCAACCTCCCCCCCACACACACACACCCGGGCTGGTTGGTTTTCCTCCAAGCTCCCTGTCTCCCCCTCCCCCCCAAGCCTTTTGTGTCGGTGGTGGCAGAGGGCTGAAAGGGGGGGATGTCTTCGCCCTCCCGGCAGGCAGGTATCAGGATGGGCAGAGCTGCCAGAAGCCGACGCTGAGGCGCCAGGTGCCAAGAAGTTGGCCAAGATGACCAACTCGTCCTCCACGTCCACCTCCTCCACCACCCCCGGGGGGTCGCTGCTGCTGCTCTGCGAGGAAGAGGAGGCGTGGGCGGGCCGGCGGATCCCCGTGTCTCTCCTGTACTCGGGCTTGGCCATCGGGGGCACGCTGGCCAACGGCATGGTCATCTATCTCGTGTCGTCCTTCCGAAAGCTTCAGACCACCAGCAACGCGTTCATCGTGAACGGCTGCGCGGCGGACCTGAGCGTGTGCGCCCTGTGGATGCCCCAGGAGGCGGTGCTTGGGCTCCTGCCCTCGGCTTCTTCTTCGGCGGAGGAGCCCCCGGGGGACTGGGACGCGGCCGGGGCCAGTTATCGTTTGTTGCGGGGCGGGTTGTTGGGTCTCGGTCTCACCGTGTCCCTCCTGTCCCATTGCCTGGTGGCCCTGAACCGTTACCTGCTCATCACCAGGGCTCCGGCCACCTACCAGGTGCTGTACCAACGGCGTCACACGGCCGGTATGCTGGCGTTGTCTTGGGCCCTGGCACTGGGTCTGGTGTTGCTTCTCCCACCCTGGGCACCGAGCCCCGGAGCCGAGCCACCGCAGGTGCACTACCCGGCGCTGCTGGCCGCGGGCGCGCTGCTGGCGCAGACGGTCTTGCTGCTGCACTGCTACGTGGGCATCGTGCGCCGGGTGCGCGTGAGCGTCAAGAGGGTCAGCGTGCTTAACTTCCACCTGCTGCACCAGCTGCCGGGCTGTGCGGCCGCCGCTGCCGCTTTCCCGGCCGCCCCGCACGCCCCGGGGCCCGGAGGGGCCACCGCGTCCTCGTCGTCCTCGGCGCACCCCGCGCAGCCCCTGCCCGCGGCCCTGCAGCCTCGCCGGGCGCAGCGGCGTCTCAGCGGCCTGTCGGTGCTGCTGCTCTGCTGCGTCTTCCTGCTGGCCACGCAGCCGCTCGTGTGGGTGAGCCTGGCCAGCGGCTTCTCGCTGCCCGTGCCCTGGGGCGTGCAGGCCGCCAGCTGGCTCCTGTGCTGCGCGCTCTCGGCGCTCAACCCGCTGCTCTACACGTGGAGGAACGAGGAGTTCCGTCGCTCCGTGCGCTCCGTCCTGCCCGGAGTCGGGGACGCGGCCGCGGCTGCTGCGGCAGCCACCGGGGTGGCTGCCATGTCTCAGGCCCAGCTGGGTACCCGCGCCGCCGGCCAGCACTGGTAACCAGGGTTACGCACCTCTCCACCCATCCCCACCCACCCACGCACACCACCCACCCGGCTTCCCTCACTCCACCCACCCGGAGGAAGCGCAGAGGCCGGACTTCCCGTGCCCAACCACCCCCCCTCACTCCACCCCCAACCTCTCCGGCCATCAGCGCCTCCATCCCCTGCCCCCCCCCAGGGATGGGGTCCACCTGCGCCCTCCAGGAAGATGGACGGGGCACCTTCCATCCCCAAGTACTTTGAGCACCCGAACCGAGTTCTTCCCGTACATGGAAACCCAAGACGCGGCCATCTGACTTTTATTTTTTGTTGTTGTTGTTACCTCCTTGTTTCTGTTGTTTTAGAGAAACCCCTCAAGTCAAGACACGCAGACTGCAAGAACTTGGAAACTGGAATTTTCTTTTTTTAAAAAATGCCAGTTAATGGATTTCGGTGGGATTTGCTTTTGAAAAAAGAGCTTTCATTTACCTATGTAAACCCCTCCAAGCCCCACTGTCTCTGATATATGGAGCGCCTTGAGTGGGCCAAAGGGAAAATAACATTGAGGAGGGAATTCTGTGTAGAAAGTATTTTGACAACGCTTCCTTCTGTGGTATTTTAAGTCTTCGTATATGAAGAGTGGAAACGTAGGTGTGTACACGGCTGTGAGTTGCCATTGAGACCTCAAGCCCTTTATTCTTAAAAGGGTGTTTTCTTCCTTTTCTTTTCTTTTTTTTTCTTCAAAATCAAGTTATTCTTGAATGAGATAGAATCTTAGCCAGTGAGGAAACAAACCAAACTTATTAGTTTACACTCCTTTTCATACACTTCTAAGATTGGAAACTAGCCTTGAATGTTAAAGTGAAAAAAAAAAAAAATCCGGATTGTCAATGAATGGTCTGAAGCCAAGAACAGGATTGGACTAGTTTAGGCACCAGTTTCACATTCTCTAAAGCATGCACATTTTGTTGCTACCTACATTTTGTAAGCCAATTTATTTGCCTTCTGAGTGTGATTGTAGCTTGGAGCATTCTGTACTATCATGGTTGCTAAGGAGAATGGTCCTGTTTTCTCTTTAAAATATCTCAATGCATAACAATATACTTAACCACAACACTGTAACCGCATAGCTGATCTTAGCTGCTGCTGCATGCTCCTAGACGCTAGAGTTTGTTGGGCATGAGGAATACTAAAGCAATACACACCACACAAGGACATTTTCCTTCCCGAAGAAATGGCCTTCCATCCTTTGACAAGAGACACAGAGATACCTCCGGCTAGAGTTCTTATCTTGACCAAGCCCTAGGAGAAAACTTACGTTTGGGGTTCTATTTTACACTTGGGTCAAGATGGGTCACTTACAAGGTCTGGTTCATCAAAAGCCATCTGTGCTCTTTCAGGATCTAAACAAGCCACACGGTTAGAACATAACACCGTTCCATGTAGCTCACATGCACTACCATGGTAACGCACATGAGCTTCGTGTCTGTTGAAAAGGGTAGAATAAACTCAGTTATATATATACATATATATACACATATATACATATATATAAAATGAACATTTCAAAGCAGATTCTGTTCGCCAATGTATTATTTGAGGTTTGTCCTTTTTTGTCTTTGGTTTAGCTCAATTTGTTTAGAAACATTTGAAATGTAAAACCACACGAAGTCACCTTGTGAAATTAAGATGGGAAGAGGGCGACGATAGTTCTAGAACCACACTCAGCTAAGTGCGTCAAATCTGGGGCCAAATCGCCTCGTTTCACAGTGTAAGTCAGGAGCCAAGACAGCCTGCCTTCCTGCATTCTTGAACAATTTTAGACAGGACAGTGGGAACATGTGTGCATTTGAATAATTTCGGGAGTGATGGGAAACGCTGCCAATTTTTTTTTTGTAGTAAAACAAAACAAATAAATACAATAAATATTTGTCATTACTAATAAATGGACAGTCACGTTATCAACCTCTCCCCTTAGTGCATGTGCTGTTTCTCTCTTACTAAGATTCCGTCTGTGCCCTCTTTCCTATATTCAGATACTTAATTAAAGTTTCGACAAATATTCTTCTGAGTGTTTTTCTTGTTTCTGGGGTTCTTTTGGCTGTCTCGAGGACATTGTAACAGAAGGTGTGGTGTTCCAAAGCACTAGTGATAAAAAGTAACTTATTTTCTACTTTTTTTTTGGGGGGGAGGAGGAAGCTGGCACGAATTTTATTTTCAGTTTCCAAAATGATTTCTCCTTTAATTCAATAAGATCCACACACCACCACTGGAAAAGAAATAAGACATAATTTCCTTCCTGTAAATGTTGCAGAATAGGTGTAACAGGGCTGGAGAGCTAAGGGGTTTCCATTTTGGAACCCTGGGCCACTTCTTCAAGTCTAGCAACCAGATCTTTTTAATGAGGCCTTTATTCTTGTTTCTCAGGGTGCCTGGTGCAAACCATCCTCCCCACCCGTCTCCATTTCTATGGCTTGCCCCACATAGGTACAAGCTTTCAAGTGCGTACCTGGCATCCCGTGATGTTTCTGACCCGTTGCTGGCTCCATGCCCCATGGGAGGCCTCCTTTAGATTAATTTACTAGCAATTAACTCCGCAGGACTGATTCACTTTTAATTTTAAAGCAGCAATAATGTGTCTAAAAAAATGCCTTATTAGGCACTGGCTGTGAGTGTTGGAGTTACTGCTTCGACAAATTAAGTTAATAGAGATTGTGTTCTTATTTAAATGAAACCACATATTATCCACTCAGGAATAAAGAGAACAGTGCTAATTGCTATCACAGGCTGTCCTATTTTCTGTAGGTGCGCGCCTGTTAAGACATATAGCGCCCGCCTTCCTCCCCCCCTGCATTTCAATGGCTAAGTTCTGGGACATCACAGAGGTTTCTCTTAGCACAATCCTCCTTCTAAAATAAAGAATGTGTAATAAACGAGAATCCTGCCTTTTCCACGGGCATTCGCAGCTGTCGTCTGCTTTACAGGCTGCAAAGGGGAGCTGCAGGTCAGGCAGATCTGTCTGTCTTAGAATTAGGGGGAAAGGTTTCTGCAGTGGGGTGTCGTCTTTGAAGGGCAACCCCGTGGGGGTCAGCGGGCAGCTGAGGACAGGCTGAGAGGCAGGGGACTGGCTTTCACGCTCCCATAGAGAAAGTTCTTGGGAAAATCTGTGTTCGAAGTAGAACGTCGGTCTCTCTGGGACTCAGCCTCTGTCATGTGCGTTGCTGCTCTTCCCGGGGCAGCCTTGCCAGCTGACCCTGGTGTTTCCTGCGGCCTTTATTCCGTCACCAAAGGGTTCAAACGCCACGTTAGCAGCGTTCCCAGGCAGCTGTACGAAGGTTTTGTGGTTTGCCACGGAGGGCATGACAGACAGTTTCTAGATTAAAGACTGTATTGTAATGGGGGAGAGGAGAAGGAGGGAGAGAGAGTGAGATCAGATAGGTAGGTAGATAGATAGATAGATAGATAGTTGATAGATTGATGATCAATAGTTGACAGTTGATAGATGATAGGTGATAGATAGTTGATAGATAGATAAATAGATGATAGATAGTTGATAGATTGATGATAGGTGATAGGTAGCTGATAGATGATAGATAAATAGATGATATACATGCATAGATGATAGATAGATAGTTGATAGATGATAGATGATAGGTGATAGATAGTTGATAGATAGATGACAGATGATAGGTGGTAGGTAGTTGATAGATGATAGATAAATAGATAGATGATAGATAAATAATAGATAAATAGATAGATAATAGATAAATAGATAGATGATAGATAAATAATAGATAAATAGATAGATGATAGATAGATGATAGATACATAGATAGATGATAGGTGATAGGTGATAGATAGTTGATAGATTGATGATAGGTGATAGGTGATAGTTTATAGATTGATGATAGGTGATAGATAGTTGATAGATGATACATAAATAGATAAATGATAGATACATAGATAGATGATAAATAGATAGTTGATAGATAGATGATAGATGATAGGTGATAGATAGTTGATAGATAGATGATAGATAAATAGATAGATGATAGATACATAGATAGATCATAGATACATAGATACATAGATAGATGATAGATAAATAGGTAGATAGATGATAGATGATGGAGGGATGAGGGATAGGGAAGGGGGAGAAAATGGGGAGATGTGTGCCCCTGGAGCAGAAGAGCTGAAAAGAGAGAGGAAGGGAGGGCCAGAGAGAGTGTCTTATGAAGAGGAGAGAAACTGCAGAGGTCGGAGCTGGAGGAAGGTGGTGACAATCCCTCCTCTTGGCCCAGACGCAACTGACCTTATCCTCGGAGTGGGTGTTCCCAGTCCCAGAGTCAGCATGGCCAGGTGGTAGAAGGGGGTGGGGCGGGGATGAGTAGAGAGCTTTGAGACTAAGAGTCGAACAGCGTGAATCTACACTCGAGAACATTGAGAAAAACGGCAGAGCCTCCTACTCTCAAGGCCTGTCCTAGTGTTTGTGGGTTATGGGGCAAGACCGGAGCTGCTGATGGAGTGCGGGCCCTCAGCTCTCTGGGGAGGGAATTCCTGGGTATTAGGTGCCAGCTGTTGAAGGAGGCACAAGCTCTGGGTTGGCACATTTCCTTGTGGGTAAGGTGGCCAGAGGAGAGTGGAAGTACGCCCTTTAAAGCGAGAGACCCAGGCAAGCACCCTCGTTTCTCTAAGGACAACAGTGCTTTCAAGAATGCTTGTACGTCGTCTTACGCAGGAGGACTTTCCCAGCCTGTCCCACCGGGCAAGGGACACCTTACACAGAGCCCCACACTAAGGCTCCCCTGACACACAGTCACACAGAGACCAACGTCACAGGGAAGGCTGGGTACCTAGGGAGGAGGACTGGTACCGAAGAAGCCGAGGCTGGAGAGATAGATGATGGTAGCTGGAGGGAAGGGATGGGTTCAAGAGGTGCCCCACACATTTCTCTCACTCTTGTGCATCTTCGAAATTTTCCTAACGAACAAATGTATTCAAAAGTATAGCCCAAGGGGCTGGAGACATGGATCAGGGTTAAGGCACTTGCCTGCGAAGCCTAAGGACCCAGGTTTGATTCCCTAGTACCTGCATAAAGCCAGATGCACAAAGTGGCGCATGCATGTGATGTTCCTTTGCGGTGGCTGGAGGCCCTTGGGTGCCCATTCTCTCTCTCTCTCTCTCTCTGCCTCTCCCTGTCTCACAAATAAATAAAATATATTAAAAAATTCTTTTAAGTATAGTCCAAACTAGATAAATAATAAATACAAAGAAAAAAGAAGAAGAGGAAGAGAAAGAATACAGAACGAGTCGCCAAAGCCTGAGATCTCCCAATGGTTAAATCAGAAGCTGGGTTGGAAGCTTGGTGTGACCCCAAGAGCATGACATTGAAGCTACCACAGTGAGGGTACGACCAGAACTCTGTCCGGTGTAGACTGCCCCTCGCGGTGTGACCGTTCCCTCACTGCCCACAGCTTTCTTCCCTCCACCACATCCTCTGCTATAGCCTAGTTGATGTGCATGCTGGCTTCTAAGCATGGCCCAGTACTGTGTCTGCCTCAGGACATCCTAGATTTTCCTGGGGTGTCCCAGCTTTTCATCACGTAGCCCAACTTCCTTCTCTTCCTTCCATCCCTCCCTCCCTTTCTTTCTCCTTCCTGGCTCATTCTCTTTATCCCTCCTCATCAGAGCTCCTCTGCCAACAGTTCTGCCTCCATAGAGTATCATCACATATTCTCTCTCTCTCTCTCTCTCTTTTTGAGGTAGGGTCTCGCTTTAGCTCAGGCTGACATGAAATTCACTTTGTAGTCTCAGGCTGGCCTGAAACTCACAGTAACCTTCTTATCTCCAGCTCCTGAGTGCTGAGATTAAAGGCATGTGCCATCACACCAGAGAAAGAGAGAGAGAAAGAGAGAGAGGAGATATACAGAGAGAGAATGGGCACACCAGGCCCTCCAGCCACTGCAAACAAACTCTAGACATATGTGCCCCTTGTGCATCTGGCTTAAGTGGGTCCTTGGGAATCGAACCTAGGTCCTTTGGCTTTGTAGGCAGATGCCTTAACCACTAAACCATCTCTCCAGCCCCTGACTCACAATTTTTTAAAAAAATTTTTGTTTATTTTATTTATTAATTTGAGAGCGACAGACAGAGAGAAGGGGGCAGGGAGAGAGAGAGAGAGAGAGAGAGAGAACAGGCGCACTAGGGCCTCCAGCCACTGCAAACGAACTCCAGACGCGTGCACCACCTTGTGCATCTGGCTAACGTGGGTCCTGGGGAATCGAGCCTCGAACCTGGGTCCTTAGGCTTCACAGGCAAGCACTTAACTGCTAAGCCATCTCTCCAGCCCCTGACTCGCAATTTTTATAGATAGAAAGTGCTTGGACTTTTCATTGTTTCTAGTATAAATTGGGCCCATTTACCATTTTTTCCTGATTTCAGGGTGTAGGAAGATATGCAGAGTCCTTTGTATAGTAATGCTGTACTCAATGTTTAGCCAAGTGACAATCCTGTGAAATACTGGCATGATTGTGTTCCCAATCTCTACCAGATCTGCCCTCGTGAAAGTTCTGTGTCCTTAAGGTGTAATATTACTTTCATCTGGAGGAATACGTTTTCACAGAACATCTATAAAATTCAAAGGTAGAAAAAAATGGTGTCACCAGTAGTTCACGGTTTAAAGATTGCCACCCTTAACATTTTGCTGAACTCATTTACTCCTTGGTTTTCTTATTCTTACGTAGACTTGATGGACACAATCACAATCAGAAAGTATGCACTACCCACTTCACATTGATATAGTACTATTTTTGTATTTTATTTTTAAAAAATATTTTATTTTTATTTATTTATTTGAGGGAGAGGGAGAGAGAAAGAGAGAGAGAGAGAAAGGGGGAGAGAGAGAGAGGGAGAATGGGTGCACCAGGGCCTCCAGCCACTGCAAATGAACTCCAGACACATGTTCCACCTTGCGCATCTGGCTTACATGGGTCCTTGGGAATTGAACCTGGGTCCTTTGGCTTTGCAGGTAAGGGCCTTAACCACTAATCCATCTCTCCAGCCCCTGTATTTTATTTTTATTGTTGCTCTTTTATTGATAACTTTGTTGTATGAACATATTGGTCGTATTCCCATTGGGTTACACTCTTATGTCCCCTCTCTCCCTGCTCCCATTGCACTGAGGGCCTCATCAGGAGGATTGTCGATACTCACTGTGGGTTCATGAATGTACCAGTCAGCCTGTGAGTGGGGGTGGGCAATGGCTCAGAGTCTTCACACCTAGTGGCTCTTACAATATTTTCTCCCTTTCTTCCCCAAGGTTCCCTGAGCCTTGAAGAGTGTGTTACGAGTCTCTTTTAGTGTGGAGCTCTTAGCAGCCTCTGATTTTTCACCTCACGGACTACAGGCCTGAGAGAAAGAAGTATATTTGATTTAGGGCTTGAGAAATGGCTTAGCAGTTAAGGCACTTGCCTACAAAGCCAAAGGACCCAGGTTCAATTCCCTAGGACCCATGTAAACCAGATGCACAAGGTGGTGCATGTGTCTTGAGTTCATTTGCAGTGACTGGAGGCCCTGGTATGTCCATTCTCTCCCTCTAGATGCCCCCCTCTCTTTCAAATAAATAAATAAAAATCATCACTCGGGAGGCAGAGTTAAGAGGATTACTGTGAGTTCGAAGCCACCCTGAGACTACAGAGTGAATTTCAGGTCAATCCTGGCCTAGAGTGAGACCCTACCTCAAAAAAAAAAGTATTCCATTTAAATTGTTTCAGGCTAAATACTGAGACCCAACATCATACCTAATTTATTACAAGACTTTTCCAAGAACAACACATCTGATTGCTTTGTTGGGACTTGAACAGATTCCATAGAAGACTACTTGGATGAGAAATAAGCTATGGTTGCCTTCTGTCTTTGAAGCTTTATTCCTAGCTGAGTGTGATGGTTTGAATGTAAAATGTGCCCCGTAGTCTCAAGGGTCTGTGATTAAGTTTCCTACTTAGATCTCAGCTGCTGGAGCTTTTGGGAGGTGGAGCCTTGCTGGAGGAGGTGTGTCGTGGGAGGGGGCCGCTTGAGGTTTCATTAGTCTAGCCCTACTGAATGCTTCTACTTCTCTCCTGCTCTTGTGACACGTTGTGAGGTCCCAGCTGCCTGCTCTGCCGCCCCTTTCCTGTCACAATGCAACTCCAAAGCACAAATCAAAATAAGCCCTGTCCTCCCATACGATGTTTCTGGCGCCGGGTGTGGTGGTGCACGTCTTTAATCCCAACACTCTGGAGGCAGAGGTAGGAGGATCACCGTGAGTTCGAGGCCACCCTGAGACTCCATAGTGAATTCCAGGTCAGCCTGAGCTAGAGTGAGACCCTACCTGGAACCCCCCCCCCAAAAAAAAAAGATATTTCTGGCTATGGCGCTAGAATACACATACAGACCGTAACCTACTGCCTCAACTGTGTGTGCTAATCAAGAAGAAGGAGACATCATGAAGTCAGAATTGTTTCATTAGGACAGGGATTTAGCAGAATGTGCGAGAGAAAAGGGCACTGCAAACAGGGAAATGTAGGCACAAATTTACTGTCTTAGCCTTCTACTGTTACTATAACTAAACTGGTATAAATTGCAAATTTATTATTTTACAATATTTTCAGGTCAAAAATTTGGCATGGCTACAGTCAGGCAAGAAATCAAACTGTTGGAGGGCTTGTTCCTTTCTGAAAGCGATGGGGAGAACTTTCTTTTTCCTTGCCATTGCTGGCTGAATTTAGATCTTTGCACTTGTAGGGCTGAGGTCTGTGTGGTCTTTGCTGGCTACCAACTGAGGACCACCCCAGCTTCTAAGAGCTGACTTCCTGCCTCTAGCTTCAATGTCATCTCAACAATGGGTTATACCCCTCTTGTGTCACTTCTCTCTGAGTTATCCCGCCGCCTTCTTGAACTTAGGTGGCTAGATTGCCCCTTCAAGATAATTTGAAATAGTCTTCCCATTTCGAAGCTCTTAATTTCAGTGTTCGGGTTTGAATGTATTCCCCAATGTCCACGTGTTGGAGAGCTAATGGCAACTTATACAACTATGGTGAGAAACGGGACTCTTACGAGGTAGTTAGGCATCCTGTGTGTGTGTGCCATCACGAATGGATTAATGCCTTTATGGTGAGACTGCGTTAGTTATTTCAGAAGTGTGTTCTTAATAGAAGGATGAGATTGGCTTTCTTTCCCCCCACCCTCTGCCACAGGGAGGTTCAACAAGAAGACCCTTCCAATGGCCAGGCATGATTGTACATCACTGTAATACTAGCACTGGGGAGGCTGAGGCAAGACCCGTCTTGGCCACATGAGACCCAGTCTCCAACAAAGAAACAAACAAACAGCCACAGAAACAGAAAAACAAACCCAAAAGGTCCTCTTCCCAGCCTCCAGAACTACCAGAAATAAATCCATCATTTTTTTTTTTTTTGAGGTAGGATCTCACTGTAGCTCAGGCTGACCTGGAATTCACTATGTAGTCTCAAGGTAGCCTCAAACTCATAGTGATCCTCCTGCCTCTGCCTCCCGAGTGCTGGGATTAAAGACCACCGTGTCTGGCAAATCCATCTTCTTTACACATGACTCTCTCAGGCACTGGGTTGTAGCAGAACAAAGTAGGAGGTGATGCTGTGTCTCAATATGTGCTCCCCTTTTCAGGTGAACTAATATAAGCACAGCTTCTCAGATTCAATGAGCCATTGCCCCGCCTCCTATGGACACTGAGGCAAGACTGTGGAATTTGGCATTAAAGAGGGAAAATGAGGTGCAAGAAAGATTTTAAAAAATATTTAATTAATTAATTTATTTGCAAGCAGAGAGATACAGGCAGAGAGAGAAAGAGGGAGAGGGAGAGGAGGAAGGAGAGGGAGAGGGAGAGAGATAAAGAGAATGAGTATGGTCACTCCAGGGCCTCTAGACACTGAAAACAAATTCCAGATGCATACGCCACTTTGTGCATCAGGCTTTATGTGGATACTGGGGAATCGACCCAGGTCGTTAGGCTTTTCAGGCATGTGCCTTAAGTACTGACTCATCTTTCCAGCCCAAGAAAGGAAGATTTTTACAGATAGAGCCATCTTTCCTTTTGGTTATCCTACTTTGCAGAATTTTATGACTTGCCATTTAAGGCTTACACCATCCTTGAACAAACACAAAAATCTTAGGTTCCTTTTGTGATTCTGAAAGTTTTATTTATTTATTTATTTGAGAGAGAGACAGATAGACAGATAGAGAGAGAATGGGCATGCCAGGGCCTCAAGCCACTGCAAACAAATTCAAGATGCATGTGCCACCTTGTGCATCTGGCTTACGTGATCCTGAGGAATTTAACCTAGTTCCTTTGGCTTTGCAGGCAAGCGCCTTAACCACTAAGCAATCTCCCCAGTCCATTCTGAAAGTTTTTCTACACACTATTAATAATCAAGAAGTACATATCAAGCTTACGCTGTGTGTAAGGGTGTGTGCATATACATGTGGGTGCCCGGGGTTGAAGTTGGATATCTTCTCCTATTACTACTCTACCTTATTTTTATGAGACAGGGTCTCCCACTGAATCTAGAGCTCACTGATTCAGCTGGGCAAGCCACCCAGCAAACCCTGGGTGGGGGTCCTCCTGTCTCTGCTTCCCCAGCATGGGCATTACATGTGTATGCCACCATGGCCAACATTTGGTATGGCTCTGGGTAACCAAACTCAGGTCCCAGTACTTGTGTGGTAAGCACTTTACCTACTGAGCCATCTCCTCAGTCCAAATTTAAGCTCTATTTTTTTTTTTTTCCTGAGGTAGGGACTCACGCTAGCTCAGGCTGACCTGGAATTCACTATGTAGTCTCAGGGTGGCCTTGAACTCTCTGCGATCCTCCTACCTCTGCCTCCCGAGTTCTGGGATTAAAGGTGTGCGCCACTAGGCCCAGCTTAAGTTCTTTTTTTTTGAGAGAGAGAGAGAGAGAGAGAATTGGCATGCCAGGGACCTCAGCCACTGAAATTGAACTCCAGATGCTTGCACCACCTAGTGGGCATGTGCGACCTTGCACTTGCCTCACCTTTGTGCATCTGACTTAAGTGGGGTCTGGAGAGTTGAACATGAGTCCTTGGGCTTCACAGGCAAGCACCTTAACTGCTAGGCTATCGCTCCAGCCCCAAATCTAAGTTCTTAGTGTTCACATTACAAAGTGAGTTTTTAAAAATTTTAATGTTATTTATTTATTTATTTGACAGAGAAAGAGAGAGAGGAGAGAGAGAGAGAGAGAGAGAGAGAGGGTGCGCCAGGGCCTCCAGCCACTGCAAATGAACTCCAGATGCATGTGCCCCCTTGTGCATCTGGCTAATGTGGATCCTGGAGAATCGAACCTCGGGTCCTTTGGCTTTGCAGGCAAATGCCTTAACCAGCTAAGCCATCCCTCAGCCCTACAAAGTGACTTTAAAATTTTTTTTATTTTTTGTTTATTTTTATTTATTTATTTGAGAGTGACAGACAGACACAGCGAGCGAAAGAGGCAGAGAGAGAGAGAGAGAATGGGCACAACAGGGCCTCCAGCCACTGGCAAACGAACTCCAGATGCATGCGTCCCCTTGTGCATCTGGCTTACTGTGGGTGCTGGGGAATCAAGTCTTGAGCCAGGGGTCCTTAGGCTTCACAGGCAAGCGCTTAACTGCTAAGCCATCTCTCCAGCCCCAAAATTATTTTTAAATAACACAAGCTGTTTCAAATATATCCCTTTCTGAGTCCCAGTATTCTTATCCCCTGGGACGGCTAGGTCCTATGTCACCTTTTTATGAGCCACTCCCTATCCTCTCATCCACGATTCTCTCTGAAAAACACAGTTTCCCTGCTAGTGCTGCATTTCAGCTGCAGTTTTGTTGACAACGTTTGTTACCCTAAGAAGCTACCTAAGTAGTCTTTGAAATACTCCCCCCGCCCAACAGCTTTAGGGCATTACATAAATTGTACTGGTTCATGGGACCCTGTAGCCTACTTTAATAGGACAGGACCATCGTGAAAAATTATCTATTTTTATGAAAGGTCGGCTTCTTATTAAGCAACTGTATTGTTCTAGAACATTATGTCTCTGACAAATTTTACTTTGCTCTCTTTGGACTGAGTTTCCCCTTCCTAGGTTTGAGTCTGCGATGCCATTGCAAAAGCCTGGAGGTCCATTGCTGTCGTCAGGAAAGGAAACCATCCAAAGGTTGCTTGGACCTCTGCACTGAGATGGCCGTGGTGGCGCACGCCCTTAATCTCAGCACCCAGGGAGGCAGAGGTAGGAGGATCACCATGAGTTCGAGGCCACCCTGAGACTACACAGTGAATTTCAGGTCAGCCTGAGCTAGAGTGAGACCCTACCTCAAAAAACTGAAAAGAAAAAAAAAAAAAAGAGAGAGAGAGAGAGAAATACTCTTTGTCTTAAAGAGACCTTTCCCCCCTCTCTTTCTCTCTCTCTCATACACACACTCAAAATCAATCTCACTTTACTCTGAAAAAAAAAATCATGAGCTCACTTTCAGAGATGAACGTCTGAAGCATAAAGGAATGGTAATTTGCTATAGCTAAAAATATACTCTATCTTGATGCTTTTCCATCACGTGCGGCTGTTGCAATGTGTCCAGGCTTCATCTGCAAAGAAAGATACCTCATCTGAGCCTGCAGCCAACAGACAGGAGAAGTTGGTTTTAATGAGCTTTCTCTAAGGGAACACAATATAGGGATGTCTTCCTTAGACTCTCCCACGGACCGGAGGAGGCTGGGCTATGGTGGGCTCCAGTCATGCAGAGCAAGCCCACCCGGCACCTGTGCAGACGGTGGTCACAACCCTTGCTTTCTGTGAATCCAGTCCCGAAGGCGAGCGCGGCTTAAAGGACATAGTTATGCACGCAGCATCTTTCGTTATAATTGGGATGTGACAAAATGCAGGACTATAACATGTAATTTACAAAAGGGAGAATTAAATTAGCAAAAGTTGCCAGAAAAGCCTTTGTAACTGTCAAAAACACATCAAGTTAGGAAATTAAAAGAAAAATTATTGTACAACAAAAGAAGACACAGATCACGACCCTGGAAACTTAAAAAAGAAAAAAAAGAAAAAAAAAAAAAAGGCCAGAAACTCACCTGCATGTCATTCAGGCAGCTTCTGAAGCAAAAATGGGGATGTCACTTCACCTTTAGAACGGTTAGTTATCACAAAGTTTGTTTCCAGGTGCCAGGGGATTGGCACATGCCTTTCATCCCAGCACTGAAGTAGGAGGATCACTGTGAGTTCAAGGTCATTCTGAGACTACACAGTAAATTTTAGGTCAGCTTAGGACAGAGGGAGAACCTGCCTCAAAAAACCACACACATACACACACACACATACACCTTATATCTTTCTTGGAAGGCAATTTAAATCAAAACCATGGAATTCTCCTGTGAATATCTGCTGTCAGCATATGCATTTATTCTGGAGGGTGAACAAATGCTTCTGTAGGCTGGGCTGAATCGAGATAATATATATATTTTTTTAATATTTCACATTTGGTTGTAATAATATGCACAGGTATTTTCTTTGGACTTTTTAGCATAGGAGGAGCTATCAACATAGGTTACTAACTCTGGAGTAGTTGAGGGTAAATTGGTAATTGGATTACAATGGTAATTGTAAATCTAATCTACAAGAAACGCTTTAGGAAACCAGTTTGACACAATTGTGAATCTTCCTTTGGTAGGTTCGAAGAGTCCAGAGGTATGACATAGAATATGTATATATGAAGGAGACAGAAGGATAATCTTGTAAGATTAATTGTCTAGTTGAAAAATGTTGGGAATATTTTCTATTTGATAAATGTTTATAGTCTTTTTTGGACAATGGAACACACAGGAGCCATATATTGTTACTAGAAAATTTTCAGTGCCAGGGATGTGATACATTCCAGTGAGTTGTTGGTCATGGAGGTCCCTGATGCCTGCCAAACACTACAGGCCATTGCTGAGACCCTTGGTTTCCCACCAGGAATAGATGGTAAGACCCTAGTGCTGAAGACTCCACATACTTGGGCTGTAAGGTCACTGAGAAACCCTGCTGGAGCTGAGCTGATAACCTCCTCCATGTAGACCAGTTGACAGAAAGCTGGGAGAAGCCATGCTGCATGCAGTTCAATGGGAGAGCGAGAAATCACCAGTGAAGATACCCAACAGTGAATGCTGCAAGCCTTATATTTGGCCAGCAAGGCCAAATGAGCCAACAGGCGCAATAGTGGCACGTCTGTTATGGGGGAAGCCAACTGCCCTCCAATTTGACTGGAGGCCCACTCCATGGGAGGGAATACATCCCTGATACTGAAAACCTAACACAGGGGTAGTCATGAGCCCTTAGGGGTGTAACATCTGCTGCTCTCTGGGTAAAAGCATATACTATGCTCACCAAACTGTCCAGTAAGCACCTCTCTTAATGTTCATACCCATATATTAATGCTAATCTCACTTTTGGTTGAGAACCTTCTATTTTCAGATGGCAGTGACCTTGGGATGGCTCAGAAGGCACTACGGTGCTGAGAAGTGACAGAGGAGTGCTCAGCACTGAAATATCTCTGTCACACCTTCCATGGCTCAGGATCCATTGTGGAAGAGATGGTAGAAAGAATGTAAGAGCCAAAGGAAGGGTAGGATTCCTTACAACGTGCTCCTCCAGACACAAAATGGCCTGGATATCCATGACCTCACAGTCCCTGACACTACCTACACAAGACTATCATAATAGGAAGAAAAGATCATGACATCAAAATAAAAGAGAGACTGATTGAGATGGGGAGGGGATATGATGGAGAATGGAGTTTCAAATGGGAAAGTGGCGGGAGGGAGGGCATTACCATAGGATATTTTCTATAATTATGGAAGTTGTCAATAAAAAATATTTAAAAATGTTTATAGCATATAAAACTTGCAAACATAAGTAATTTCCTTCAATAAACTTTCATGAGAATTCTAGAATTTCAGTGGATGTAGTTACTGCTTTTAGGTCATTTGGATATACTCTTGCCATAGATCTAGCTATACCCTCTAATAATCTATAGGTCTATTTTGTCTCCCTCCCTCCATTATTCTTCCTCTCCCTCTCTTTTTTATCTCCTTTCTTCCCTCCCTCCTTCCTCCTTCCTGAAGTTTAATAGGCTTGGTGCTTTTCATTTTTCATTTATCTGTAGAAGAGGCTCCAAGAGTATCAGGGAACTTCAGAGAAGTATATTTTAATCATGAAATTTAATAGTCTTCTCAGAACAATTACTCTGAGCCCAGAAAACACACAATGCTTCAGTGTCCCCATAAATCTGAGATTCCTAATGCTTCTTTCTAGCTGAGGTAATTTGCTTTGACCTCTTAGTTTAGAATACAGGTCTCTTGCTAGGGCTGTATCACATAATAGAAAAGAATGACTTTCAGAGAATTGGACTTGGGTGACAGTTATACATTCCAACAAAAACCCCTCATATTTGATTGAACATTCTCACCATGGAGATGTGTGGCTTTTAAAAAAAAAAATTAAGGAAGTTTCTGATGTTTTATGATGGGATTGAAAGTAGAGTGAGTTTCTCTAGCGTCTACTGACACAGTATATAAAAGTCCATCTATTCCAAGCATGGTATTATTCTTTGTGGACTTAAAGGAATTATTTGATGCGGTTTACTGAAAAATTAATGAGAGCCTTGTCAATACAGACCATTATCACAGGACATAGGAGCTCTGAGGTCTCCCTCTTGTGCCCAGTCATATAGTTTGAGCTCCTGTTTTAAGGTACTCAAAGGAAAACTCCTTTTCTTATGTTCTTTTCTTTTCTTTTTTTCTTATTTCTTTCTTTCTTTCTTTTTTTTTTTTTTTTGCCTACAAGAGTGACAAATGTTTTTTATGGAAAAATTGTTGGATAAAGGTATTTTAGTTATGGTGTGATCTTGTAATGGTTGTAATTTTTAGGTCATAGGTTTACTTGTCTGGTGGTTTCTGTTTTGTTATTTTTATTTTATTTTATTTTTTATTTATTTTATTTTATTTTATTTTTTTGGTTTTTTTTTTCAAGGTAGGGTCTCACTCTAGCCCAGGCTGACCTGGAATTCACTATGGAGTCTCAGGGTGGCCTCGAACTCACGGTGATCCTCCTACCTCTGCCTCCCGAGTACTGGGATTAAAGGCGTGCACCACCACGCCCGGCCGATTTATAAAAATATTACTTATTTATTTACTTATATGAGAGAGCAAGAAAGAAGAGTGAAAGACATAGAGAGAGTGAATATGCGTACATCAGGATCGCCGTCCATAGCAAACAAACTCCAGACACATGCGCCACTTTGTACATCTGACCTTATGTGGATGCTGGGGAATCGAACTGTGGCCATCAGGCTTTGCAAGCAAGTGCCTTTAGCCACTTCACCATTCTCTCCAGCCCTGTTTTAAAAGTCTCTCAAAATGTCCTGCTGAATGTTGTCACTTTGTCAAGTGACTCAAGCTCCATTCTCGTTTATGTTTTGTGAACAAGTCAACTATTCATTGACAACATGGGCTGACAAAGCCATGTCACTCTGGCCACACAGGTCAGAGTGCTGCTTAACTATGTTCTCGAAGCAGAGAGGAGGGCTCAAAGCAGATTCCAATCAGACTGCTTCCAACCTGCACCATGGCCCAATCTGTTGTCATAGGAAAATCCTTCGTCACGACAATCGATCATTTTTTTTTTCCAGCTCTGGTTATTCTATTATTGGAAACATGCTTGGCAGGATCTTTAAAATACTTAGTAGGATCTTTCAATCTACTTTTTAAAACATTTTATGTATTGGCCTGTGTCTGTTGGTATGGGGGTGGAAAAGAATGCCAAAGCCTCTTGTCACTGCAGACAAACACCAGATGCTTGTGCCATTTTGGGTGTGTGTGTGTGTGTGTGTGTGTGTGTGTGTCTGACTTAATTGTGGCTTGGGACTTGAACCCATGCAAGGAGGCTTTACGAACAAGCTCCTTTAATCGCTGAGTCATCTCCCCAGCCTCTCAATCTACTTCTTCAGGCCATATTTGAACATTGATCAAACTGACTATTGCATGAAAACAATTGATCTAACTAGGAGTCTTGGATCATGGGGACCAAAATAACTCCTTTAAATTCCGTTTTTTTCGAAAAAAATTATTGGGCTGGAGAGATGGCTTAGTGGTTAAGGCGCTTTCCTATGAAGACTAAATAGCCATGATCAACTCTTCAGATCCCACGTTAGCCAGACACACAAAGGTGAGGCAAGCACAAGGTCACACATGCCTACTAGGTGGCTCAAGAGTCTGGAATTCGATTGCAATGTCTGAGGCCCTGGCAGGCCAATTCTCAATCACTCTCTGTCTCTCTCTGAAATAAAATTAAAATCAATTATTTATTTATTTAAGAGAGAGAGAGAGAAAATGGGTGTACTAGGGCCTCTAGCCATTGCAAACAAACTCCAGACACTTGTGCTACCTTGTGCATCTGGCTTACGTGGGTACTGGGGAATTGAACCAGGGGTCCTTTGGCTTCGCAGGCAAGTGCCTTAAGTGCTAAGCCATCTCTTCAACCTTTAAGTTTCTTTTTAATTGGTCTGTTATTTGGTCTTTTATTTGGTTCTGAGAATTCTTTTGTAGAGGCTTGGAGTTCAGTTTGAGGGCAAGATTTAAATTCTTTTTTTTTTTTTTTTTTTGGTTTTTTGAGGTAGGGTCTCACTCTGGCCCAGGCTGGAATTCACTATGTAGTCTCAGGGTGGCCTAGAATTCACGGCAATCCTCTTACCTCTGCCTCCTGAGTGCTGGGATTAAAGGCGAGTGCCACCAAGCCCTGCGAGAGGTTTAAATTCTGTTGAGACTTGTACTCCAACTTCATTAGAAAGTCTTATCTTGGTCTGGAGGGATGGCTCAGTAACTAAAGCACTTGCCTTCAAAGCCTGATGAGCTTAGTTCAATTCTGCGATACCCACATAAAACTAGATGCACAGTGGCACATGCATCTGGAGTGTGTTTGCAGCGGTTGGAGGCCCTCGTGTGCCCATTCTCTCTCTCTCTCTCTATCGCTATCTCTTTCTGCTTGCAAATAAATTAATTTTAAAAAGTCTTACCTTAAAGGACGTTTCTGCTGAGGAGTTGGGTTCAAGGCAAAGGAGCAAGTGTCTTTAACTGTGGCTCCGTCTCCCCAGACCCTTGACAGGTTTTATAGCCTTTTCTTTCAAGTGTGCTTTGCTCGCTGGCTATTTTTCTCTATGTTAAAGGTTATGAAAAGTGGCCACTGCATTTCAAAGCTATTTTCAGTAAAGTCCCTTCATTTTTTTTTTTTTTTCCTCCTTCAAAAGGCACAGGATCTCAGCCAATAATTCTGAAGCTTGTAGGTGGCAGGAGATCCTGGTGGCAGATTTCCAGATGCTTTGCCTTGAAAGAAACCGTTTTGGCCTCTGATTTCCGCAGCAGTTATGAGGAATTTAGCCAAAGGGAGGAATGTTCTGGGACCCAGGGAAACAGGGTCCCCCAGTACCCTTGTGGACTAGAAAAGGCTAGCCTATCCAACCTTAGGCAAGCAGAAAACTCCGGGAGGATGGCAAACAGGGCTGTGACCCAGGTGGGACTCACTGAAGGACTCTTTGGCCAGCAAGGATGTGTGATGGCATCCAGGGGTTCACCAGCTCAGGGCTCACCAGAGAACCCCTTTGGATCCCACTTCTAGTTGTAAACTGCCAAAGGAAAATCAGACTAAGGGCCGTGTGTGGTGGTGCATGCCTTTAATGCCAGCAGAGGTAGAAGGATCTCTGTGAGTTCGAAGCCAGCCTGGAACTACAGAGTGAGTTCTAGGTCAGCCTGGGCTAGAGTGAGACCTTGCCTCAAACAAACAAAACAAACAAACAAACAACCCCTAATAATAATAATAATAATAATAATAATAATAATAATTATGGGGCTGGAGGGATGGCTTAGCAGTTAAGGCACACGTCTGTGAAGCCTAAGGATCCAGGTTCAATTCTCCAGATCCCACATAATTCAGATGCACATGATGGCTCACACATCTGGAGTTTGTTTGCAGTGGCCAGAGGCCCTGGAATGTCCATTCTCTCTCTCTCTTCTCTCTAATAAGTAAATAAAATAAAATAAAAAATAAAACTAAGTGAAAAATAATAATAATAAATCAGGTTAACTTAGACAACTTTTTGGAAAGCTTCTTGTCATAAAATAAAAGAGAATAGATGGAAGGTTGGAGGCCTCCGGCTGAAGTGGTAAGAAATTGAAAGACACACCGTCCCAGGATCGCTTAGAAAACAAAGAGGATGTCATTTCACAACAGGGGTTCCTGGACATCAATGAGCTGGTAAAACTGATCATCTTAAACCGGGCGTGATGGCACACGCCTTTAATCCCAGCACTCGGGAGGCAGAGGTAGGAGGATCACCGTGAGTTCAAGGCCACCCTGAGACTACATAGTGAATTCCAGGTCAGCCTGGACTAGAGTGAGACCCTACCTCAAAAAAACAACCAAATAAATAAATTAAATAAATAAATAAATAAAAACTGATCATCTTATGCCATTTTGTCTATGGTTTTCAGAGGCATTACATTAAGTTTTACCTCTACTGGAAACTCAAGCAGGATTAATTTTTGCTTCTACAGCTTAACTGGTTTTGTCTTTTTTATCTGACCAGCAAGTCCTCAGGCCTGGAATCTATTTCTTTTATTATAGAAAAATAACTTTGAAGAGACTTGATCAATTAGCTAGACTAATGCTAAATTGAGAGCTGGAGGAGAAAAGTGAATTCTAATTAATAATGTCTGCATCGCTGAGGTGAAGGCCATATGTCAGTATTTTACTTCACCTTTTTTCAGGAGAGAGAGAAAGGAAGGAAGGAAGGGAGGGAGGGAGGAAGGAGGAAGGAAGGAAGGAAGGAAGAAGGAAGGGAGGGAGGAAGGAAGGAAGGAAATAGGAGAAAGAAGGAATGAGAATGAGCACTCCAGGCCTCTTGACACTGCAAACAAATTCTAAATGCATGCACCACTTTGTGCATCTGGCTTTAACATGGGTACTGGGGAATTGAACCTGGGCTATGAGGCTTTGCAAGCACCTTTCACTGCTGAGCCATCTCCCCAGCCCTTACTTCACTCCTATCCTTGACCTATGAAGTATAGACCAGGGACACTCAAAGTACCTCTCTATGTGAAAACTGACCTTTTTGCCAGAAAAGGAAAACAAAAAAGCAAAACAAAACAAAACTCCCTGGGAGAAACAGTGTTAACAACCAATGACCTAGTTTCAGGCCCTTAAATTGACTATGCGACCGTTGCTTTTTTTTTTTTTTTTTCAAGGTAGGGTCTCTCTCTACTCCAGGCCTGGAACTCACTATGTATTCTCAGGGTGACCTTGAACTCATGGCACTCTTCCTACCTCTGCCTCCCGAGTGTTGGTATTAAAAGCGTGTGCCACCACGCCTGGAGACCATTGCTCTTTTGAAGATTACTTTTCACTTTCAGGACATGAGAAGCGATAATTCACCACCGCTGTTCAATGCCAAGAAACACATCTCGTCTAAATATTTCTTTTGGTCTTTATCCTCAGCCTCCTCTTTGCTGTGATAGATTACCTAGCCTCAGAATCAGTTTCGCTTCTTTTCTTTTCTTTTCTTTTCTTTTCTTTTCTTTTCTTTTCTTTTCTTTTCTTTTCTTTTCTTTTCTTTTCTTTTCTCTTCTCTTCTCTTCTCTTCTCTTCTCTTCTCTTCTCTTCTTTTCCTTTCTTTTCTTTTCTTTCAAGGTAGGGTCTCACTCTAGCCCAGGCTGACCTGGAATTCACTATGTAGTCCCAGGCTGGCCTTGAACTTGTGGCGATCCTCCTACCCCTGCTCTTTTTATATATTATATATATTATTTTCCTATATTTATGTGTGAGGGAGAAAGAGGCACATAGAGAATGGACGTGCCAGGGCCTCTAGCCGCTGCAAACAAACACCACCTTGTGTATCCGACTTTACGTGGGTCCTGGGGAATCAAACCTGGGTCCTTTAGCTTTACAGGCAAACGCTTTAACTGCTAAGCCATCTCTCCAGCCCCTCACAGTCTATTTCTCATTCCAAATCACATTGAGAAACTTATTACCACCCCCCCCCCAAACCTCTTAAATTTGTTCACTTATTTGTGGAGCTGAGGTTCAAACTCATGGCTAAGCTACATCTTCAGCCTCAACCTTTAAATATGTTTATTTATCATTATTTTATTTTGTGGTGCTGAAATTGAACTCAAGAGTCTTGCACATGCCAGTGAAATGTTCTGTCACTAAGGTATACTTATAGACCTCTTTTTGCTTTTATTTCATTAATTTTTTTTAAGTTTAAAAACTTAAAAATGTATTTTATTTATTTGAGAGAGAGGAAGAGAGAGAAAGGGAGAGGGAGAGAAGGGAAAAGGCAGATAGAGAGAGAGAGAAGGGGCGCACCAGGGCCTCTAGCCAGTGTAAATGAACTCCAGACACCTGTACCAACTTGTGCATCTGGCTTACGTGGATACTGAGGAATCGAACCTGGGTCCTTAGGCTTCACAGGCAAGTGCCTTAACCATGAAGCCATCTCTCCAGACCTTAAAGTTTAAAAAAAAATTTTTTTTATTTGACAGAGAGAGAGAAAGAGGCAGATAGAGAGCAAACATGGGCACGTTGGGGCCTCTAGCTGCTGCAAATGAACTCCAGACTCATGCACCAGTTGTGCATCTGGCTTTACTTGGGTCCTGGGGAATCAAACCTGGGTCTAATGGCTTTGCAGGCAAGCACGTTAATAGCTGAGCCATCTCTTCAGCCCTCTTTTTTTTTTTTTTTTTTTTTTTTTTTGCTTGTTAAAATGTCATTAAGTTGAACTCACTCTGCTGCCCAGGCTCCTGACCCACCTTCTGCTCCAGCCTCGGGAGGCGCTGGTAACACACGTGGCTTCAACAAAATTTCAATTTAAAATAATAAAATAAAATAAATAACTTCCTCTTTGACCAAAAGTCATATATTCTTTCAGATTTGTCCTTGGTTGCTGTACATATACCAAGTCTTTGATCTTAGAGAAGCCTCTTTGGGGGCTGAGGAGATGGCTCAGTAGTTAGTTTGCTTGCCTGCAAAGCCTAAGGACCAGAGTTCGATTCCCTAGGACCCACGTAAAACCAGATGCACAAGGTGGCACATACATCTGGAGTTCATTTGCAGTGGGTAGAGGCCCTGGTGCACCCATTCTCTCCCTCCCTCTCTCTCTCTTTCTCATCTGTTTCTCTCTCTCACACATGCACAGATAAATAAATAAAATATTTATTAAACAGACATAGAAAAAGAAACCTCCTTGGGAGCGCTGGTTCTCCATACTCTGTTCATATGCATTTCTGAATCTTCAGTTTTTTTTTTTTTTTTCCCTGTACCCTGCTAGACATGATCTATCAGTCGGAATCTCTCTGACAGCATCTTTACCTCAGTCTGGCCTATTGCATTTCATTGACACTCGGCTCTCATGATAGTCATACCAGGCAAATGTCTGTCTCTTCACAGCTACCCACATAAAGCCAGATGCGCAGAGTGGCACACACATCTAGAATTTGTTTGCAGCAGCAGGAGGCCCTGGTATGACCCCATTCTCTCTTTGCAAATAAATAAAAATATTAAAAAAATACAACATGTGAATCCCACCCTGATTTCCCTACATCGACTGGCAGAAACTGTCTCCGGATATCACAAACTGAATTGGGTCCTCTCTGCACATACTTTCATGATTAACCTATAGTTCATATGCTAGACTGAATTCTTTCTTTTTTCTTTTCTGTTTGTTGCGTCTCTAGACCATAAATTACTTAGAGAAAAATGCCACCTTTTGTTTAATGTCATTGTCCTACTACAAGGTGGACATTAAGTAAAAGAGTCAGTTTGAGAGGGGGATACAGTTAGGATGACTGGTCCCCTTGAAGGTAAAAATGACAGGAAAGTTTGCACTTGCTAGAAATCAAAGATGACCTGACTTTCTTATCTCTTGCCTAGTTCCCTAGACCTGTTTTTCCACAAACAACCTGGGCTCCTCTTGGGAGGGAGGTCTTTCATAGGATTTAAACATTGTGGTTGATCAAGTTCAACCCCCAGAACTTGGTGTCAGGGCTAGCCTCTTCCCGTGACAGCCCCTAGCCCTAACCAGCCAGCTGTCCCTCTGGTTCACCTGAGTGGGAAGACAGCCCACCACCATAAGGTTATAAACACCTTTGCAAGGGGAGGGCAGGCTCTCTGACCACTTGGAAACTTCCAGCTGTGGGTGAGTTTTTCCCTCAGCTGGGCCTGGGCTGGCTTGGCCCATGCCCAGCTGGGAGAGCCCCCAGCCCTTACTCTCCACATGGGTTCTTTATCCCCTCCAGCTCCCCACATGGCAGGAGTTCCCTGAACTTTCTTTCTCTCTTTTCTTTCCAGGGTTTTTCCAGACCTTCCACAGGGAGTCTCTAGTCACGTGGGTGCCTTTCCTTGGCTCTGTAGCTCCCTCAATAAATATACTAATTTAATAATTATCCTTCTCAGTCTTCTTTCTTATTCAATTCTTTGATTAAAATTAGAAAGGAGGGGCTTGGAGAGATGGCTTAGTGGTTAAGGTGTTTGCCTGCAAAGCCAAAGGACCTCAGTTCTATTCCCCAGATCCACATTGGCCAGATGCACAAGGGGGCGCATGCATCTGGAGTTTGTTTGCAGTGGCTGGAGGCCCTGACATGCCCATTCTCTCTCTATCTCTCCCTCACTCTCTCTCTCTCTTTCCCTCTTTCTCTCAAATAATAAATAAATAAATAAAAATTAGAAAGGAACCTAGGATTTAGAGTCCAAGGACTTTCCTGGATCCTGAGCACCCTGTTACAAGTTGGCCCTGGTCGGGCTGGAGAGATGGCTTAGCGGTTAAGCGCTTGCCTGTGAAGCCTAAGGACCCCAGTTCGAGGCTGGGTTCCCCAGAACCCACGTTAGCCAGATGCACAAGGGGGCGCACGCGTCTGGAGTTCATTTGCAGTGGCTGGAAGCCCTGGTGCGCCCATTCTCTCTCTCTGCCTCCTACTCTCTGTGTCTGTCTGTCTGTCAGTCTCAAATAAATAAATAAATAAAAATGAAGAATAATTTAGAAAAAAAAAAACAAGTTGGCACTGGTCTTTTCAGGGGTGCCACCCCATCATTTGATCTCAGACCTAAGGGTTGTTCTGAAGTTTACCCATAGTCGCTGAGATTCAGAGCAAAAACAAGAATCACAATAAGCAAGACATTAAAATGGGGAGAGAAGATTGGAAAAAAAAAAAAATAACCCAACCGCTGGAGGCTCACCCATGGCTTCAGAATCTGCTAAGACAGAAGGAGGTGCTGGAGGTGTGCACATGGACTCGGGGTGCCGGGGTCACCGGGAGGGAAGAGGCCACCGGAAGGGGTAGGGAGTCATTTGCAAGTCTCCTGTTTCTCATCTCGCGTTCAGTGCTGTAGTGGAGTCTAGTGACTCAACTACCAAAATACACCCCGAACCCTCTCCTTACCGCTCCCTGCTGCCATCCCAGTCCAAGGCACCCCAGTGCACCCCCACCCCCCGTTTAGCCCCAGAATTGTTGCAGGAGCCCATGGCGAGATGACGTCATGCCTTATCTCCACATCGTCTAATGGAGTCCAGCAATTTACTGCCAGGGACCTGCACGACCCCACGTGACCAGGTCACCTTTCATCTTGCTGGTCTCATCTTTTGTTTATCACCCCCTTGTCTCTCCACCCCAACAAAGCTGGCTCCCCTGGGCTTTTGTTTATTTTTATTTTTATTTATTTATTTACTTATTTGAGAGCGAGAGCAAGAGAGGCAGAGACAGAGAGAATGGGCGCGCCAGGGCTTCCAGCCACTGCAAACGAACTCCAGATGCGTGTGCTCCCTTGTGCATCTGGCTAACGTGGGTCCTGGGGAATCGAGCCTCGAACCAGGGTCCTTAGGCTTCACAGGCAAGCGCTTCACCGCTAAGCCGTCTCTCCAGCCCTCCCCTGCACTTTTAGGGGGACGTGCTTTCGTTAGTGTCTACAGAACGTTTCTGTGCCTCCTTGGCAAAATAAGAGCTCAAGGAATCATTATTTTTCTTCTTTTCTCCTGTGAAAAGCACACATCACATACGCGGTTCACCTCTTTGTTCTTTTTCACTTAATCTGAAAGACCTTTTCGGATTAAAACACAAAGGGCTTCCTTGTCTTTACAGCTGGCTGACAGTCCTTTGAGCGAACAAGGTCTCCATGGTTGACGCTCTCAGTGCCGGATTGGTGAACATAGGAGCTGTCTCCAACCATGTGCTCGCGCGGGCATCGCTGCCTGAGATGCACTTGACACAGAAATCTCTGGCTATCCGTGCAGATGTGTCTGTAAAGGCTCATGGGAATGGCTTGGCCAAAGGCTGAAATGTGTTTGTAACTTAGGCGAGTATTGCCAAATCATTCTTTCCAATCAACAATAAAGTGTTTAGTTGTGACTCTATTAAATTCTTAAGTTTAAGGGGACTGTTTTCTTTTTTTCTTTTTCTGAACGCTTTGTGTCCTTTATTTACGTAACTTTTGGGTTATTATCTAATTTCCATTGAATCCTAGGAATCCTTTTTATAATAAGCTCCTATCTGTGATATAGTTTAAAATATATTTTTCCCTCAATTTGTAACTTAAAAAATTAAAATAATTATTTTTATTTATATGAGAGAGAGATAGAGAAAGAGGCAGAGAGTGAGAGCAAGAGAGAGAGAGAAAGAGAGAGAGAGAGAGAGAGAGAGAGAGAAATGGGGCACGCCAGCCACTCTAGCCACTAGCCAGCCACTGCAAATGAACTCTATCTAGAGTCATGCACCACTTTGTTGCTTACGAGGATTCTGGGGAATCAAACCTCGGTCCTTTGGCTTTGCGGGCAAGCGCCTTAACCACTAAACCATCTCTCCAGCCCATAACTTGTTTTTATCTAGTAGATATTTTTGTTTTTACATTGTTAATTTATGAATTTTACATGGCGCTATAATATGTTTATATAGTCAAAAGAAGTATAATGCAAGCTAGGTTACAACTTTGATCTATTTTGTAAAATTTTCCAGGTGAGTTTTGTTTTTAAATATTTTAAGGTTTTAAAAAATATTTATTCATTTATTTATTTGAGAAGAGGGAGAGAGAGAAGCATATATATATGCTTATATATATATATTTGTGTGTGTATATATATATATATATATATATATATATATAGAGAGAGAGAGAGAGAGAGAGAGAGAGAGAGAGAGAGACAGACACAGACAGAGAGAGACAGAGAGACAGAGTGCTTGTAGCAGGGCCTCTAGCCATTGCAAACAAACTCCAGATCTTTGTACATCTGGCTTTACGTGAGTATTGGGGAACTGAATGTGGGTATAGGCTTTTCAGGCAAGAGGCTTAACCATGGAGCCATCTTTCCAGCCCCCAAGTGAGTTTTTTAAAATATATTTTTATATATATATATATATATATATATATATATATATATATTGAACTCTATTTTGTTTATTTATTTGCAAGCAGAGAGATAGAGAGAGGAGATCGACAGAGAGAGAATGGGCGGGCCAGGGCCTCCAGCCACTGCAAACAAACTCCAGATGCATGTGTCCCCTTGTACATCTGAGTTATGTGGGTACTGAGGAATTGAACCTGTGTCCTTTGGCTTTGCAGGCAAGCGCCTTAACCGCTAAGCCATCCCTGCAGCCCTAAAATATATTTTTACTGATCTCTTTCAGGACTCTGTACTATGGATGTTGGTTGCATATTTGTTTTTAGTTCTGCTGTCAGGCTCTCACTACATCCCTTGTCTTCATAATTTCCCACGTATTACTTAATGTGGAATTTTAAGTTTCTCTTGTCTCTCAGCTTCACTGAAAAATAGCTTGTGGTATCCCCTCAGCCATCCGACTGTTTTGTACTCTTTTCAAAAGGAGAATAAACAAAAGTCCGAGGACTCATGCGCCACTGTGTTCCACATGGGGGTGTGACCTCTGACCTGCAGGAGTGAGGCAATGGCATTTCAGAGTGAAAAAATCAACAAACAACTGAGATTGCATCCAGCAAGACGAGTCACTGGAGATTTCTCCATTTTATTGATAGACATGGGTGGAACATGACCAGGCTTAATTTGGAAGTTTAATTTTGGAGACACTATGGTAATAGAAATTGCTTTTTATAAGATATAGATAGGAGTTAGATTTGTTAGCATTACAAAATTCAGTTTTTATATTACCTCAGTATAACTGAACATGGAATATAATATATCACCATACAGAGTAAATCTTTCTGTATGCCACTGAAATTTTGGTGACTTTAAAAGAAACCTTATTTTTAGCTGGGTGTGCTGGCACATGCCTTTAATCCCAGTACTCGGGATGCAGAGGTAGGAGGATTGCTGTGAGTTCGAGGCCACCCTGAGACTTCATAGTGAATTCCAACCCAGCCTGGGCTAGGGCAAAACCCTACCTCGAAAAACCAAAAAGAAAAAAAAAATTAAATTCTGTTAAATTTATAAAACCTGCAAAGAATTTTCTTGGATGGAGAGTTTTTTTCTTTTTCAGGGAAATAATTCTGTATCTAATTAACCTTAATTATGCTCTACAGGAGTGTACTCAAAACATTTGTTTAGGTGATTTTTTTTGTAGTAGGAAAACAGATTTTTATTATATGGGAAAACATAGCCGTCATTTTAATTTGAAGTTCTTTTGCCAAGTCAAGAATAAATACTGCTTCTCACCACCATGAACTGTTTTTCAGTATAGTCAGAGAAAATAAAGGTCACTGGAAATTTAGCTTGACAGCACACATCTATTAGAATAGCAAAAATCCCAAAACAACAGCAGGGATGGACTATGGCTCGTGGGAGTTCAGAATGGGGCAACCATTTGGAAGACAGTCTGGTGGTTTCTTACGCCACCAAGAAATCCATACACGGGGCTCCCTGGTATATGTTGACCCAGATGATGTGAAATCCTATGTCCATGCGAATGTGGTTGCAAATGCTTCTAGTGGCCACATTCATTCACAGATGCCTCAAGTGGAAAACCGATCAGGATGTCCTTCAGTAGGTGAATGGACACTGTTATGTGTCTAGGTAATGATATATTCAGGGCAAAAAAGAAGTGAGCTGCTAAGTCAGGATTAGACCTGAAATGACTTTAAAAAGAATATTGTTGGGGGCTGGAGAGAGGGCTCAGTGGTTAAGGCACCTGCCTGCAAAGCCTAAGAACCAGAGTCCGTTCCTCAATACCCTCGTAAAACCAGATGTACAAAGTGGTCATGCATATGGAGTCCATTTGCAGTAGCTGGGGACATGGTGTGTCCATTCACTCTGTCTGTCTCTCCTCTGTCTCTCTCTCTCTGCAAATAAATAAATACATACATAAATAAGTAAATAGATTACAAATATTGTTGGGACTGGGAAGATAGCTCAGCGGGTAAAGTGCTTGCTGCTAAGCATGAGGACCTGAGTTTGTATCCCCAACACTCGCCTAGAGAAAGCTGGGTGCAGTGGTATGTGCCTGTATTCCTAGACTAGGGAGGAGAGCGGAGGATCCTGGGCCTCAATGGCTAGCTATCTGGCTCTGTACCATTTAGAGATACTGTCTTAAAAAACTGCCAGGCATGGTGGTGGGCACCTTAAATCCCAGCACTCGGGAGGCAGAGGTAGGAGGATCGCCGTGAGTTCGAGGCCACCCTGAGACTCCATAGTGAATTCCAGGTCAGCCTGGGCTAGAGTGAGACCCTGACTTGAACAAACAAACAAACAAAACACTGAGGTGGAGAGCTATTGAGGAAGGAACCTGACCTTGAGCACTGGTCTCCACATGCATGTGAGCGCGTGTGTGTGCGCACACACACATACACACATGAACACACATGCATACCCACATAAAAAGAATGTTAAGTGAAAGTGTGTCAGTTAGGTTCGCATTGCTGGCAGAAATCACCTGACCAAGAGCAGCTTGTGGGAAAAAGAGGTTTATTTGGGCTTACAGGCTCGAGGGGAAGCTCCACGATGGCAGGGAAAACGATGGCATGAGCAGAGGGTGGACATCACCCCCTGGCCAACATAAGATGAACCATAGCAACAGGAGAGTGTGCCAAACACTGGAAAGCGGGAGCTGGCTATAACACCCATAAGCCCACCCCCAACAATACACTGCCTCCAGGAGGCATTAATTCCCAAATCTCCATCAGCTGGGAACCCAGCATTCAGAACACAATAAGAGAGGGTAGGGTTACGTAAATTTCATTAAAGGAAGGTCGAGGAGAGGATATGGACTGCAAATGAACTTGGATGTGCTACAGAAATAGACTTGAAATCAGGCTGCCCACAAGAACAGAAGCTCCTGAGATTTTTGCATGGGTAGAGTGTTGAACTTCCAGCTAAGTGAGGAGCAGGTCTCAAAGAAATGTCTTGTCAAAGACATCAAGAGGGTTTCAGTATGTCTCTGGATTACCTGTGTTGAAGGCATTTGATTCCCAAATTAAATTCTGGCATCTCTTCAGTACATTAGTATTTATAATGTTTCATTTATTCTTCTAAAAATATTTATTTATTTGAGAGAGAGAGAGAGAGAGAAAGAGGCAGACAGAGACAGAGACAGAGAAAGGGTAGGGGAAGAGATTGGGTGCACCAGGGCCTTGAGCCACTGCAAATGAACTCCAGACGCATGCACCATCCTGTGCATCTGGCTTATGTGGGTCCTGGGGAATCGAACCAAGGTCCTTTGGCTTTGCAGGCAAGTGCCTTAACTGCTAAGCCATCTCTCCAGCCCTTATTTATTCTTTTACAATTTCATACATGTATATAATGCCTGCAATCTTGTATGTGATCCCAGCTTTGAGTTTTTAGATTTATGTGTTCAAGTTGGAGTGAATATCTGTAGGGGACAGGAAGCTAGAAAAATTCCATGAGAGTCGAGGGGTTAGTAGAATACATACAATGTGTAAGTAGATGGAGGGTTACCAGTGGTGCAAAGGTTGAAATGGGATGGAGGAAGGGAGATGGAGGAGAGGAGGGGTGGGAGAGAAGACTAACCAAAACTAAGGATTTATGAAAAAAACCATATGGAAACCCACTATTTGTAAACTAATTAAAAATGTGATAAGAAAGAGTTTGGGGGCTAAGGGAATTGTTCAGTGGTCAAAGGCACTTTATTGCAAAGCCTATGGGCCCAGGTTTGATTCCTAAGTTCCTACATAAGGCAGGTGTATGAATTTACATGTGCATCTGGAGTTTGTTTGTGGCAAGAGGCCTTGGAACACCTATTTTTTTCTCTTTCTCCTTGCAAACAAGTAAAAAAAGAAATTTATTTAAAGAGTTTGAACAGAGATATTTTGCATGGGTGGATAATACTGTTCCCAGAAGCCATAAGTTATTAAATTCTAACCCCAGTGCCAGAGATAGAATACCTCCCTATGAGTGGTTGGCTAGCAAGGTCCCTGAGCTGCCCCCTGCAAGCGATACAGGCTATTGGCCGTTGCTTTTGGTTGCCCATCAAAATTAGATAGCAAGTCCGTATTCCTGAAGATACCAATGTCATTGTTTTTTTTTTTAAGATTTATTTTTATTTATTTATTAGAGGGATAGAAAGAGGGAAAGAGAGACAGAGAGAGTGAGAATGGGTGCACCAGGGCCTCCAGCCACTGCAAACAAACTCCAGACGCATGTGCCCCCTTGTGCATCTGGCTAATGTGGGACCTGGAGAATCGAACTTGAGTCCTTCGGCCGAGCAGGCATGCACCTTAACCACTAAGCCATCTCTCCAGCCCCAATGTCATTGTTTTGATGTGTCTATAGATCGGTGGGAAGCAGTCAAGGTTCAGCTATGGTGTAAGTCTGATCATTGAGGGGAATTACCCATAGCTCATGGCCATACTACACAGGGGGGCAAAACAAAACAAAACAAAAACCAGTTATTGAACTGATCCTACACAGGCAGCCTGAGATAGTAGGTCGTGCCAGATACATGACTATATAAAATCATTTAATCTCCACAATTTGCTTTAAAGGTTAAGAAACTGAAAGGCTAGAAAGTTCCAACTCAGAAGCAACTGAGGCCACGTTCTGTGCTCCTAACCTGGAGCCTCACCTTCATCCTGGGAGGAGGACTATACCAGTCCATTGGCCCAGACACGACTATCTTCAGCAAAACGAGTCAAGACTTCTTAGCAGTTCCGCTAGGCCCAGGCTGGGAAATAAAAAATAATTCTGAGATTTGAACTGTAGTTGAACTTCACATATTTTTAGCAGGCCTTTCAGATAGTTGGTGGAGCCTGCTGCTGTTTTTGACTAAGAGTGGAATTTCAATGATGTTTTTAATTTTCATAATGTATTGTCAGAGGGGATCGTGGTGCATGCCTGTAAGGCCAGCACCTAAAAGCGGCTGAGGCTGGAGGATTGCTAGTTCCAAACCAGCCTTGAATTACACAGCAAGATCCCGTGTCAAAACAAAACAAAACAAAACACAAATTAAATGTGATTTAAAATACATTACTATGATTCCCTCTGTGCAGTTTCTAGCTTTCTGCACGGTCACCTTACCGTTACGGTGGAGGGCATGGGTTAATGTGACCAGGACACAGGCCTGTTAGATGGCATGACATCAGTGTCCTCTACCAGGAGCGTGTCAGCTGGCTGCCGCCCCTCGGAAACCTGTCCACGCGGACTCATCTCGAACGCGGCGCTGTAAGTATAGGTTGTAAATATGACAGCCTGACATTTCCTCGTCTCTTTTTTTTCCTTTGACGTGCTCAAGCACATTATTCGAGCTGACAGGCCTGCCACGTCTATCCTCCTTGTCCTGATGTCAAGAGCAGCTGCACCTTCGCAGAGACACTTGTGATGTTCTCACCTGCGCTATTGATCACCGGTTCCATCTCTTACCCCATTGTGTAGAGGCAGAGGCTCATTATGAAAGCTGTGAAATGGAGAGAGAGAGAGAGAGCGAGAGAGAGCGAGAGAGAGCGAGGGAGAGAGAGAGAGAGAAAGAGAGGGTCTTGGGTTAAATTAAATCAAGCGGGCTGGAGAGATGGCTTAGCGGTTAAGCGTTTGCCTTTGAAGCCTAAGGACCCCGGTTCAAGGCTCGATTCCCCAGGACCCACGTTAGCCAGATGCACAAGGGGGCGCACGCGTCTGGAGTTCGTTTGCAGTGGCTGGAAGCCCTGGCGCGCCCATTCTCTCTCTGTCTCTCTCTATCTGCCTCTTTCTCTCTCTGTCTGTCACTCTCAAATAAATAAACAAAAAAATTAAAAAAAATAAAAATAAAAAAATTAAATCAAGCAATTGCCTATGCCAAATCTTCCTTCAGACATAGCAGTAGATTCCTCGTGACCGGGACCCACCTGAGCAGGGGCAGCTTGTGGGAGGAAAGGGATTATTTTGGCTTACAGTGCCCATCACGGAGGGAGACGCACGGCAGGAGAGGAGAGCTGGCATGGCATTGCCACGACAGCAGAGAGGAATTTAAAAAGCTAAAGTGTCCCAAGCATGGCTGGATAACAACATCTTGAGGTGCACCCTCCCCCAGTGATACCCTTCTTCCAGCAAGGCTCCCCCTCTTTAAAAAAAATTATTTATTTATTATCATTGTTATTTTTTCAACTTTTTTTATTAACAGTTTCCATGATTGTAAACAATATCCCATGGTAATTCCCTCCCTCCCCCAACTTTCCCCTTTGAAACTCCACTCTCCATCATATCCCCTCCCCCTCTCAATCAGGCTCTCTTTTATTTTGATGTCATCATCTTTTGCTTCTGTTATGATGGTCTTGTGTAGGTAGTGTCAGGCGCTGTGAGGTCATGGATATCCAGGCCATTTTGTGTGTGGAGGAGCACGTTGTAAGGAGTCCTACCCTTCCTTTGGCTCTTACATTCTTTCCGCCACCTCTTCCGCAATGGACCCTGAGCCTTGGAAGGTGTGATAGAGATGTTTCAGTGCTGAGCACTCCTCTGTCACTTCTTCCCAGCACCATGATGCCTTCTGAGTCATCTCAAGGTCACTGTCATCTGAAAAGAGAAGGTTCTCTACCAAAAGTGAGAGTAGCATTAATATATGGGTATGAACATTAAGAGAAGTGCTTACTGGGCAGTTTGATGAGCATAGTATATATATTTATCCAGACAGCAGCAGATGTTATACCCCTAGGGCTCATGACTACCTCTGTGTTAGGTTTTCAGTATCAGGGATGTATTCCCTCCCATGGAGCGGGCCTCCAGTCCAATTAGAGGGCAGATGGTTTCCCCCATAACAGATGTGCTACTATTGCACCTTTTTTTTTTTTTTTTTTTGGCTCATTTGGCCTGGCTGACCAAATATAAGGCTTGCAGTGTCCACTGTTGAGTATCTTCACTGGTGATTTCTCTCTCTCCCATTGAACTGCATGCAGAATGGCTTCTTCCAGCTTTCTGTCAGCTGGTCTACATGGAGGAGGTTATCAGCTCAGTTCCAGCAGGGTTTCTCAGTGACCTTACAGCCCAAGTATGTGGAGTCTTCAGCAATAGGGTCTTACCATCTATTCCTGGTGGGAAATCAAGGGCCTCGGCAATGGCCTGTAATGTTTTGGGGGCCATCAGGGACCTCTGTGGCCAACAACTCACTGGAAGGTATCCCATCCCTGGCACTGAAAACTTTCTAGTAATAATCTACGGCTCCTGAGTCCAAAAAAGTAGGTTTCCATATGACTTATTTATATCCTCTTAGATTTTGATTAGCCCTCCTCCTGAAGGCTCCACAAACTTCCCAGGAGGTACCACCAACTGGGTGTCTAATAGTCAAACACATGAAGTCTATGAGGGACATTTTATATTAAGCTCCACATTTATTTCCGCCACACTCCAAGAATGTCCTCTACTATGGAACTGCTTAGTATTAAAAAAAATTTATGTATTTGTTTATGACAGAGAGAGAGAGAAAGAGAGAGGCAGATAGAGTAGAGAGAGAATGGGCATGCCAGGACCTCTAGCCACTGCAAACAAACCTCAGACACATGTGCCATCTTGTGCATCTGGCTTACGTGGGTCCTGGGAAATTGAACCTGGGTCCTTAGGCTTCACAGGCAACTGTCTTAACTGCTAAGCCATCTCTCTAGACCCTGGAATTGCTTAGTTTTTGTTTTTTCCATGGAGTCATGTGGTAGTTCATTCTCATGCATAAAATATTAATGAATTTTACCATATGAATGAAAGTTAAATATTTGTTTTTGTTGCTTTTTTTGCTTCATTTAAAAAAATTATTTATTTCCTTAAATTTGAGAGAGCAAGAGAGGAAAAGAGGCAGACTCTGTGTGTGTGTGTGTGTGTGTGTGTGTGTGTGTGCGTGTGAGAGAGAGAGAGAGAGAGAGAGAGAGAGAGAGAGAGGGAGAGAATGGGCGCGCCAGGGCCTCCAGCCATGGAAAACAAACTCCAGACGCGTGCGCCACCTTGTGCATCTGGCTCATGTGGGTCCTTGGAAATAGAACCAAGGTCCTTTGGTTTTGCAGGCAAACGCCTTAACTGCTAAGCCATCTCTCCAGCCCTTGCTTCATTTTAAAATGTTTATTATTATTATTATTAACAAGATGTTTCATATGGATACATCATGTGTTGGTACCCTCTTTTCTCTTTCCCCTTGTCCCCCATTCTGTTGGGTACACTTCTCAGTGGGGTTGCAGGTATTCCCCATGGGGTTGTAGTCAGTTGTTTTTTGGGGGGGAGGGAATGTCTCTGGGCATGTCTCAACCTGTGGCTCTTAGACTCTTTCCTTCCCCTCTTCTGCAAAATGCCCTGAGCCATGGTGGGTGAGTTTTAAATATATTTTATTCATTTATTTAAGAGAGAGAGAATGGGCGGGCCAGGACCTCCAGTCACTGCAAATGAATTCCAGACACATGCGCCCTTGTGCATCTGGCTGACGTGGGTCCTGGAGAATCGAACCGGCATCCTTTGGCTTTGCAGGCAGACACCTTAACTGCTAAGCCATCTCTGCAGCCCGAGTTTTAAGTCTACTTCAGTGATGAGCTCTTAGGAGCCTCTAGATCTCTACTTTGGTAGGTGTTGAGCGTCCTCAGAGTCTGTCTCCTGCACCCTGGCGCTGATTATCAGGTTCAGTATGGAAGCAGCACTCTTGCTCGTCTCCCCATTTTTGAGATAGTATCTCATGTTGCCCAGGGGGGTCTCAAACTTGCTATGTGGTTAAAGATGACCTTGAACTTCTTATCCTCCCGTCTCTATCTCCAGAGGGCAGGAATGACAGGTGTGTACCACCACACCTGATTTATGCAGTGCTGGGATGAAACAGGGGTCTACATGCATATGAGGCAGATCCCAACTGAGCTTAACCCTCAGCCCTGGTTTTCAGAGTTTACCTGCATCATCTTTCACAGTGTGTAGTATTATCTGTTTGGAACAGATAAATTAAGCAAGTTTTTATTGAGTCAAAGTATAAAATATTTCTCACAAAACTAGATCTCTCTCCAAAATGTGCCTCTTTAGACACTGTGTGGAACAATCATGCCTCACAGGGTGTGATGGCTTCACTCTGTCATTTCTGTAAAGATTTTGCTCCCAAGGAAGGTGGTTTACCACAATTGTTGGAGCTCCTTTTTTTAAAAATATTTTATTTGTTTATTTACTAGAGAGAGGGAGAGAGAGAGAAAGATAAAGAGGCAGAGAACAAGAAAGAGAGAATGGGTGCACCAGGGCCTCCAGCCACTGCAAACAAACTCCAGATGCATGCGCCACCTTGTGCATCTGGATTTACGTGGGTACTGGGGAATTGAACCTGGGTTGTTTGGCTTTGCATGCAAGTGCATTAGCCACTAAGTCAGCTCTCCAACCCAATATATTTTATTAAATATTTTATTTTGTTGGCTCTCCTTAACGAATGTGTAAGAGTTGCCTTGTCTAAATGCATCTGGTCAAATGAAAGCAAACCTTCCACAGTAACAAGAAATCAAAAACAAAGACATGACTGTTGGAATAAGTGTTCAGAAGGAAACAACCATGGCATAAGAATGGCATTTATTTTAAGAGAAAAAAGCACGAAAAACATGCCAGCTGCAAGGAAATAAAACTCTTTGCCAATGACATGATTGGTGTATGTAGAAACTATCAAAGAATTGACAGGTCTGTAACTAATTCATGATTATGGAAAGGCTACAAGATGCCAGGTCAATATCAAAAGTCAATTCCTTCCTGTGTATGATCCACGAACAACTGGAACTTCAAATAAAGATGTAATATCATTTTCATTAGCACCAGACATTTAACATTCAGGCATTTACTTAAATACTTGGACACCGTTCTAACAGGATCTGTGCAAGAGTTAGTGTGAGAAAAGCCAAAAAATTCCGATGAAAGAAATTAAAAGAAAACCTAAATAAATAAAGCAATATCCCACACTCGTGGATAGGACAAAGTACACCCGCTGTCAGAGCCTCCTAACTTGATCGATTGATTCGACATAACCACAGTCAGAATCCCAACATGCTGTTTGAAGAATACGGAAACGCCGATTGGACAAGCACCAAGTAGTTGGCCTATAGCCAACATGTCATTGAAGAACAATGAAGCTAGAGGCTGGCACAACCCAAGCCTTTCTGGAAGGCTATGGTAATCACGGCAGTGTGGGCATGTTTATTAGCTAACGAGCGGGGAAATGATTGACAGAACAGAGAACTCGGGAGCAATCAGATACAAATAAAGTCAACTAAGTTTCAAAATATTTTATTTATTTATTTGCAAGCAGACAGAGAGAAGAGAGAGAGAGAGAGAGAGAGAGAGAGAAAGGGAGGGAGGGAGGAAATGGGTGCACTAGGGCCTCTAGCCACTGCAAACAAACTCCAGATGCATGTGCCACTATGTGCATTTGGCTTTATGTGGGTACTAGGGAATTGAACCTGGGTTGCTAGGCTTCACAAGCAAGTGCCTTAACTGCTGACCCATCTCTCCAGCCCCCCCAAGTCAACTGATTTTTTTCTTTTCGAGGTAGGGTCTCACTCTAGTCCAGGCTGACCTGGAATTCACTATGGAGTCTCAGGGTGGCCTCGAACTCACAGTGATCCTCCTACCTCTACCACCCGAGTGCTGGGATTAAAGGCGTGCGCCACCAAGCCCGGCACAACTGATTTTTGACAAAAGAGAAAAAGCAATTCATTGGAGAAAGGGTGATTTTTTTTTCAACAAATGGTAAAATAACAGAGCATGCATGTGCAAAAAGCGACTCTTGTGCTGTTCATAAGCATGAAATCAATATGGTCATTGATCTAAGTGTGCAACTCAAAGTTGTAAAACTTGTAGAGCATGATGTGGAATAAATAAATAAATAAATAAATAAATAAAGCTTCAGTGACGGTGACACGGTAGTAACATTTTGGACATGACACAAAAACCATGACTGAAAACTGATGAGCTGAACTTCATTAAAAGTGAAAACTCCTGGGCTGGAGAGATGGCTTAGTGGTCAGAGCGCTTGCCTGTGAAGCCCAAGGACCCATGTTCAACTCTCCAGGTCCCGCGTAAGCCAGACGCAAAGGTGACGTAAGCACACAAGGCCGCACATGTACACAAGGTGGCGCATTTGGTATGATTCTGTGATGGTGGGTACATGAGATATACCTGTCTGAATCCACAGAACTATATCAAGCAAGCGTAAACCCTAATATAAATTAGCTTTAAAAAAGTTTTTAATTAATTCATTATTTATTTGAGAGAGGAAGAGGAGAGAGAGAGAGAGAATGAGAATGGGCAAGCTAGGACCTCTAGCCACTGAAAACAAACTCCAGACACATGCACCACCTTGTGCATCTGGCTGACATGAGTACTGGGGAATCAAACCTAGGTCCTTAGGCTTGGCAGGCAAGTGCCTTAACTGCGAAGCCATCCCTCCTGCCCCTGAATTGTCAGGCTTTAGTTAACAATAACATATCAGTATTAGGTCACGGGGCGGCTTGGAAGGAGTGGCAGATGCTGACACTTGGGCCTGTTCCTGAATCAACTACATGGCTTTCTGCTGTGTGAAGCGCTGTGTTAATCGGCTTTTCCACGCAGCAAGAGGAAGCCGCCTGCCTCCTAGCACCCAGAAAGCCAAGAGAGGAGGGTGGGGTTGGCACAGGCTCCCAAGGACCCACTCTCTTCTACTAGGTCTCCCTTTTTAGGTTTCCATCACCTTCCACTAGCCCACCAGTACCTCGCCACCGAATATCACCCAACGCTGGGAACCAAGCCTTCCCCATAGGAGCCTTCGCCAGGGTCATCTCATATCCAAACCATAATAGCAACGCAGCCTTGCAGCTCGGGGGCAATCTCCATTCCTGGGTTTCAGACCCTAAGCTGTGATTCAGAAGAGTCTTAGACACACCCTGAGTCCCTCTGGACCTGCCCTCTGACCTGCATCGCCCCCCTCAATCCTCCTGAACCAGGCGTCCTACCATGTTGAACCTATATATATATTTTAATCTCTGTTGAGAAGGGTGTGAAAAGACCACGAGAGCCTAAATAAACTTTTCCTCTTAAACAAGTGGGAAATTTGAAATGCAGAAGTTTGTTTTTAATGTGTGGGTGGGTGGGGGAGAGGAAACTCTGAAACCGAGCTGGGAGCCAACTGCTTTGTTTTTGAAGTTCTCTGGACCCCCCCCCCCCGCCCCTCCTGTAAGAGGGGTCCGGGGAGTGAACCTGAGCGACATGTTTATTTGGATGGTGAAACTCCAGGGCCTTCTGTCCCCATCCAGGGGAGACCGCTGAGAGCGCAAAGTGCAGCCTTTGAAACGAACATCTTTCGGGGCGAGTTTTTCTCTACCGGGCAAAGGGCCCTGCGTGTTGGAATGAGATGAAAGGCAGCCATGGGGTTCTGACTTTTAGTGGGTAGACAGATGTGAGCTCCAGACAGCTGCTCTTACAGGCTTTTTGTTGTTGTTTTCCAGAGGATGGAGAATTTGTAAGGTGGGCAGCTTGTTAGCAGATTCTTAGCTAAACAAACAAACAAACAAAAGAAAAGATTTATCACTGGCTGATAATTGCTGGCACATCAAAAACTGACCCACACTAGGAATGACCACAGGCTCTCGACCTGACCCCTCATGTTTCCTCTTCCATCTCTTCACTTTGCACAGAGAAGTTTTTTGTTTTTTTTTTTTTGGTTTTTCGAGGTAGGGTCTCACTCTAGCCCAGGCTGACCTGGAATTCACTATGGAGTCTCAGGGCGAGAAATTTTGCTTAGGGTAGCTGAAACATTTTTATAATCTGTGAGATCTTGGGTAAATGATTTCTACTTCTGAGTCTACTTCCTTTCCTGTAACGTTGGGCTAAAGGAGGCTTGACATAACCACTAAACAAGATCTGAACCGAAGCGCTCTAGGGCACGGGAGGCCCGCCATCAACTCTAGCAGCAGGACCGTATTCCTAACCCACGCGTGCTCTCACGCATTTGCTGACTTGGTCAGTCATTTCTTTTTTTCTTTTTTTCTTTTTTTTTAAAAAGACTTATAAGTACGAGGGACACGAAGAGGAGGCTTGGGAGATGGCTCAGCATTAAAGGTCCCTGCCTGTCAGAGTGGTCGCCTGAGTGTCGTTCCCCAGCATCCACGTACATCCAGTGAAACCTAATGTAAAGTGTCCCAAAGGGGCACAGGTGTCTGTCATCCCGACCCCCGCAACACCATGACTGCAAACCAAACCAGGAGAAGCCAGAGGCCCACAAGAAGCAATGACACCACCACCAGCAGCAAGAGACAACCTGGCTCAAGGGGATGGAAAGGAAACAGAGTCCCTTTGTGCTTTGACCTCCACATGTGCACCATGACAGGGCACAAGAGAGAGAGAGAGAGAGAGAGAGAGAGAGAGAGAGAGAGAGAGAGAATGGGCGCACCAGGACCTCCAGCCACTGCAAACAAACTCCAGACACACACACCACTACAGCTGGCTTTGTGTGGGTACTGGGGAATCGAACCCTGGCTTGTTAGACTTTGTAGGCAAACGCCTTAACAGCTAAACCATCTCTCCAGCCGCCCCCACCCCCAATCCATTTTTTTTAAAATTTTTTTTTTTTTAATTTGAGAGCGACAGACAGAGAGAGAAAGAGGCAGATAGAGAGAGGGAGAGAGAATGGGTGCACCAGGGCCTCCAGCCACTGCAAACGAATTCCAGATGCGTGCGCCCCCCTGTGCATCTGGCTAACGTGGGTCCTGGGGAGTCGAGCCTCGAACCGGGGTCCTTAGGCTTCACAGGCAAGCGCTTCACCGCTAAGCCATCTCTCCAGCCCCATTTTTTTTTTTTTTTAAGAAGAGTGACTTGAGGAAAGTCTGCCTGCTGATCTATGGTGCTAAGAGAAGAGTTTCTTAACAAGTGCCCGCCGGATGCTTTTCACGTGAAGGCGCCCGTTAGGCGTTAGGAAGCTGATGGCATCGTGAAGTTCGTGCTCAGCATCCTGAAGGAGCTTCTGACACAGCAGAGAAAATCAAGCTCGACGGCATAGGAGTTCTGCCCCGTGGGTCAGCCATCCATGCTCCGGAAGTGTGTAGGAAAATCATCTGTGGTTGCATTGAGCCTGATGTTGCGGGCAGAATGGAGGTGCCATCTACTGCTCGCTTACCAAGTGCCGCCAGCTGTCCGAATGCATGCCACAAAGCTGGTGCTGTAATAATCCCACAGCGATGTGTTGTCAGATGTACTCTGATGGCCCATTATACAGGTTAGGAAACTGAGGCTCAGAGAAGTTGAAGCGTTTTTTTTTTTCTAAGATAAAGTAATTAGTAAATGGTACAAGAAGGACTTGAAACAGGTTTTATCTGACTTCTTTGCCTTTTTCCCCAATCCTACAGTGGTGGGGTATCAGGAACAAAAATGATAATTCCAGACGTCAGGGCATCTAACAAATATTTTTTTTTTTTTGAGGTAGGGTCTCGTTCTAGCCCAGGCTGACCTGGAATTCACTATGTAGTCTCAGGGTGGCCTCGAACTCACAGTGATCCTCCTACCTCTGCCTCCCAAGTGCTGGGACTAAAGGAGTGCGCCACCACGCCCAGCTCTAACAAATATTTTATTTATGGATTTGCAAGGAGAGAGCCAGTGACAGAGGGAGAGAGAGAGAGAGAGAGAATATAAGAATAGGTGCACCAGGACCTCTAGCCACTGCAAATGAAATCCAGATACATGCACCACTTTGTGCATCTGGCCTTATGTGGGTCCTGGGGCATGGAACCTGGGTCGTTAGGCTTTGCAGCCCAGCACCTTAACTGCTGAGCCATCTTTGTAGCCCCATCAGGGCATTTTTCATTGGTGGGGATGACAGAGTTGGAAAAGGTCTCTGTCTCCCTTATTTGATTTATTGACAATTTTATACATGTATACAATGTATTTTGATCATAGTCTCCTCCCATTACATTCTTTTGTGCTCTATCCCACTCACTGTACCCCTTTTCCTTCCCAACTAGTCCTACTTCAAGGTGTGTGTGTGTGTGTGTGTGTGTGTGTGTGTGTGTAAGACCCACTGAGTTTAATAAGGATTGCTTGCATGAGCTGGATGGGGGGTACTATTATGGGTCACTTATTAGTGGCTACAGCACAGAAGAAAAATGTCTCCCCTCTCCCAGTAACTAGTAACTGCTAATAACTGCTCAGGGAAGGATGGGGTCCTCTTTCTCTCTTTAAGAGAAGACTATGAAGAAAATTCCAGGACAGGAAACACATTCCTACCTGTCTTCGTGTAATTTGAGCAAGGCACTGTTCCCACGAGACACGTCCATCAAACAACCAGATCAACAGTACCGTATGGACAACTGGGGGCTTACGTGGAAACGCCACTAACTGGACTCCTTCCTTCGGGGCGCAGTCACCTGAGGACTAAAGTCACCATTCTGGCTCCGACGTTGACTCACTGTGGCCCAAGGCCATGGGGGGACCTCTGTCATCATCCTACATATCCCCCTCTTTACAATCTGTAGGCAAGGTTCTTTTGTTTGTTTTGTCTTGTTTCTTTTTAAGGACTCTCCTTGAATCTTCTCCTTCTTGTCGCTCTGTTCGGAATCCAGGGACACACGGAGAGCTTTGGGACAGTCTGGAGCCCGTCCAGGAAAGCTCCTGTCTCTGAAGGGGGGGAGGGTCAGCTCTGCGGACAGGAAGGGCTTGCTCTTCAGAAATCCCTCCTGGGGAGGCTATGCGCTGCCTCCTCTCTCTTTTCTTTTCTTATCTTTCTTTTTCTTTTTTTTTTTTTTTTTTGCACGGTCAGGGAAATTTCATCCTCAGATAAGGGATATGAGAAGAGTTGGCTGTGACCTCCTGAAAGACTCTAGGAGGACACGTGTCCAGAGCACAGTCACCTCCATTCCCAGTGAGGCCAAGGTCTCTTTGTTTATTCTCTCTCTCTCTCTCTTTTTTTTTTTTTTTTTGCTTTTTCGAGGTAGGGTCTCACTCTAGCCCAGGCTGACCTGGAATTCACTATGTAGTCTCAGGGTGGCCTCGAACTCACAGCGATCCTCCTACCTCTGCCTCCCGGGTGCTGGGATTAAAGGCGTGCGCCACCACGCCCGGCTTTGTTTATTTTCTTTATACCCTTTCCTGCATTCTTGTCCTTTGCCTTCCAATCTCACACCCTTCTGGAGTCTGGAAAGGGTCATAGACACAAAGTATCCACTGAACAAGCATAGAGAGTCAATTTACGTGTGCTTTCATTCATTCATGCATTCATTCATTCATTCTACTGCTTAATTAGAATTTTCTATTGTTTTTTAAGAAATACTTGTTACATAACTTCCATGTTTTCTTAGGTGAATGTCAGAGAGAGAGGACACTAGGTTCCTTTATTTTATTTATTTATTTATTTTTGGGTTTTTGAGGTAGGGTCTCACTCTGGTCCAGGCTGACCTGGAATTCACTTATTATTATTAACATGGCGATCCTCCAACCTCTGCCTCCAGAGTGCTGGGATTAAAGGCGTGTGCCACCACGCCCGGCAAGGGTTACTTTATTTTGTTTCCCTAATGGACATGGGCAAAAGCAAGCCATTTTAATGACTGACGCTTGTACCTCCTACTGGGGTGTTTGGGACTTATTTAATATGGAACTATTTGATGGCAAAGATGAACTAGTTTTCTCTCATGAGTCTCCCCTCGGGTTTTGAGGAAGAGCAAAGAAGAATTAAGAGGAAGCAAATGCATAGACAACCAAATGTTTTGGGTCCAGGGACGCTACTGGGATCCACCTCCATCTAGCACCTAGCTACAATGGATCCACGACTCTTTCTGGCAAATGCATCCTCTTGAAGGTTGTGGTTGGTCCGGCTTGGGGGATGGGTTGGTCTGAAGACGCTGTCCACCTGATGGTCATCTGATTCCAAGATGGCTGAAGGCAGCAGTTCCTCAGCAAGAACAATTTCACGGTTCTTCCCCAAATTCAGGGGCTTAGCACCTGTGGGTGGACCCTTCCTAAGCTAATGGTGCTCTGGGGGCCCACCAGCCAATCAGATCCCTCCCTGAATACCTGAGGCTCGTGATGACGTTCGTTCTCACTGGATGTCTGACACATGCAAATGGGCCTGAATCACATGTGTAAGCGCCTAACTTCCTTTCTCCAGAAACTTGCTTTGTTCGAGGTAGGGTCTCACTGTAGCCCAGGTTGACCTGGCACTCGTTCAGTAGTCCCAGGCTGGCCTGAAACTCACAATGATCTGCACACCTCTGCCTCCCAAGTGCTGGGATTAAAGGCATGTGGGCCACCATGCCTGGCTATCCCTAGACACTTATAAAGAAATTCTTCCCTGGTCTTTCATGGGAGAGGAGAGGAATTCCTCTTTTCTGTTTTTTTTTTTTCTTTTTTTTCTGATCTGCTACCATACTATCCTTAAGGGATTCTCATAGCTTACTCTTCTCCATGTCTGTGTTTTTCAACTCTTTGCTAGCTTGGAACAAGGACCTGAAGTTGGGGTTCATAAGCCTGGGGGTGTCCTGCATTATTATGGAGATCTAACTTCTCCCAGGACTCCAGTCCTGTATCAATACGTTCTTCCTTTGCAAAACTTTTAAATAGTACTATTCCTAGAGATTAGTCTAATTTCCCGTCTGGTTTTTCTGGATCATCTTCAAAGCTTAAAAACAAACAAACAAACAACAACAACAACAACAACAAAAAAGCAATCATCAGAACCGGGGAGATGTCTCAGTGGTTGAAGATGTTTAATTGCAAAGCCTGACTGCCCAGAGTTCGAGTTGACAGCCCAGAGTTCAAGTTGACAGCCCAGAGTTCGATTCCCCAGTACCCACCTAGAGGTAGATGAACTGAGTGATGCATGCATGCATCTGGACCTTAATTGCAATGGCAAGAGGTCCTGGTACACCCATTCCGTGCGCTCCTCTCTTTCTCTGCTTGCAAATAAATAAATAAAAATACTCTTTAAAAAAAGACTCATCAAAGTGTTCTCTTGACATATCCAATATAAGTTCTAAATCATTCTTTAACCTCTAAAATTGGTTTCATTTCTTTTTTTTTTTTTTTTTTTTGTTTTTTTGAGGTAGGGTCTCACTCTAGCCCAGGCTGACCTGGAATTCACTATGTAGTCTCAGGGTGGCCTCGAACTCACAGTGATCCTCCTACCTCTGCCTCCCGAGTGCTGGGATTAAATGCGTGCGCCACCACACCTGGCTGGTTTCATTTCTTTTCCAGCACTTAAAAAAAAAAATCTCAATAAACGGCCCCATCATCCACCTGGCTCATCCTTGCGTGGGTAAGCTGAGGGCCATCCTTCATTCCTCACTTCTTTTTTAAAAAATTTTTTTTGTTATTATTATTTATTTATTTATTTGAGAGTGACAGAGAGAGAGAGAGAGGCAGAGAGAGAGAGAGAGAGAGAGAGAGAGAATGGGTGCGCCAGGGCCTCCAGCCACTGCAAACGAACTCCAGATGCGTGCGCCCCCTTGTGCATCTGGCTAACGTGGGTCCTGGGGAGTCGAGCCTTGAACCGGGGTCCTTAGGCTTCACAGGCAAGCGCTTAACTGCTAAGGCATCTCTCCAGCCCTCCTCACTTCTTTTCACTTTGTGATCCACTGTATCAGAATCCTATAATTCTCCTATCAAATCATACCAGGACTAGGGAGACAGCTCAAGTGGGTAACATACTTGCTCTTGCAAGCATGAGGATCTGAGTTTGACTCCCCAGTACCCAGTGCTGGGCACAGCCATGTGCACTTGAAATCCCAGTGCTGGGGAGGCAGGGACAGGAGGGTCCCTGGGACTTGCTGGCTCAATGAGTTCTGTGGATCGACACTCAAGGTTACCCTCTGGCAGTGCGCATGCACACACACACACACACACACACACACACACACACACTATACTTGAAGTCTATCAGCATGTCTGTGTCCACCGTTGTAACTTACAACATTCTTGATTTAACCTTAGACCCTGTGATGGTTTCTTGATTAATATCTCTGCCTCCATCTTTTCTCCCTCTGAAGAGAGAGTGAGAGAGATACAAGGTCTCGGGTCTCAATAGTGCTCTCTTGGGGATTAGGTTTCGACATATGAGTTGGATGTGGGAGGGGCACAAACCTTCAGACCTAGGAGCAAGTGTGTCTGGAAAGCAATGGATTCCTGAGAGTCTATAAGGAGGGGAGAGAGGAGAGGTCGTATGACAGTGGGGACAGAAAGTAGAACCAGTGACTATTTATTTTAACTATTTATTTATTTACAAGCAGAGAGAGATAGAGAGGAGACAGAAAGAGAGAGAGAGAGAGTGAGTTGGGGGGGATGGAGAATGGGTGTGCCATGGCCTTCAGCTGCTACAAACTCCAAATGCATGCACCACTGAACATCTAGTTTTATGTGGGTACTGGGGAATTGAACCAGGGTCCTTAGGCTTAGCAGACAAACACTTTAACCACTGAACAACCACTCCAGCCCCCTTTTATATCTATCTATTTATTTATTTATTTGCAAAGAGAGAGAGAGAGGGAGAGAGAGAGAGAGAGAGAGGGAGCTAGCGACTATGTAAAGACTTTGGCTGTTATTCGGAGATGGGAGGCCATGGGAGGGTGTTGAGTAGAGGAGAAACAGTATCTGGATTACGTTTCAGAAGGTTTGCAAAAAGGCTGTAGCACCACAGGGATCAGGAAAAAAAAGAAGGGGAGGGAAAACACCCCGGAGGTGGGATAAGAGGGGAGAGACTTGTCCTGCTTCTGTGCAGATTACGTTCATTGCAGAAGGGACACCAAACTCGGGATCTGGGGTTAGATGTTGGCTAAGGTGAAAAGAAGAATTAGAGGTGATTGCAAAAGGAAATTAAAGGGATTCAAACAGCTCTCCAAACAGGAACCTGCATGTGTCAGTTTCGGAATGAAACTAGTTATCTGGGAAATCCCCTCAGAAAATTTGGAATGATGGATCTGTAAACCAATTTCTTTCCTCTCCTAGAAAGCTGGTGGGGAGGTATTCATGATTATGTGGTAATATTCATATTTTATTTCAGTTGACATAGTGACCTAAAGGTTTATCCATATTTTCAAAGCTGAAGGAATAAATTTTGAAAGACTGCAACATAAAATAATATATGTAAAGTGCTTTACAAGTCTGGGGAGATGGCTCAGCAGTTAAAGACACTTGCTTACAAAACCTGCTTGCTTGGGTTTAATTCCCCAGTACCCACATGAAACCAGATGCAAAAAAGTGTTACGTGTGTCTGGAGTTTGTTCAAAGTGACAAGAGGCCCTGGCACACCTACAAACACACACTCACATGTGTGCATACACACTCATGTGTGCATGCACGCACATACACACCCCCCAAACATGCAAATACATAAATAACATATTTTTAAAATAAAATAAAGTGCTTAACAGCATAACCAGTATGTAAGAATGATGAATGTAACTATTAATGACAAAATTAATGATGTTAACTTTCTCAATATTTAATCAGTTCAATAAAATTTGAATTCAGGGATCCCTGATAATTTTAAGAATGAATTAATTTCTATATGTGATCCCATCATTATTAACTTTTTAGCTATCTACGTAATATACTTAGAGAGTTTTATAGATAAAAATAAGGTTCTCTCTTATGGCTGTACTATTTCAATACATTATTCAATAACACTATTCCATATAATTTTACATTTGTCAGTAGTGTTATACAAAGTAGTGCTGATATTTTAATTTTTCTTCTTTTCCAAGACTTTTCTATTTTTTTTACAGTAAAACAACAAACTAAGTGGTTTTACCTTCTTTTCAGTTATGACTTTAGAATATCTGCATGATACATCTTAGCATTCCAAATCAAAATCATTGAAGTTTGTAGTGATCGAGGGAAAAGAAGAGTTTATAACCTATAGAGAGAAACATTAAAGGAAACACTGATGGCTTTAATTATGGAAACATCTGAAGCTTTATGTAACTGATGAGTAAGATTGGTTTATCTGCTGGAATTGAATATAGCATTGTGATGAATAATTGACTCTCATCTGTTCTTCAATTAGAACTATAGCTTTAGAGCAGTTATCAAGGAGGCTTTTATTGCTTTCTTCCTGTCATACTCGCTATCAATGTAGGTAAAAATTCAATTTCTCTCCTTGCCCAGCTCTTCCTGCTGCAAACTCATTACCTCTTAGCATTGATGGGAAAATAACTTCATCCATTTAGACTGACCTGGAGTTTTTAACGATAGGCAGTAGAAATCCAATTAGAAAGTAATTAAAATGTGGCATGGCTATCCTCTCCATTTTGTGGACTTTTAAGTCCCCTAATCATATTAGAGCCTCAGCTCTAATGATAGTAGGAGCGTCCCTGAGACTTTCCAGAAAGAAGCCAGAAATTAACAAGCGTTGCATAACTTCTACTTTAATTTGGGCTTCCATCCTGCAACATTTCTTATTGTACTTCTGCAACTGCTTCCTAATTATCTTTTCTATATTTTCAGTGTCCCAAATTCATCCCCCATACAGCCATCAGAGTTATTTTCCTTAAAGGACTCTCATTTAATCATTATAGTTTTTTCAGTCTTTTCCCTTAATAGACTTCAGTGGTTTCCCCTTCCTTTCAGGATGAGTCAGAACCTTTCTGTGTGGCAGACAGACTCCTTCAAGGTCCAGATTCTGTTCAGGTCCCCAACCTTGAGCACTCTTTTTTCATACGGTATGTTCCGTCACACTTACCAGCTGAAGTTCCTGAAATGTGCTGTTATTAAAATACTACTTGGGCTGGGGAGATGGCTTAGTGGTTAAGGTGCTTGCCTGCGAAGCCTAAGGACCCATGTTCAATTCTCCAGATGCACAAAGGTGAGGCAAATGCAAGGTCGCACATGCCCACTAGGTGGCACAAGCATCTGGGTTCACTTGCAGTGGCTGAGGCCCTGGTGTGCCAATTCTCTCTGTGTGTCTCTCTCTCTCTCGTGCTCGCTAAAATTAAAAAAAAAATACTTTTTGGAAGCTGGGTGTGGTGGTGCATGCCTTTAATCCTAGCATTTGGGTGGCAGAGGTAGGGGGATTGCTGTGACCTCAAGGGCACCCTGAGAATACGTAGTGAATTCCAGGTCAGCCTGTACTAGAGTGAGACCTTGAAAAACAAAAACAAACAAACAAAAAAACCCACTTCTTGGGTTGGGGAGATTGCTTAGTGGTTAGGGCACTTGCCTGCAAAACCAAAGAACCCAGGTTCAGTTCCCCAGGGCCTGTGTAAACCAGATGCACAAGGTAGTGCATGTACACGGAGTTTGTTTGCAGCAGCTGGAGGCCCTGGCATGCCCATTTTCTCTCTCTATTTGCCTCTCTCTTTCACATGCCCATAAATAACTAAATAAATGTAAACAATGCTTCTTCACCTTTGCATCTACCTGAGTTCAAATCCACAGCACCCACATAAAAGCTAGGTGGGGTGGCAGGCATGTGGAATGCCCGGGCTGGGCAGGGGGAGACAGGGAAGCTCCCTGGGCCTTGCTGGCTAGCTATTCTAGCAGAATTGGTGAGCTCTAGGTTCAGGGCTTGACTCTGTCTCAAAACTAAGGCAGAGAGCAACTGAGGAAGGAGGACGCCCAACATCAACCTCTGGCTTCCACAAGCATGCGTGCGTGTGTATCCACACACATATGCACATACAGATGCATGTGTACACAGACACACGCACGCAAGCACTCACGTACATACGCAAAAAGAGCTAATCTTAGATCTGGACCATAAAAGAAGAATCTTTTGTCACATGCACTGTTCAGGTCCTCATACATGCACACATGCACACTAAGCACTTTACCCGTTAGGCTATCTGCCGAGCCTGAGATTGAGGTTTTTTTTTTTTTTGATGGAAATAGACAAGAAGAAGTTTCTCCGAAAAATTCACATTATGAGATCTGGAGAGATGACTTAGCGGTTAAGGCATTTGCCAGCAAAGCCAAAGGACCGAGGTTCAATTCCCCAGTACCTGTGTAAAGCCGGATGCAGGAGGTGGCACAGGCCTCTGGAGTTCAGAGTTTATTTGCAGTGGCTGGAGGCCCTGGTGTGCCCATTTTTCCTCTTTCTATATGCCGCTCTCTCTAATAAACAAATAAATAACCATTCACTTTTAAAAAACTTGGCATTATGGTGGGGAAGACAGTTAATAAATAATAAAGCTATAGAATGTAATTTTTTGGTGATGATACATGCTCTCATGCAAGGTAAAACTAGGTAAGAGAATGGAAAGTAAAAGCGGAGAGGTCGCTTTTTAAAAACATTTTTTTGCTTATTTTTATTTATTTGAGAGCCACAGAGAGAGGGAAAGAAGCAGAGAGAGAGAGAGAGACAGAGGGAAAGAATGGGTGTGCCAGGGCCTTCAGCTACTGTGAAACCAACTCTACACGTGTGTGCCCCCAAGGTGCATCTGGCTAACGTGGGTCCTGGGGAATCGAGCCTCGAACCAGGGTCCTTAGGCTTCACAGGCAAGCCCTTAACCGCTAAGCCATCTCTCCAGCCCTGAGAGGTTGTTTTTTGCAGTGTAGCCAGGGAAGGCCGTTCTGAGGATGATGTGTGCAGGGTCTGAAGGAAGTGAGGGGTAAGGCTATGTGGTTTGGGAAGTAGGCAGGGAATACAGAAAGTCGGGGTCTTGGTCAAAGAAACACGGTGGTTTCTCTCAGGACCACACTTAGCAGGAGGAATAGGAAGGCTAATATGGAGGAGATGAATGAAGGGAGAGACCAGAGAGAGGTGGGAAGGAGGATCAGGAGCAGTTGAGTGACATTTTCAAGTGATCTCTCTGGCTAATGCACAGAGAATACTCAGTCTGCATCTGGTTTATGTGGGCAGACTCCCGACTGTCTCCAACGCCTTGGGCCCACCAGAGGCTGTGTCTCCCGTTCCTCCTGAACGGGGCATCCGTAGCATGTCTCACCTGCTGCGGTGTGGCACGGATTTTCTGGTCTCCTGTCTGACCTCAGCTGACTTCCCTGGATGTGATGTCATCTCCCCACAGTACCGATTCTTCTATTTTCTCAGTGAAACAAGAAGCAAGTCTTTACTTAGGAATGAAAGTGGGAGTGTTGGTGGGAGGAAAGAGGAGACTGGGTGACTTGAGTGGGAGAGTAAATTCACCAGGGATTTTTGTTTTGCATTTTTTTTTAGCAAGGTAAAAGGAGATTAGACAGGGATTAGTCACTGCGTCCAGCATTATGGACAGAAATGGTCCTTCTCCAAGAAATTAGTCGAATCGGAGAAACCATGAGTACAGTACCAACTACACAGCCTTGTTGTTTTCATCCAACAAGTTATTTATTCATCTCTTTTTTTTCATATGCTTATTATAAGAGTGTGATGGGGGAGTCTATGGAGTTGTGTACACAGCCTTAAGAGAGCAGAGAAGAACTGGATGTGTGGTGACGCACGCCTTTAATCCCAGCACTTGGGAGGCAGAGGTAGGAGGATCGCCATGAGTTCAAGGCCACCCTGAGACTACATAGTGAATTTCAGGTCAACCTGAGCTAGAGTGAGGCCCTACCTCAAAAAGAAAAAAGAAGAGAGAGAGGGAGAGAGAGAGAGAGAGAGAGAGAGAGAGAGAGAGGAGAGAGAGAGAGAGAGAGAGAGAGAGAGAGAGAGAGCACACACCAAGAAAGTTGCTGGGGGCTGGAGAGATGGCTTAGTGGTTAAGCGCTTGCCTGTGAAGCTTAAGGACCCTGGTTCGAGGCTCGATTCCCCAGGACCCACGTTAGCCAGATGCACAAGGGGGCGCACGAGTCTGGAGTTCGTTTTCAGTGGCTGGAGGCCCTGGCGCGCCCATTCTCTCTCTCTCTCTATCTGCCTCTCTCTCTGTGTCCCTCTCAAATAAATAAATAAAAAGAAAAGAAAGCTGCTGGAAGGTGTGCATGGCCAAGGCAGCTGAATCTTGAAGGCTAAAGAGGCCATTCCAGGTACGTGAATATAGTGAGCAGATACATGCCGAATAATTAGAGATTTCACAGAGAACTGAAGCTACGACATAATTCAGAGTTGAGCCTGTGGTTACAGTTTGTTGTGGTTCGGGAAGGCTGATAAAGGAAGTGGGACTTGACTAGGGTGGAAGGTTTCAGAGGGAGAACCAGGAAGAGATTGGAGGCTGAGGACAGCATTCAACTGGGCCAGGAAGGTTCACGCATGGGAGCAGGGTGGCTAGGAGAGACGCATGATGGGAAAAGTTGTGCTTCTCCTAGGGCAGAGTTGGAGGGGGGCCAGAGCTAGATGGCCGTGGGAGGGACTACAGCATCTTGCTGAACTCTGGACAAATCTCTGACGTTCCTTCAGTTGTCTTTGGAGGCATGTCAGTGGAGACACTCCCTCCCCTCTTTTGCCTTCTTGTGCCTTATCAAGTCTTAGCACTCTGTGGCAGCCAGCCACGTTTCTTCAGTGACCATCAGGCCATGGGCGGGGGGATGGACTAAGATCCCCCAGGAAGGAAGCTGGGTGTCATTTGTATTACTACCCGGCCGCTGTCCAGGGCATCTTTGATTAAAAAAATAATAATAATTGGTAATGATAAGCCAGGAAGGATGCTTTTAGACAAAAAGGCTGGAAAACCTTCTAGAGGAAAGAAATTTGGGGATCTTTCTTTTTTGCCAAATTACTATCGAATCAATCATTATTATTTGGCCCCCCCAAATAACTAGCAGATCTGCCTGAATCTTGCTACCAAGGACGTAATTCTATTGACAGACGAAGATCGTATTGTACTTAGATATTTGGGAAATTCTGTGTTGCATTCTGTTAAGTCAAGCTTCAACGTAATTAAAAATATGCTCCTATGTTTCTCTAAATTTCAAAAAAAAAAAAAAGGGAGAACGTCCAGCTTTGTTCTTCATTTAAAATTCAAAGGAAAGAAGAGAATCTGCCCTGTTTTCCTGTTTGGTGATAATTAGGAATCCCACTGAGGGCGAATGACACGGTGTGTACCTGCATGACTCGCTGCTGTTTGATTTCATAAAAGCTTTTCTTCCTGGGGAGAGAAGCATTAAGAACACGATTAATTTAATGATAACCTGTACCTGCTAGTCACCAGTCTTTAAAAAAAAAAAAAAGCAATGAAGTGTTTGCCTCTGCAGCACAGTGAGACTGGGAAAGTGTCTAGACGTTCTCCACTGATGAGAATATGTTGGTCTGGGATATAAATTTGCTCTGGAAGAAGTTAAGTGCAGAGGAGAACAGAAAGCAGGTTTATGTAACAGAATTTTCTCCACTGGCTTTGTAGTTTAGGTTGAAGCTTTGCCTCCACCACAATTTTTCTCTTGATTTCTGGTTATTCTAATGTGAGAGCAGTAAGATTGAACGAGGGGTGGGGATGATGTCCAGTGATGAACTACTTGCCTAGCCTTTTCCCTTAGCACTTCAATAATAATAATAATAATAACAACAACAACAATAATAAGCAAAAAAGCAATAGGATTGGATAAAACATTTACCACAGTCCTACTCCAAACATTGCTTGACCCATCACCTCTTGCATAAAAAATAAAGAGAGTGTCCTGGCTGCTGGCTTTGGTTGCTGGAAGATGTTTGCCAGGGAGGGAGAAGTCAGCTGAGGTGGGATTAAACATCTGAAGATCGTATAAAGTGAAGAGGGCTGAGGACGGAACCTATGATAATCTCTGAAGTACTGTGGAAAACAGAGGGGCCCAAGTGGTCCGATTCAAGCAAGCCCAAAAGTTAAGATCGTGACATAATAAGATTGTGACAGAAGGGCCGGAGAGATGGCTTAGCCTAAGGACCCGTGTTCAACTCTCCAGAGCCCATGGAAGCCAGATGCACAAAGGTGAGGCAAGCACAAGGCTGCACATGCCCACTAGGTGGCGCAAGCTTCTGGAGTTCAACTTCAGTGGCTGAGGCCCCGGTGCACCATTCTCTCTCTCTGTCACTCTCTTGCTCTCTCTAAATTAAAAAAAAAATTAAAAAAATTTCTTGTTTGTATTTATTTGAGAGCAACAGAGAGAAGGAGGCAGAGAGAGATAGAGATAGAGAGAGAGAGAATGGGCACGCCAGAGCTTCCAGCCTCTGTAAACGAACTCCAGACGCATGCGCCCCCTTATGCATCTGGCTAACGTGGGTCCTGGGGAATTGAGCCTTGAACCGGGGTCCTTAGGCTTCACAAGCAAGCGCTTAACTGCTAAGCCATCTCTCCAGCCCCCCCCCAATTTTTTTTGACAGAGACATTGAACCAAAGTTCGTGGGGTGGGTGAGGTGGAGAGATGGCTTAGTGTTTAAATGTGCTTCCTACGCTAGCATGGGCACCTGAGGTGGCCTAAAACTGTCAGAGTTTGAATCTCCAGATCCCATGTGAACATCTGGACATGACCATACATATCTGTAACCCTAGTCCTAAAAAGGGGAGCAAAGAGACCAGGGGCTCATATCAGGAAGAGAACCCTGCTCAAGTAAGAACACATGGAGGAGAGCTGAAGTGGGGCATCTAACATTCTGCTCTGGTCACTGCAGGCCAACACCCCCTCCCCAGCAAGCACATGGGACACTGCAAGGGCCCAGAGATGGGTACACGCAGACATGTCCTACATACCACAACACACAGACACACACATACAGAGATGGGTATACGCCACACATTTCCTACATACCTCAACACACACACACACATAGATGTATATACGCCACACATACCACAACACACACACAAACACACATACAGAGATGTGTATACACCACACATATCCCACATACCACATACCACATCACACACACACACACACACACACTCACACACGCAACCACAAGAGCACGGAAACCAGCACGTGTTCAGCAGGCACTGGGCAGAAGTGGCAGCAGGAGAGGACCCAAGAGAGCACCCATGTGGGTGAAGCTGGCCTTACCTGACGGTGCAGGTCGTGTGTTCATTGTGTTCTTTGGCCTGTACCGGTTACATGGTGAAATGCTTCGTGTGTGTTGCGCTTGTGTACGTGTGTGTGTGTATGTTTTGAGAGAGAGAAAGGCAGATAGAAAGAGAGAGAGAGAGAGAGAGAATGGGCACACCAGGGCCTCCAGCCACTACAAATGAACGCCAGACGCATGTGCCACCTTGTGCATCTGGCTTTATGTGTGTACTGGGGGACTGAACGTGGGTCCTTTGGCTTTGCAGGCAAGCCCTTTAATCCTTAAGCCATCGCTCCAACCTGTCTGCTCTTTTCTCAGAGGCGAGAATGAATGATTACAGCCAACATGCTTCTAGGCTCGCCCTGACTTACACGTTTGCTATTCAGAATGGCAGCTGCATCCTTTTATATTCATGACATTGTGTAGAAACATATGCAGTTGGGTCCTCTGACTGAATAAAGTAGCAGTCTCCCGGCCACAGGAAATAATGCAAGTGGCCACTTAGAGCTCAGTAAAGGGAGGGCTTAGTGAGCCGAGATCTTGCTGTGAAAGCGTGAGGGTTTGGGACTATCAAAGTCGGATCCCTGGCATCCACATGAAAGGTTGGAGATGGGTACACAGGCCTGTGACCCCAGTCCTGGGGGCAGTGGAGACCGGAGAATCGCTGGGGTGTGACACCAGCGCCCTTTGCCTTGATTTCTGCTGTAGACCTGCCGTTTCAGCAGGACCATACATTATTGCTTCCTCGGCAGCTTTACTGGAAAAAAAAAAAAAAAAAACATTACATTCTATTGGCTGGGAGAACGTTTATTTTGTTCTTTTAAAAATGCATGATTGGGCATTTTATCAAAGCAAAAGTTAAGGAATTTTCTCTCTCCCTCAGCAGGCCAGATACAGGCAATGTCCCGGTAGCGACTTCCTGTTATCCCCAGTGTCCTGTGGGAAGCGGGGTGACTCTAGCCGCCCCTCCCCTCCGTGTTTCTGGCAGCTCAGGAATGTGTTTAACATCCGTCAGTTTCCAACTTCTCCAGAAATAGAGACCAGAGCAGCTCCTCAGTTCTTAGGGTTACAATGGTTTCCTCATCCAGCACGCCCTTGACTTCCCATTCTGATGACCCAGGACAGGGTGTTCTCTTTCTTGGGCACACGTGGCACGAGGTTGCTGTCAGTAAATTTCACCAGATACCTATATCCTTTTCACACTTGTTTTTCGGGTTTGTTTCTTACCGGAAGATCATGAGTTGGAGACCGTCTGACAAGGTTAAACCTTTGCGAGACGTCCCTGGGCCGAGTCAGCCTTGTGCTCCAAGCGAGTCCAGACAGCCCGGGACCTCAGCCTCCCTGGGTTGTTAGCTCTGGGGGGTCACAGAGCAGTCACTCCATCTCTTGGAGCCCTGGCCTCATCAACTTTAAGTCTGGTTTTTTTGTTTTTATTATTTTTATTTATTTATTTGAGAGCAACAGAGAGAGAGAGAGAGAGAGAGAGAGAGAGAGAATGGGCGCGCCAGGGCCTCCAGCCATTGCTAACTAACTCCAGACACGTGTGTCCCCTTGTGCATGTGGCTAATGTGGGCCCTGGGGAAGCGAGCCTTGAACCCATGTCCTCAGGCTTCATAGGCAAGCCCTTAACCGCTAAGCCATCTCTCCAGCCCACAGGTTTCTTTTTTTTTTTAAGTATTTATTTGAAACACAGAGAGGAAAGAGAGAGATTGAGAGAGAGACAGAATGGGTGTGTCAGAGCCTCTAGCCACTGCAAAAGAACTCCAGACGCATGTGCCACCTTGTGCATCTGGCTTAAGTGGAGACTGGGGAATCAAACCCAGGCCATTAGGCTTTGCAGGCAAGCGCCTTAACCACTGAGTATCTCTCCAGCCCCTGCCCGGTTTCTTACATGGCTTCTCTCACGCATTCCTCCAGGCAGCATTGGGAGACAGGAACTCATTACCCTATTTCACAGATCATATGATTTGATGGAAAAAAAAAACTTGCTTGCTTGTTTAACACTGGATGATGAAGAAATTCCTTGAAGCCAGAATACCTGACCATATCCTCAACATGTGGTCTCCAGACCAGCAGCATCATAGTAGGTAGAACTTGTTTAAAATGCAAAATCTTGGGCTGGAGAGATGGCTTAGTGGTTAAGGTGCTGGCCTGTAAATCCTAAGCATCCAAGTTCAATTCCCCAGTACCCACGTAAGCCAGATGCATAAGGTGGCGCATGCGTCTAGAGTTTGTTTGCAGTGGTTAGAGGCCCTGGCGCGCCCATTCTCTCTTTGTTTCTCTGCCTCTTTCTCTCTTTCTCTCTCAAATAAATAATAAATAACAAGGAATGCAAATTCTTGGGCAGTGGAGCTAGCTCATTTAGTAAAGTGCTTGACTTACGACCACAAGGACCTGTGTCTGATGCCCATAAACCACTTATAAATGCTGGGCATGGTGGCACACATTGGTCATTCCAGCCCCGGGGAGACAGAGACGGGCAGATCCCTGTGGCTCGCTGAGCAGACATTGTAGCATAACAGGTGAGCTCTGGGCCAATGAGAGACCCTGTCTGTAAGAAGGCAAGCACTTACATTCAACGTTGCCCTCTGGCCTCCATACACGCTAGCACACGTGTGTACATATGGCACACGCGCATACACACTGCAAACTTGTAGTCATACTCTAGACTTAACTGAATAATAACATTTGGATACAGAGTTCAGGAATATGTGCTTCACCCAGCTCTTTGGGCCATTCTTCCGCACTGAAGGCTGACGGTTTGGCCTTCAATCACTGTCTCAGTCATTTGCTGCACTCAACAAATTCTTCAGTGATTGGAACGCTGACCACTTGGCTCTGGTCGGGTCTGTGGTTATGGCCTTGCCCCTCACAGCTATGTGCACACCCATCTCTTTTCTTGTTCCTCTGTCCTTGGCTTCAAGGATGGCCATGAGAATAGCCTCCAAGGGCATGTGATGAGTGTGTTCCTCTTCTGGGACCGCCTGTCTCCTGCCCTGGGATCCTGTCTCACCCAACAATGCACCATCCATGCTTCTAGCTCGATGGCCTTGTAGCTTACAATTCAAAACGTGCTCACACCACTGGAAATTCTCTTGAAAAGTGAGAACGTTGGCTTGCTCAACAGACAACTTTCCCTTCATTTGTACTCAAGGGACTTTGATAGACTATCTGCTCCAGGAGATTTCAAGGCTTTTAGTCCTGTGAATTAATCAGCCAACACTGCATTCTTCTCTTTCTCTTGGAAAGAAGTCAAGTTATGTTTATGACCACCAGTGATAACAGTTGCTGTAAATACAACAGTTTGGGTTATTGCCAGATTGTTATATAACCCTTCAGGGGCCTCTAAAAATTCTTCTAGAAAAAAAAAGAAACAAAAACGAAGCAATAGAAGTTTTCTTTTTCTCCATGTGGCCTCTAATTAATCTTGGTTCCCCTCAGATACCACATCAACAAGATATGTTTTCAGTGAGTCCGAATATCTGAGAGGGATACATTAAAAGGGTGTCAAGAAAAACATAATTTCAGTAGGAAAGGGAAAAGTATGTTGATGCTTTTTTTTTTTTCTGTTTTAAAAGAATTACTAAGGGGCCAGGGAGATGGCTCAGTGGTTAAGATTGCCTGCTGAGTAAGCACGAGAGTCCGAAAGAGCCGGAGACCATCTGAGTTCAATGACCCAGCACCCACTTAAACACTTGCATGTGACCATAGAGGTCTGTAGCCCCGGTCTGCGGGAAGCAGAGATCAGAGAAGCACTGAGGCTCATGGGAACTTACAGCTGTGCCTTCGGAGACGGACCCTGTCTCCAGGAATCACGAGGATGACTGATAGGGGAGGCTTCCTATACATGCTCCAGGGGGGTGTGCACATCTGCATGTGTACACAGACCACACGCATACCACACTACACACACACACACACACCATACCACACATAGTACACGTGCATGCACACACAAAAGAACTGCTAGAAAAACTCGGGAAGTATAATAAAGTCCTAGAGAAAAACAAAGATCATTTCCAGTCTCAGTGTTCAGTACTCACCATTAACATCGCTACCCTTTATCTTTCTAGACATTTGAATTTGCGTAAGCAGATATTTCACCCTTTAAGTTTATACAGGCAGATATTTCGCCTTAGACTTATATTTTACCAAAAACTAAACCTGCTGAGGTATACTGCTTTTCCAACATAGTCCCTGTGGGTTTACTTCCCTGACAGTATGCAGAGGTGTGTGTGTAATTTTCAAAGGTTAGTGTTTGTGAAGAAAAGCCTTTAATCGCAGCACTGGGGAGGCAGAGGTAGGAGGATGGCCGTGAGTTCGAGGCCACCCTGAGACTACATAGTGAATTCCAGGTCAGCCTGGGCCAGAGTGAGACTCTACCTCGAAAAAAAAAAAAAAAGAATTGACAACAGTCACACATGCACCGGTGTTTTTGTCTGCACATATGAGACGTGTTGTGACACTTGAGAAGTCATCTAGCGTTCCTGTGCAGACACAAGGAGGTCATTAGGCAGACATCACATGACACATAACTGGTCACTTCAAAATCAAATGAAATGACTGTGGTGAAATGCTCATGTCTCTCATCCCATGGCCCATAGATTTCTGGATATTTTTGCTTTCTTAAATACCATGCAGTTTCACTTTGCTCAAGCTTAACTGGAAGGTACATTTTTCAGTGACATGGAAATAGCTCCCTTCCTTGTCCAATACAGACATTCTAAAATAAGGCCTGACTTCATTTCTTTTGTTCTTTTTCTCCCAGGGAAATTCTACCTTACGGAAAGCACTTTTAGGGGGATTCCAAGGATCAAATTCAGGCCATTGAGCCATCTCTTAACTGTTTAGTTCTTTAGGAATGCTTAGAGATAAAAAGTTCACTATAAATTTAAGAGCATCTAGAGTTAGGCTGTATCTATACACACACAAAAAAGCCTGGAAGAAAGTCAAATTCAGTGAAACCACCAGGCATGAACTCATTATCAGCTGGGTGCAATTTGTTTTGTTTTTGCAAAGCTGACTATATATAGTGGATAGACATTTTAGTTTGTGGTAGCCTCTTCTGTCTTTTAAACATTAAAACTTTCTAAACCCAAAATGTTTCATCCAGGGATGTTTCATCAAAAGACTTGTCAAGTCAAGATGAAAATGCTTGTTGAATCTGATGTTGGGAAATGGAAAATTCTTTTATGTATTAACCAAAGAACAAACTTGGCAGCCACTACCCAGAAGTCATCCCTTTTCCTATTAGCTCCTACTGGAGAGGAAGTTGGGATAGAAGAAGGAAGAAGAGGAGGAAGAAAAGGAGAAGGTGGGGAAGGAATTCTTGAGAGCGCTGTTTAGCCCTTGAATGATGTGATCGGGATGTCTTCCCCGTGTCTCCTGGGCAGATGTGTGAAACATTGATAATCTTGCTGCTAACAGTTTTCGTTCTCTACTATTCGAGTCGTTAATGTTTCAAATGCACTGCTTCATATTTTTAAGAGGATAGCTGTTGCTCTTCTGTTTTTTCTTTCTTTCTTTTTTTTTTCTGGCTTTACGAGGTAGGGTCTCACTGTGGCCCAGGCTGGCCTGGAATTCACTATGTAGTCTCAGGGTGGCCTTGAACTCATGGCGATCCTCCTACCTCTGCCTCCCGAGTGCTGGAATTAAAAGCGTGCGCCACCATGCCCGACTGTTTTTTTCTTTTTTATTAAGTGTTCTTTTATTGTCTATAAGTGTCATATAAAGTCTATAAGCTACATATTTTAAAAGTAATGAGTAATTCTAGTGTAGAGGAGAAGACCTGGAAAACAAAATTTAAAATGGAGTCAAATACCTTCCTTTTTACACTAATTACATGACTACCCAAAGTAAAAATATAAATAAATCCACCATGGTTAAGCTAACTAGGTTATTAAAAACCCCTTCTTTAAAAAAACTCAATAATTTATATAATAGTTATATATTATATTAAAATTGAATTATTATGTCATAATAATTTATATGGAGGTGGATCAATATAAATATGAGCTCTAATAGTGATTTCCTTCCAAAGAGCACAATGTGGAGGAAATTGAGTAGCTTTACAGTAAAGAAAACACAAATGATTATCACATTACCTGTGACAAAACATGCCAATATTATTTATCTTTGATATTAGGTAAAGAAGATGGCACTTCATTGAAATCTACGACCACAGTAGAATAATGAAAAAAAAAAAATAAACAACGCCAGACATATTCTGGTAGAGGAGTATCCCGCCAAATACTTGTGCATTGTTCGTGATGATGGGAATTATATGGATTTGCACCGAGGGAAAAGTAACACATGGCCGGTGCCCAGAACAGAAGTGTGGAAGATGTGAGAGGAAATACTGGGCAGGACAGTTTGGGGGCCGCTCACGGAGGTCCTGTCTTCTGTGCTGAGCATTCTGTCCTTTCCCTTGGTAAAGGAAGGCAGCAAGGCACGGGCTTGCAAGACTTGCTGAGGAGACAGAGACAGGAGGACCCCGGGGCGTGCTGGCAAGCTTGTCTAGATAAATTGGTGAATTTAGTTGAAAGCTTGTTTCAAAAAAGTAGGGTGGGGCTGGAGAGATGGCTTAGTGGTTAATACACTTGCCTGCAGGGCCTAAGGACCCAAGTTTGATTCCCTAGGACCCATGTAAGACAGATGCACGTGGTGGCACATGTGTCTGGAGTTCATTTGCAGTGGCTAGAGGCCCTGGTACGTTCTCTCTCTCTCTCTCTCTCTCTCTCTTTCTATCTCTCTCAAATGAATAAAATTTTAAAAATGTATTTACTTATTTGAGAGAGTGAAAGAGGCAGATAAAGAGAGCAGAATGGGTGTGCCAGGGCCTCCAGCCACTGTGAATGAATTCCAGATGCATGTGCCACCTTGTGCATCTGGCTTATGTGAAATCCTGGGGAACTGAGCCTGGGTCCTTTGGCTTTGCAGGCAAGTGTTTCAACCACTAAATCACCTCTCCAACCCATAGAGCTAGCTTCTTTTTTCTCCATTTCTACTCCATTTCTGCTAGCTAGAGTGAATCTAGATGGATCTCCACACGCATCAAAGATATCTCAGTGTGAATTTGAGACACCTTTTTTTTTAAAAAAAAATTATTTATTTATTTATTTATTTGAGAAGGAGAAAGAGGCAGAGAGAGAGAGAGAGAGAGAGAGAGAGAGAGAGGAGAGAGAGAATGGGCGTGCCAGGGCCTCCACCACTGCAAACAAATTCCAGATATATGCACCCCCTTGTTCATCTGGCTTACCTGGGGAATCGAACTGGGATCCTTTGGCTTTGCAGGCAAACACCTAAACTGCTAAGCCATCTCTCTAGCCCGACACTTTTTTTTTTTAAAAAGGGAATATTTGTATTCTGCGTCCTCCTCAAGGAGATACGAAAGCTTATGTGTGGTGAGAGGATTTAGTCATGGCTGGGAGTCAAGAGGCCTTGGGGCCTTCGTCACGGATGAAGCAGGAGCCCTTGACTCTGCTGCCCTCGGGGGCAGAGGAGGAACTGCGTGACTGGGGAAGACTTGAGAGGACCCTCTGCCCTCCTCACATCATTGCTGGTCAGGGAGATCGTGGACGCCATGGACAGTCTCCTGCTGACAGTCTGGCTTCATCCTGAGCTCCAGTTCTCTCTTGCCAGCTGGGCAGATGACTTAACCGTGGGGCATCAGAGTCTTCACGTGTGGAATGCGGATAGCAACAGCTGCCACCTCCCAGGGCTGCTGCTATGAAGGACTGAATGAAAGGCTGCAGCTCAGAGCTTAGGACGGCGCATGTCTCTCTCTCTCTCTCTGTCAGGAACTCAAATAAGAGATTAGCTATTCCTGTAAAAAGAGCAACAGACCAGGATCGCACTTGCTACTATTTTCTGTTGACTTGGAACAAGCACCGGCCCTGCGGCACTGACAGGAAGGTAGTGCAGAGACGGGGAGAGAAAAGGGGAGACCTCCGTGAGCTCTAATGGGTGGCTCATGCAGCTCAGGCAGCTGCTGCTGGGATGCTCTGAGTGACACTTCTCCTACTCCTGAAGGCTTGGTGTCGAAATGGTGACATGGATGACACGTTTTCATTTTCCCCCAATCTTCCTGCCTACGTGGTTAATCCAGGGCTTCTGTCTATCTGTAGACTGTGCCTGACAAAGAATCCAGGATCCTAACAGAGGTGTCGAGAAGGTGTCACATTCTTCGCACCCAAGAATGCTGCATTGTGAATGCATCCAGACATCCTAACCCTGGTTTCAGACGTAAAACTTTAAACAAAATCATACCATATGGGAAGATTGATAAAGAATTGTATTCTAGGGTCTGGAGAGATGGCTTAGTGTTTAAGGCATTTGCCTGCAAAGCCAAAGGATCCCGGTTTGATTCTCCAGGACCCACATAAGCCAGAGCACAAGGGGCGCATGCGTCTGGAGTTCATGTGCAGTGGCTGAAGGCCCTGGCGCGCCCATCCTCTCTCTCTCTCCCTCTCCCTTTCCCTCTTTCTCACTCTCAAATAAATAAATAAAATATATTAAAAAAGAATTGTAGAGCCAGGCGTGGTGGCGCACACCTTTAATCCCAGCACTCAGGAGGCAGAGATAGGAGGATCACCGTGAGTTCAAGGCCACCCTGAGACTCCATAGTGAATTACAGGTCAGCCTGGGCTAGAGTGAGACCCTACCTCAAAAAACTGAAAAAAAAAAAAAAAAGAATTGTATTCTAGGTCCAGTGGTTTAAGCTCTCACTGGATTTAGACACACTGAAATAAAAAAAAAAAAGGCAAATATACAACTGCAGCAATCATTAAGCATTAAAATGAATTATTTAAGAAAAAAATCGAATTGTCGTTTCTCCCTGAGACTTGGGAATGATGTTACCTGTGGGAAGGATGAGGTGACAGTCTACCTGAGCTCTTTCTTGCCCTGTGCTGTCCGGTGGGAGCTCTCATTCAAATGCTGTATCTTAGCCACTTCACCCAGCAGCTCTGATCTAACTGTATATATGTGTATATATGTCCACATACATATGCATGTGGTGTGTGTGTTCTCATGTGTGGGTACTTGTGTGTGTGCACAAGTATGCCTGTATGTGTGTGATCATGCATATGGAGACCAGAGGTGAACACCGAGTGTCTTCTTTAACTATTCTTAACATTATTATTTTTTATTTTTACTTTTTCTTTTTAAATTTTAATTTATTTATTTGAGAGATAGATAGATAGATAGATAGATAGATAGATAGAGCAAGAGAGAGAATTGGCATGCCAGGGCCTCCAGCCATTGCAAATGAACTCCAGATGCATGCACCACCTTGTGCATCTGGCTTATGTGGGTACTGGGGAATCGAACCCAGGTCCTTTGGCTTTGCAGGTAAGTGCTTTAACCGCTAAGCCATCTCTCCAGCCTTAGTTTTGGTTTTTCAAGGCAGGGTCTCGCTCTACCCCAGGCTGATCTGGAATTCACTATGCAGTCTCAGGGTGGCCTCAAACTTGCAGCAATCCTCCTACCTCAGCCTCCCGAGTGCTGAAATTAAAGGCATGTTCCACCATGCCTGGATCAACCTTATTTATTTATTTTAAATTTTTTGTGTATTTTTATTCATTTATTTATTTGAGAGCAACCGACAGACAGACAAAGAGAGAGAGAGAGAGAGAGAGGAGAGAATGGGCATGCCAGGGCCTCCAGCTACTGCGAATGAACTCCAGATGCATGTGCCACCTTGTGCACCTGGCTGGGGAATTGAGCCTTGAACCGGGGTCCTTAGGCTTCACAGGCAAGCACTCAACTGCTAAACCATCTCTCCAGCCCCCTTATTTATTCATTTATGTTTTGGTTTTTTGAGGTAGGGTCTCACTCTGGCTCAGGCTGACCTGGAATTCACTAGGTAGTTTCAGGGTGGCCTTGAACTCATGGTGATCCTCCTACCTCTGCCTCCTGAGTGCTGGGAACAACCTTATTATTTTTTTTAAATGCTTATTTGCCTGCATGCATGCATGTGCATGTGCATGTGTGTCTGTGCATGAGTGCTCCAGGGCCTCTTGCTGCTGCAAACAAACTCCACTCACTTTCAATACATTTTGCATCTGGCTTATGTGTGTGGTTTGGGAATTGAGCCCAGGATGGCACATCTTGCAAGCAAGTGCCTTTAGCCACTGAGCCAGCTCAACTTCACCACACCCCCTCCCACTTTTTTGAGGCAGATTTCCATGTAGCCTAGGCTTGCCTGGAACTCGCTCTTAGCCGAGGCTGGTCTCCCTCCTATCCCAGCTTCTCGATGCTGGGATTAAAGACATCTGCTACCACCGTGCCTGGCAGATTTAACTTAGCTCCTTTCTGAGATAGCATATGTCAGCATACCAACAATGTTATAGATCTGCCTCGGCCCACATCTCCTATAGTATTTAAAATGATTGGAAATATTGCTAAGCATTTGTTTCTTTCTTTCTTTCTTTTCTTTTTTTTTTTTTTTTGGAGATAAGGTCTCACTCTAGCCCAGGCTATCTGGAACACACACTGTAGTCTCAGGCTGGCCTCGAACTCACAGCGATCCTCCTACCTCTGCCTCTGGAGTGCTGGGACTAAAAGCGTGCACCACCACACCCCGCCACTAAGCATTTCTTATGCTTACTACGTTCCAAACCCGGTTCTAAGGAGTTTACTTTTTTTTTTTTTTTACACATTCAGTGCTGTAGTTTTAATTTGCTGTTTGCCATTTGGATATCTCACAGGCATTTCACACTCCACAGGAACAAAATAAAACTATGTCTTGCACCTAAAAATCTTGTGGTTTTCATCTTAGCAAATGATGCCCTTGGCAACCCAGCAGCAGAAACACACAGCGATCACCCGTGGTGAGCTCAGAATCCTCCTGCTTCTGCCTTCAGAGCGCCTGGATGACAGGCTTGCACCTCCACAAGTTGGCGGGCATATGTCCATCTATCCAATGGCTTCCTCGCTGGAGTTTTTGACATGCCCCGCTGCTGGCTTTTGACTAGGTTCTCAGTACCAGGTGTACAGTTTTAAGGATCCACTGCTACTCAAGACTGTTGATTGTTTTTCTCCCTTTCCCCGCATCCCCCGCCTCCCTCCCAGAAGACTGTCTAGCTCTTTCTAGCACTATGATAACTAGTCAACAGGGCTCAGCTCCAGCTTGATTTCTCAGTGTCCTACAGTTTAAGCCTCTTGCACAAATCTTTTTTTTTTTTCAAAAATGTTTTATTTAGTTATGTATTTTGAGAGAGTGAGACAGAGAGAAAGAGGCAGACAGAGAGAGTGAGTATGGGCACACAAAGACTTCCTGCCACTGCAAATAAACTCCAGATGCATATGCCGCTTAGTGCATCTGGCTTTGCATGGGTACTGGGGAATCAAACCCAGACGGACAGGGCCTTGCAAGCAAGTTCCTTTAACCGCGGAGCCATCTCTTCAAGCCCTTACATGAATCTTTTTATGAATGCACGCCTTTGTTTGTTTGGGTAAATATCTAGTAGTAGACTCACTGGGTAAGTGCATGTTTATTTTTAAAATACAGCACCCCTTTAAAAACATGACAAATATTCCTTTGTTTATAATTCGTGAATGGCTTTCCGTTGTAACAAACGTGACATCCACCTTAATACAAGCCTAGAAGGATAAGGCTTCCTTCTCGACTTCTCTCACAGCTCAAGGTCACACTATTATGCTAAGCACATTTCCCACTCTAGCCCTCCCCCGCCCCATTCCACCTCTATTCCTTAATGATCCAGATGTGCTCCTAACTTGCCCACACATTTTGCTTCTCCTCCAGCCAAGAACACTACTCTTCCAAGTCCTTGCATGGGCTGGCTTATCCTGAAGACGCAACTTAAATGCTACCTCCGAGAGACCACGGAGCTCTAGTGAGGCCAAGTTCCCAGGGTCACGCCACACAACGGGGAGCCCCAATACATGGATCCACACACGCAAGCAATGTGACCACAGATTCCTCTCCTTAACCATCTGAACACACGGTCCCTCCTCCAGTGCTTTGATTTCTTAGATACCAGTTTCTCTGCCCTGGTTTTTTCCTACTTGGCTTCCCTTGTTCCTCAGAACACTCCGGAGTCTACCAAAGTTATCCATGACTTCGTAGTCGTTGAATCTGGGGAAGATGCTTTCCGTGCTCCACGCGGCTTTGCCTCTCTCTGTGGCACTGGGCGCTGCTTGTTTCTTTTTCTTGCAGTGTTGCATTAGCGTCATGTAAGCGTATCTTTCCATAGTTGTCTTTGCATGTGTGGACCTCAGTTCTTGGTTTCCATTGCTTGTCCTTTTGGCTTAAAAAAAAATATTTTATTTATGGGCTGGAGAGGTGGCTTAGCGGTTAAGCGCTTGCCTGTGAAGCCCAAGGACCCCAGTTAGAGGCTCGATTCCCCGGGACCCACGTTAGCCAGATGCACAAGGGGGTGCATGCATCTGGAGTTCATTGGCAGTGGCTGGAGGCCCTGGCGCACCCATTCTCTCTCTCTCTCTCTCTTTGCCTCTTTCTCTCTGCCTGTCATTCTCAAATAAGTTAAAAAATATTTTATTTATTTATTTAGTTGAGAGAGAGAGAGAGAGAGAGAGAGAGAATGGGTGCATCAGGGCCTCCAGCCACTGTAAACAAACTCCAGATGCATGCATCACCTTGTGCATCCGGCTTACGAGGGTACTGGGGAATCGAACCTGGGTCCTTAGGCTTTGCAGGCAAGTACCTTAACCACTAAGCAATCTCTCCAGACCTACTTTTCTTACATTGGGGTTCCAGGGCTCTTTTTTTTCATCTTATTCTTGCTGTGGCTCACACTTAGTCCCTGGGACCTCTCCCTTGTATCTATAGCTTGGTGGTAGTTTAAATATTGGCCCCATAGACTTACACTTAAAATTTTTTATTTATTTATTTGCAAGGAGGAAAGAGAGAGATAGAGAGAGAGGGAGGGAGAGGATGGGTGCTCCAGGGCCTCTAGCCACTGCAAGCAAACTCCAGATCCATGTACCACCTTTGTGTAATCTGGCTCTACATGGGTACTGGGGACTCAAACCCAGGTCATTGGGTATTGCAGGCAAGCACCTTACCCACTGAGCCATCTCTCCAGCCCCTCAGACATTTTTTTTTTAAATTAAATTTCCTACTTGAGCCTCTCTAGAAGGCTGGGGAGGAGTATGTCATGTTACTGTGAGTGGGTCCTACATTCCAGCCCTAAGGTAATGTTTGGGGGCAGATCTGAGTGTAGCCCTAAGAGGTGTGTTGACAGCAGTTTACGCTCTGGCTTTCTGTGCTTGCTGGTGGGGCTGTGTGTTTGGCTCTTTCTCTCTGCTTACATCTAGGAAAGGAGACAGCTTCTCCTACCACTGATGGCATTCCCCTGGATCTGTAAGTCCGAAATCAACCCATCCCTCCCAGAAGCTGTCTGGTTGGATGTTCATCCCGGCAACGTGGAACTGGCTGCAACAGCCTTTAAGCACTATGTGCACATGTGGTTGTTATTCAGCTATATCGCCCGCGTAAGTGCATATTGAATGCTGAGCACCGTGCACGTCTCCAAAGATAGGGCACCAGTGAGCTATGCCCTCCAGGCTTCATGATGGGCAGAGCACCTTGCCCTTGAATGTGGGCTGATTTTGTGACTCATGCTTGACCAGTAGAATTCTGCCAAAGTGACATTATGTTGAGTCCCTTGCAACTTTTGCACAGGTCTCTTGAAAGATGTTTGTTTTGGGGTTACTATTTCTTTCTTTCTTTCTTTTTTATTTTTTTTTTGAGGTAGGGTCTCACTCTAGCCGAGGCTGACCTGGAATTCGCTATGCAATATCAGGGTGGCCTCGAACTCACTGCGATCCTCCTACCTCTGCCTCCTGAGTGCCGGGATTAAAGGCGTGCGCCACCACGCCTGGCGCGGGGTTACTATTTCTTGTGCCCCACACAATGTGCTATGAGAAACTCAAGGCACACAAAGAGAGACTATGTGTAGATGGACAAGTCCAGTTGGGCTCCTGCCAAGTAGCTGTGCCAGCAGCTGCCCATAGGAATGAACAATCCTAGATACCCAGCCCAAGAGAGCCTTCAAGTGCCATCAGACAGAAACCAAATAAGACACCATAAGCAAGAGTCATCCAGTTGGGTCCGGTCAACTCAAATAACCATAAGAAATAAGCATAGCTAGGGGCTGGAGAGATGGCTTAGCAGTTAAGGTGCTTGCTTGCCTGCAAAGCCAAAGGACCCAGGTTCAATTTCCCAGTGCCCATGTAAAGCCAGGTGCACAAAGTGGCACATGGGTCTGGAGTTTGTTTGCAGTGGCTGGAGACCCTGGCGCCCCCATTCTCTCTGCCTGTCTCTCTTCTCTCTATTTCCCTCTGCTTGAAAATGAATAAGTGAAATAAAATAAACATTTTAAAGAGCTAGCTAGTTGCTTTAACTCACTGAATTGTGGAATGGTTTGTTATGCAAGCAGCGGGCTTAAAGGAAGCAGAGACATACAATTTTCAAACGGAACAAACTGTCTTTCCAAGTGAAATAAGAGAGCGCAGAAAAGACTTCCAGTCTGCTTGGAGAGGTGTGCATTATGGAAGAAAAGAATAAAGGTGATTAGGATTTACGGAGAACACTTTTGGGTTGAAGTTTCATGGAGAACACTTGTGGGTTGGGTTTTTCATAAAGGACACTTTTGTCAGTGAAACTCAGTTGAGGCACGTTGCTATTCACTCAGTTTCTTTCCTTTCCGAATCACTGAGCTGTGTAGACAGTATTTAAAAATAGCATCTTAGCCGGGCGTGGTGGCGCACGCCTTTAATCCCAGCACTCGGGAGGCAGAGGTAGGAGGATCGCCGTGAGTTCGAGGCCACCCTGAGACTCCATAGTGAATTCCAGGTCAGCCTGGGCTAGAGTGAGACCCTACCTTGAAAAACCAAAAAAAAAATAAAAAATTAAATAAAAAATTAAAAAAATGACATCTTGAGCCTGCTACTATACTGCCATTGGCCCACATCACTATGAGACGTGACGCTTGCCAAGGGCTGGCAGTGCCATCCACACCTCCCTGGGAAACTCCAGGCCCCATATCAATCCAAGAGAATGAGAAACCAAAGCTGTTTTCTCCAGCCAGGAAATAGCCACGGCCTGACTACAGCGCATGCCAAGGGCATTGGCCTCAGCAACTTGCGGGCGGAACGGCCTGGCTGGGCCTCTCAGGAGACTCAACAGCCAATATGAATTGGGATGGTGAAGATGAACTTGTCTCCTCTGGGATTTGAGGCTATCTTTATTTAACCAGAGGGAAGAAACCTTGTTTTTCTTTCTTTTTTTTTTTTTTTTTTTAGTATGTTTGCAAGTAAATAGCATGAATATACATGCTTTTCCAGGTTTTAGAGGAAGCATAATGTTTGTCCCCTGCGTAGAGACGATGTCACTGGTCCCTGCTGTCAGGGCTGGGGCAGACTGTTTTTGGTGACCCTCAGCCTGAACAATGTACAGGCCGAATTGAAGCTCTGTTACTCCTATGGGATGCTGATAGCCGCTTAGGGCCACATACAGTGTGGGCGGGGCTTACCGGATCAATGCTGTGCCCAGGCAAAGATGATGTTGGAACTGGGGCTTACACTTCCGGTTCCATACCAGTGGGCCTGGGGCTCCATCAGAAACGCCAATTCTGACTGTCCTCCTGAGTCATGATAGGGTCTCCTTCAGGACCTCAGAGGAGAAAGTAGCCTGTCCTCAAGACTATGAAGATCTTACAGGGTCTAAGAATTCCAACCTAAGGAAAGAGTGCCACATAGGAAAATACAACTGTAGTCTATTTTTTTTTTTTGTAAGTGTTTCATCTAAATACGTGGAGTATGGGCTGGAGAGATGGCTTGGCAGTTAAGGCGCTTGCCTGCAAAGCCTAAGGGCCCAGGTTCGATTCCCCAGGACCCACGTGAGCCAGATGCACAAGGTAGCATTCGTATGCCGTGGCTTTGAGCCTCTGGTGTGCCCATTCTATCTCTGTGTCTCTCTTTCTCTCTGTCTCTGCTTCTCTCTCAAACAAATAAATAAATAAAAATATAATAAAAATATCCTAAATATGTGGAGTGGGTCCACTCAGTTTTGCAGTAACTATTTACTGAGTAGCTACTGAGGGTCAGGTTCACTGAAGGGGTAGGAATTGTTGCTTATTTATCTCCCTACTGATAACACCTAGTTTATACGAGGGGCCACAGTATGCAGTGCTCTTTCCATTGGTCTGGCCCACTGCATGGTGTTACCAATGCATTGTATATGGAATAGAACTTTCCCTCTCTCTCTCTCTCTTTCCAGAATGAACTACCCTTTTGTGAAACATGAGGCTTTTGAATTTGTCCTCAATCAAAAGAACCAACTAATTCATCCAGAAGGACGGAGGCTATTTGGATTGTCAAAATATTCCGTAGAGACTCTCTGTGACTGTGTTGCTACAGTTGAAAAGGAACAAAGACGTTGGATGAAAAAAAAAAAAAAAACTTGTTGGACAAAACATTGTTGTTCAGTCCCTGAGCATTCCGGGAGTTGCGGCTGGATTACTGATCTTTCTGTGCTGTTGATCTGTTTGTTTAGCACTAGCCCTTCCTATCTCCCAATGTACACAGAATGCAGGGCCGCGTTCTAAAAAAAACACGCTGAGTATGTTCTCTGTCCGAAAGCCACTCACATTTTAAGTGGAAGCGCAAGAGACGACATATTCAAGTAGCTGAATGGTTATGCATAGGGAAAGTGACTTCTGTGGGCGATAGCTTTCAGCAAGGACAGGCCCAGGGGCTTCCAGAGAAGGGGAATAAAATGCAGAAAGATTGTGAAAACAACATGGGATTAGTGGAAGGTTTGTGGTATGTTTTCTTCCCCCAGGCCCTCTTTTTCTTCTTTCTCTCTCTCTCTCTCTTTCTTTCTTTCTTTCTTTTTATTCTGTGCCTTTGGGCATGTTGGTTCCTGCTCTTCTCACCCTTTTTCTCTCTATTCTGTAATTACAATCCATACTTTAAATATCAGCTATGCTCTTGGTGACCCCTAGCCTTTACACACACACACACACACACACACACACACACACAGAGAGAGAGAGAGAGAGAGAGAGAGAGAGAACTGCTAGTTATTCTTCTATGTGTTTCTAATCATATCCTGTAATTTCTACATTATGACAGTACTTACAATGTACTATGGTATAACTTGCTCTTATCTTCCCCATACTTCCTCCCCGCTAGACTGTAAGAGCTGTGACTGTAAGGACCTCAATTAGGGCTTACCAGCATGTTTTCTGACTTGCTTAACGCATGGGTGAATGGATGAACGCGTGGCAGAGCCAGCGTTAGGGTGTCACCGTCTCATGTGTTGCTTAATTACTTTGCGTCATAATCTCCTGGCATTTTTGCGGATCTCCAGTCCTGTGGACCCGAGGATGGAAGGAAGCTGTGGCAGGGACACAGTGCACAGTAATGTCGCAAGTAGCCTGAGAGATTTGAGGGCTCACTGCAGAGAGAAGGGAACAACGATAGGAAAGCCATAGGTTTGATCTCTGTCAAAACTAGTTAGCTTCTCATCTGGAATGCTTGTCTTTTTTTTTTTTTTTTTTAAATCTATTTAGAGAACAGGGAGAGAGAGAATGGGGATGTCAGGGTCTCCAGCCACTGCAAACGAACTCCAGTTGCATGCACCACCTCGTCCATCTGGCTTAAGTGGGTCCTTGGGGAATCGAACCTGGGTCCTTTGGCTTTGCAGGCAAGCGCCTTAACCACTAAGATATCTCTGGAGCCCTGGCACTCTTTTCTGACACTGAGCTGCATCTCAGTCTGCTACTTTCAAACTATGAACCATTCATCTGCACTGGGCAAGTGGTTTAGGCAGAGTCCTTCACCAGTTCAGACTAAATTACGAGAAAGTCATCCTGTGGCTCCCACATAGGGTCCTGTAACTGACTGTGGAGGAGGTGACACATCAAAAAAAATCTGGCACCAGTAAAAAAAAAAATTCTGATTGCATATGATCAAAAGTTAACTGCAGGGGATGGAGAGGTGGCTCAGTGGTTAATGGCACTTGGTACTAAAGCATCAAGTGGTGCCTGCGTCTGGAGTTTATTTTCAGTGGCAAGAGACCCTGTTGTGCCCATTTCCTTTCTCTCTCTCTCTCCTTGCGAGTAAACAAGTAAATAATAAACTAATTTAAAAATTAAACACATAATGAACCAGTGAAGTTTCTGGCAGCTCTTGGCCATGGTTGCACTGTGTGAATTCGCCATAGCCTAGGTTCTCTCTCTCTCTCTCTCTCTCTCTCTCTCTCTGTGAAAATAATTAAATAAAAAATATTTGAAAAAGAAATTCTTCACCTTTGCTTGGTTGGTACAATCAGGAAATGAGTTAATATATTGGAAGATCCAGTTTATTCATTAGAATAATATGCCTGTTATGAAATTTCATTGAAGTTCTACATTTTGCGAGAATCTGTGCTTAGATGCTGGGGATCAAATGATTATGAAATAGCCCTGCCCTCATGGATTTACATAGGATGACAGAATATACCCCTTAAAAAGAAAATCCTGAACTGGAGAGATGGCTTAGTGGTTAAGCGCTTGCCTGTGAAGCCTAAAGACCCCGGTTCGAGGCTCGATTCCCCAGGACCCACGTTAGCCAGATGCACAAGGTGGCGCATGTATCTGGAGTTCATTTGCAGTGGCTGGAGGCCCTGGTGCACCCATTCTCTCTCTCTCTCTCTCTTTCTCTGCCTGTTGTTCTTAAATAACTAAATAAAAAGAAAGAAAATCCCATTCTGCATGCGGGTTTAGAAACCTGAGAACCAACTGATGACTGACAGCAGCAGAAAGGCGGAACGTCAAGCAGAAAGAGAAGACCTGTTCGCTCACTGGGTTTGCTCTCTTCTCTTATCAAGAGCGCAGCTTGAGCCGGGCGTGGTGGCGCACGCCTTTAATCCCAGCACTCGGGAGGCAGAGGTAGGAGGATCACCGTGAGTTCAAGGCCACCCTGAGACTACAGAGTGAATTCTAGGTCAGCCTGGGCCAGAGTGAGACCCTACCTTGAAAAACCAAAAAAAAAAAAAAAAAAAAAAAAAAAAGAGCGCAGCTCGGAGCCAGGCTTGGTGGCACACGCCTTTAATCTCAGCCTGAGCTAGAGCGAGACCCTGCCTCTAAAAAGCAAAGGACCCAGTTCAATTCCCCAGATGTACAAGGTGGCACACGCATCTGGAGTTTGTTTGCAGTGGCTGGATGCCCTGGCAGACCCATTCTCTCTCTCTCTGTCTCTCTCTCAAATAAATAAATAAAAACAAAATATTTTTAAAAAGAGTGCAGCTTGGAAAGTTCACTTCAGTTCTTGAAGCTTTCATTTTTTTTTTTGCATAGAGAGTGGAGACTAACCTCTGTCCACTGTTCCCATGAGGTAGATGTAAGGGGCAAATGAACTACGATCTATGAGGATGTGATGAATTATAATGTGCAGCAGTGATCTGTGGCATGATCATTTCCCTTCCTCCACCTCATCATGGAGTGAGACTCTCACAAACATTTTCCTTTTTACTTCCTGTGTGAGCTTATAAAATATCTGAAATTTCTATCCTTAAGTGTATCTCTTTTCTTTCTTTCTTTTTTTTTTTTTTTTTTTTTTGAGGTAGGGTCTCGCTCTAGGCCAGGCTGACCTGCAATTCACTATGTAGTCTTAGGGTGGCCTAGAACTCACTGCAACATGTGTTATGTGTGCATTACCAAATCTGATCAATTCAAGGAAACCGAACTAAACACAGACTTCTGGACAGCTCGGGACTAGATCCCAAAGACAACATTTGTTAGGAGAGGAAAGATGTTCTTTAACGATGGAATTGTTTCAGAAAGGGGTTCTTTTTCTTAAATTTTATTTTTATTTATTTATTTATTTGACAGAGAAAGAGGAAGGGAGAGAAAGAGAAAGAGAGAGAGGGAGAGAGAGAGAGGGAGAGAATGGGCACACCAGGGCCTCCAGCCACTGCAAACGAACTCCAGACGTGTGCGCCCACTTGTGCATTTGGCTAATGTGGGTCCTGGGGAATCGAACCTGGGTCCTTTGGCTTTGCAGGCAACTGCCTTAACCACTAAGCCATCCCTCCAGCCTATATATATATATATATATGTATATATATATATATATATATATATATATAAACTCCTTTCTGAATTTAAGTAAATATATATATTCTGAATTTAAATATATATATTCTGAAATATATACATACATATATATATATATATATATATATATTTAAATTCAGAAAGGAGTTCTTAACTGCCCCAATCTATAGTGGAGGAAAGCAGGCGTAGCAGTTCCCTTCTTGTTTCTGGGGCAAAATGCCCAACCAGAAGGAGCTTATGGCAGGAAAGGGCTTATTTCTTCTTACAGCTTTGTGGGGACGTTTCCACCCGCAGGGAAAGCAGGGCAGGAAGCGACCCTACATCACTGTCCCATCACCAGGGGGGAGGCAGAAAAGCGCAAACCGCATTGAGCGGACCGGGACTAGGACGCCCCGAGGCCCACCCAGAGTGACACTCCCCCTCCTTCAACGCCACCAACTGGGGAGCAAGCGCTCGAACACACGATTCTGCAGGGGACGTTTCGCATTGGAGCTACCACCACAGATTCCATTCTTGAACATTTTCCCAGTGAATGTTTATGAGGAGCCTGCCCTGCACCCAGAGGCCTTCCTATCAACGGGAAAAAGAGGAGACCGGCCAAGAAAGACCCGGTCGGTCACTGTGTCCCACTGTAGACCTTCATTAGGAAACTTCTCGGCCATTCATCTCCGCCCTTTAGTTTTCTTCCTCTGTGAACCAAAATGTGTGTGTGTGTGGGGGGGGGGTTGTTTGCAAAGCCCACAGCTCATGTTAAGTCTGGAAATACTGAAAGGCAGAAGCAGGACGAAGGACAGAAGGACGTGAGACCCCCTTCCCAGTGGATGGAAGGACGTGAGACCCCCTTCCCAGTGGACGGAAGGACGTGAGACCCCCTTCCCAGTGGACGGAAGGACGTGAGACCCCCTTCCCAGTGGACGGAAGGACGTGAGACCCCCTTCCCAGTGGACGGAAGGACGTGAGACCCCCTTCCCAGTGGACGGAAGGATGTGAGACCCCCTTTCCAGCGGACAGAAGGACGTGAAACCCCCTTCCCAGTGGACGGTGAGTGAGTGGGAGGTGACACCTGCTCTAGCATGTTCTCAGAGTGGACAGCACCGAGGGCAGCCTGTTGGTAGGTGCCAAGCTGACCACTGGGTGGACGTGGAGTTGGAGTGGCTGACCAGCTTACTTAGTTCTCGTCCTCTTAATGAGTGGGGAGAGGGAGTGGAGAAGGGAGTTGGGGTAACATCAGGCTGCAAGATTCCAGACTAGGAGATCCTGGGGTGACTAAGGAGGGCGAGACAGGAAACAGTAAAAATGAGTCAGTAATTAGGGAATTTCAAACCCTTGTCATGGGCCAAAAGCATTTTTTTTTTTTTTTTTTTTTGTGGGATGATGGAGGTCTTCCCATCTTGTCAACGTGCCTTAAAATAGGCAGTGGCCCTTTCACTGAATAACTTGGGACTTTTATCCATCCTGGCTGCCCATAATCTTGACGGGAAGTGTTGTCTCTTGGCTTCCTGGGAAGCATATTCAAACGTAGGAAAACGCACTCCCTAACTAGAATTGAAAGTCAAATGAAGTGAATGAGGTGGTATGCAAGAACTGACAGGGGCTCAGGAGGAGACCTGAGAGGAAGAGGGTGAACTTACACGGCATTCGGGAGAGGGCCTTGGACACTTTCCCATTCATAAGATAACTTCCGTCAGCCCTTTAAAGCTGGCTGTAACCGACCTGAGGCACAGAGAGAACAAGTGAGCTCTGTGAAGTCAGGGAAGGACTGTGTGTGAGATCAGGTTTGAATGGTGGAGAGTGTGAAGTTATTTTCTTAAAATTCCTAAACCAGGGCTGGAGAAATGGCTTAGCGGTTAAAGCACTTGCCTGCAAAGCCAAAGGACCCAGGTTCGATCCCCAGTACCCATGTAAGCCAGATGCACAGGTGGCGCATGTGTCTGGAGTTCATTTGCAATGGCTGAAGGCCCTGGCATGCCCATTCTCCCTCCCTCTCTCTCTCAAATAAATAAAACAATTCTTTAATTGACAACTTCTATACTTAGAGACAATAAATCATATATTTCGCTCCCCTCCCCCATTTTCCGGTTACCACCGGGATGACCCAAAAGGCACCATAGTGCTGAGGATAAGTGACAGAGGAGTGCTCAGCACTAAAACATCTCTATCACACCCTCCAAGGCTCAGGGTCCATTGCAGAAGAGGTGGCGGAAAGAATGTAAGAGCCAAAGGAAGGGTAGGACTCTTTACAACGTACTCCTCCAGACACAAAATGGCCTGGATATCCATGACCTCACAGTGCCTGACACTACCTACACAAGACCCTCATAATAGGAGGAAAAGATTATGACATCAAAATAAAAGAGACACTGATTGAGATGGGAGGGGATATGATGGACAATGAAGTTTCAAAGGGGAAAGGGGGGAGGAGGGAATTGTTTACAATTATGGAAGTTGTCAATAAAAAAATTAAATAAAAAGAAGAGTGCTTGGAAAGAGAAGAGCCACTTAGATGCATCTGACACTCAGTGTTACCAGAAGATGTTCCTAAAGCACAAGGCACTTGGACTCTGACATGAGAGGTTTCCATGTCACCTGTGCTACCCACCGGAGCCCACACACCACTAAGCCTGCTTACTAAAGAAAAGCCTGTGAGCTAGGAGGTAAAGCTCCCCAATGTCACTGTCATCTGAACGAAAACGTCCAAGGGGGGGGGGCTGGAGGAATGGCTTAGTGGTTAAGGCGTTTGCCTGCAAAGCCAAAGGACCCAGGTTTGATTCCCCAGGACCCGCGTTAGCCAGATGCACAAGGGGGCGCACATGTCTGGAGTTCGTTTGCAGTGGCTGGAGGCCCTGGCGTGCCCATTCTCTCTCCCTCCCTCTTTCTCTGTCCAATAAATAAACAAAAATAAAATATTTTTAAAAAGAAAATGTCCAAGGTAATGACCACGTCTGTTGGAATCAGCATAGTTTGATCGATTGACTGGAACATTTGGGCTCGAGACCTTAGAGGCATGTTTCGCTTCAGTGCTCGGCCTAGGTTAGGGGAAAGCCAGGGCAAGAGTTCACTTCTGGCCCTCCCAGCCTCCTGTACTCAGTGTTTTCCTGTCTGCAACACCGGGCGCGTGATTAAGCTATTTAAGTGAGTCCTGCATTTGCAATTTACGGACCTTGGAAATGGACGCCTGTCATCTGAATCACTCCACAGGCAGGTGGCAGAGTTAGGGAGGGCAATTTTTCTTCTCATCATTCCATCCTAAATGACTTCAGGTGGCTGTGCCTGCTTGCTTTGAGGAGACTTCCACCTGCTTGGCAGATCCCTGGACCCAGTTCTCCTAGCCCTAGTGAACTCGGAAGTTCAGACCTGAAAGTTCTGCTGGATGACTGCTTCCCATCCAGGACAAACCAAAACTAGGAAGCCCTGGGCTGCTGACTGTGAGATAAAAAAAGAAAAAAAAAAAAAAAGTCTGCCCAAAGCAGCTGATCATATGAAAAGTCACATGATTACCCAGAAGTAATTGGAGCTTAAAAGATGCCCATGACTAAGAGCTCTTTTACCGTGGCATCTTGTTAAGTTCACCCACTCACAAGTGCGTAAGTCCCATTATCTTTACCCTGGAGAGTTTCTCTGGCCCTCATGTGATGAATTCGTTAATACAGATGTTCTTGTCTTTACCAACTATAGTTGGTGGTTCATCTGGTGCTGATTTAAAAAAATATATTTTATTTATTTATTTGAGAAAGAGAGAGGCAGATAGAAAGAGAATGACCATGCCAGGGCCTCTAGCCACTGCAAACGAACTCCAGATGTGTGCGCCCCCTTGTACATCTGGCTTACGTGGGTCCTGGGGAATTGAATCTGGGTTCTTTAGCTTTGCAGGCAAGTTCCTTAACTGCTAAGCCATATTTCTATGCCTGGTTCTGCCTTTTTTAAAAAAAAATGTTTATTTTATTTATTTATTTGAGGGTGACAGAGAGAGAAAGAGGGAGAGAGAGAGAGAGAGAGAGAGAGAGAGAGAGAGAGAATGGGCGCACCAGGGCCTCCAGCCACTGCAAACGAACTCCAGACACGTGAGCCCCCTTGTGCATCTGGCTAACGTGGGTCCTGGGAATCGAGCCTCGAACCGGGGATCCTTAGGCTTCACAGGCAAGCGTGTAATTGCTAAGCCATCTCTCCAGGCCTAGTTCTGCTTTTTAAAAAATATATTTTATTTATTTATTTGAGAGAGAGAGAGAGAAAGAGGTAGTGAGAGAGAGGGAGAGAGAGGATGGGCATGCCAGGGCCTCTAGCCACTGCAGACGAACTCCAGATGCATGTGCCTCCTTGTGCATCTGGCTTACGTGGGTCCTGGGGAATCGAACCTGGGTCCTTTGGCTTTGCAGGTGAGCGCTTTAACTGCTGAGCCATCTTCTCCAGCCCTGCTTTTTTTTTTTTAATGATTAAATTGTTTAAGACCTACTGTGTGCTACACATGGTAGAAGAAACAGTAACATTTCTTTCTTAGAACTTATTCAGATCCCTTTGATGCCACCTATTTCTCTCTTTCCTAAAACCCACTAGCTCTTTGGTTAGAATTCCCCTCAGTAAGATTTAGGACCTCTTGCTTTGTGTTGTCACAACTTGAAAACATGTTTTGCGCTATTTATTCAGAACTAAGACTTTGAAAAAGCTTTGCAAATTCCTGTGTGTTCCATGTAGGCTGGGCCTAGACAATGTTCTCAGTATTATGGAACAAATGAATGACTGAATTGGTTAAGATGGATAACAGTGGATCTATCTTAGGCGAAGTCATGATGCTGTGGCCATCAAGCTCAGATTTCTGTAGTCCATGACACATGGCTTATTTCTCAGGCATGTTATGTTGAGTAACATGTAGCTCTGCTCTCCCTCTTTTTATTTGTTTTTCAAGGCAGGGTTTCACTCTAGTTCAGGCTGACCTGGAATTCACTATGTAGTCTCAGGGTGGCCTCGAACTCACAGTGATCCTCCTACCTCTGCCTCCTGAGTGCTGGGATTAAAGGCGTGCACCACCACGCCCAGTCCTCTCCCTCTTTTTTAATCTACAATCTGGGCAAGTAGAAACAGCTGCTAATTGGGATAAACCTGCCTTGAAGCAGGGGGACCATAAAAGTGGCAGGTATGTGTGATGGATCTGAGATAACATGTATACTTCTGCTCAAAGGTCTTTGGGTCAAAGCCACTCCTTTAGCCAAATATGCCACGAGGGACAGAAAAGTTTAACTCTCCTCTGAGGAAGGCAGTACATACTGGGAATAATAATATAACCTAACAGAAAAGACATCTCAGTTTTAGGAGTTTAGAATATAGTTGAGAGGCTGGAGAGATGGCCTAGCGGTTAAGGCACTTGCCTGTGAAGCCTAAGGACCCATGTTTGACTCTCCAGATCCCATGGAAGCCAGACGCACAAAGATGAGGCAAGCGCAAGATTGCACGTGCCCACCAGGTGATGGAAGCTTCTGGAGTTCTATTGCAGTATCTTGAGGCCCTGGCATGCCAATTATTTCTCTTTCTCTCTCCCTTCCTCCATCTCTCTCTCTCTCTCTTTCTGTCTCTCTCAAATCAAAATAAAATGAAAAATATACTTGAGGAAGTAAGTTACACACAAATAATTCTTAGCACGAGGTACAAGCAACAGATTGTAGGGATCAGAGGGAGATGGGATTTCTTGCTTCTAGGTTGAGTTCTAGCAGGTTTAACAGGATGAGTACTTACTTTTAAATACATTGAATATTTGAAAGTAAGATTCTGTGGGAAGTAACTGATGCAAATGTGACTAGAAGAGCTTTGAGAGGCCTGGGAAACTAGTATGAAAAGTTCACCCTCGGTGGAAGATAAGGTACCACATACTGCAAACGAAGGAATTCAGAGTCTGTTCGGTAGGCAAGCAATGGGAGGTTTCGAAGTGGACTCAAGATTGGGCTGAACACAAGTTGACGGTGTTTTATGGCACTAATGACTTGTGGCACGAAGCCATAGAGACAGACCTAGGGAGGGAGCAAGTGTAAACAGGACAGACTATACATTAGCCACAAAAGAAATCGACAGAGTGCTGGAGAGATTGCTTAGTGGCTAGGACACTTGCCTGTGATACTTAGGGACCCAGGTTTGATTCCTCAGTACCTACGTAAAGCCAGATGCATAAGGTGGCGCGCGTGTCTGGAGCTTGCTCACAGAGGCGAGAGGCCCTGGCGCTCCCGTTCTCTCCCTCTGCATCTTTCTTTCTAATAAATAAAATGTATAGACAAGATGGTCCTTGAGGTGTGAGGGGCGTAGTTCCTGTGCTAGCTTAAAAAAAAAAAAAGGGAAAGAAAGAAAAAAACCAATAGAGGCTGAGAACACGTTAGTGTGAGGAGCCAAGATTGAGAGAGGAGGAAGTAAAAAAATGGTCAGTGTTTGTCCCATAAATGCAATTAAAATGATAAAGAAAATGGACTTGTGAAATAGGCAGATAGTAACTTTTACCTGGGTTATGATGACTTTGAAAAATTTTGGACAGAGGTGCTTCGTGAGTTCAGGATTATGTTGTGATTGGAGATCTAGACCAATGAGACCCCAGGTGAAACTCTGGCTGCTCCTAAGAAACTCAAAGTGAAGGTAGGAACTTGGGGGGGGGGTGTCTCTATCCACATAGGAGGCCGTGGAAGGGCAGGGAGAGAGGTTGAAGAACACCGACAGGAAGGAGAGACCAGGACAGTGTAGAATCACCGAAGTTGAGACAGATAATCAAGTAAAGAGGAGGGGAAGGTCATTGTTGTCAAACGTTCAGAATGTTCTGGAAGTCGAGACTGCAGAATGTGACATGGGTCTGAGAGTAGGAGATCATGCGTGGTGACTAAGGAAATAACTTTAGTAAGGCATGGAGATGTTTTTCTGAGATAGCTGGTCGTGGAAATCACTGAAATTCAGTGACAGGAATGACAGAGGCCAGGCATAGTTGGTAGGCGGAAGGGAGCTCAGCCAACTCTGAAGTGAAGATGGGTATGTGTCACAAGGGGAGAGCAGGAGGGAATACATTGAGAAGCTCTAAGTGAGAAGGGTTGATTTGGGCTGGAGAGATGGCTTAGTGGTTAAGGTGCTTACCTGTGAAGCCTAAGGACCCAGGCTCGACTCCCCAGAACCCACATAAGCCAGACGCACAAGGTGACACATGTGCACAATGTCACACAAGTGCACAAGGTGGCATGTGCATTTGGAGTTTGATTGCAATGGCTAGAGGCCCTGGCACACCAATTCTCTCTCGCTCGCTCCCACACACACTCTCTCTCTCATAAAAAATAAGGGCTGGTCTGGAGGGATGGCTTAGTGGTTAAAGCGTTTGCCTGCAAAGCCAAAGGACCCAGGTTCGATTCCCCAGGACTCACGTTAGCTAGATGCACAAGGGGTCGTACACATCTGGAGTTCGTTTACAGTGGCTGGAGGCCCTGGCTCACCCATTCTCCCTCTCTCTTCTTCTCCCTCCCTCCTCTTCCTCTTTCTCTGACAAATAAATAAGCAAATAAAAATAAAATAGAAAAAGAAGGCCTGATTTAAGGAAGCTTTTATCAGACCAGAGACTAAAGATTGTGCCTAGTCTTATCATTCAAATGAAATGATTTATTATTGAAAACCCAGAGCAGCTTAAACAAACAAACAAACATATAATCATATCATATTCATTTCTGTGTAGCTGATGTCTAGCATTGGGTGATCAAATATTCACATATAATAAGCAGTAATATATTGGTGTGCTTCAAGATGGACTATTTTATAATTTTATTTGTGCATTTTTTTGTGACCTAGAGCTTGTTAGGTTAAGTGTTCTTTCTTTTTTTTTTTTTTTTTGTTTTTGGTTTTTCGAGGTAGGGTCTCACTCTAGCCCAGGCTGACCTGGAATTCACTGTGGAGTCTCAGGGTGGCCTCGAACTCACAGCAATCCTCCTACCTCTGCCTCCCAAGTGCTGGGATTAAAGGTGTGTGCCACCACGCCCGGCTTTAAGTGTTCTTTCAGTAGGAGGAAGGCATGCTAGATCTTCTGTGATGGCAAATTCAAATTTTCACTCTCAGAAGGGCGTGGTGGCACATGCCTTTAATCCCAGCACTCGGGAGGCAGAGGTAGGAGGATCGCCGTTGAATTCAAGGCCACCCTGAGACTACTGAGTGAATTCCAGGTCAGCCTGGGCTAGAGTGAGACCCTACCTCAACCCCTTCCCCGCCCGCCAGAAACAACCTTTTATTCCGAGCCATTTGAAATAGCTGGTGTCTCCACAGAATGAACACCGTGGTCTGGGGTGAGACAAGACCCAGGCAGAGTACAACTTCTTGATTGTAGTCTGTCACCTAAGCAGTGTCTTTAAGCAGGAAGAACTGGGGGATTTAACCAATAGGGGTGCTTAACAATATTGATTCACTTATTCCTTCATTCACTGTACATCATTCATTCAACATTGTACGGTATTGACTTGCCACATTCTTGAGTCTGGGCTACCTCTGGTACCTACAGCCAGTAGCATATGATAGCAAGTGACATTGTGTCCATTGTAGACTATGCTTCTGTGAGGACTTGAAACTTTCCCTTTCAGGGACTTTTCTAAGTGCCGGAGACAGACAGAGCCTCTCCACTCATGCCCTTTGCGCCGCTGTGATCAAACAGGAGTGTCATATGCTGTTAGGTAGCGACGAGTGTCACAAGACAAACTCAAGCAGGCTAAAGAGATCAATAATGCGCGGGGTCAGGGGGGCTTGGGGCTGTTATTTTATAGAAAATGGCTTCGGAAGTTCCTCTAAGGACAAAACACTCAAACGGAGCTGAACCAGCTGGAGGAAACCTGTCTCCCAGAGAGCAGTGCGTGATGGGATTGCTCATCCTTGAGGCAGGAATGAACTTGGCGTGTTTTAAGAAGTGTCAGAACGTCCCTGCGGTGGGAGTCAAAGGAGTGGAGAAGAGCGGACATGGAGTTGGGAAGAGGGGCAGGAACTGGTGGGAGCTTAGCAACATGTTATGGGATATGCTTTAGAGAACTGCGACGTAAAAATCAGCCATAGAAGGTAAGACCTGGGGAAGAGTGACCACTTAGGAGGCTGGCACAATCCCAGAGACAAGAGGAGACAAAGGTTTGAGTATGGGGTGGCAGTAGTGGTGATGAGAGATTCTAGATACAGCTAAGATATTTTAGTGCCAGCTTGGCCAAGATTTAACTCACACACGATACCATTTTAATTTTACCAATCCCTTTCAGAGTACACAATTAAGTAGGCTTCAGAACTATGGTAAGCCTGCATCATGGAGTAGATAGAAAGTTTGAGGAAGGGCTGGAGAGATGGCTTAGCGATTAAAAGCACTTGCTTGCCAAGCCTGACGGCCTGGGTTCAATTCTCCAGTACCCACGTAAAACCAGATGCACAAAGTGGCACATGCTCCCTGGCGTGCCCATTCTCTCCCTCTCTCTCCTTTCCTTCCTCTCTTTTTGCAAATAAATAAATAAATAAATAAATAAATAAATAAAACATTTAAAAAAGAAAGTATGGGGGAAAGAGCAACACCAGGGGTGTGGGATTAAGTAACCAGATAAATGTTGGGATTTGCAGAGCTGCAGGCCACTGGGGAGAATTATTCCTGTAACCACTTAACTAGTTGCTCTAGAAACACACAGAAAAAAAAATATTGTTTTTTTTTTTTTTTTTGCCTATTCCTTCCCCTGCATAACACTTTCTATTTTTGAATGCAGTGAGTAAATCAAAGATCCGGACATGGACTCAGAGAGAGTGAGCAGGGAGAATGATCCGATGTCCAGAAACCAAGCTCCGCATCTGGGAGGTTTCCACTCGCCATGGCAGAGGGTAAATTCCTCCCGAAAGCCACGTAGCCAGTCAGCATGCAGCAGAGTTTCTGTTGATAGCAAAGAGCAGATTGTTGTGTTAGGGTTTTGGTGGGACGATCGAGCTCGCTGTCGGAGGCCTCCCAGGAGCGAGGCAAACCAGCTATGTGCCTCTGTTGCCAAATCCACCAGTGACTTGTGAAACTTGGTGATCTCCACTGGGATTCCCCACCGTCGCTTCTGCAAAGCCTGGCGCGGCGATGTGCCAATTGCTTATGTGAGCTGTGCGTCTGCGTGATATGAATTTGCAAATGTTAACATTGATGCATATAACAGACATTTGTAAGACAGTGGTAACTTACATTCATTACTAAGTGACGGAGAAAACGAGAAAGCCAACCAAATTCAGTGCGGAGAGAGAGAGAGAGAGAGGGAAGAAGAGAGATAAGGTTGACGTGTGGGACACTTCGGGTCAGGATTGCTGCCTGATCGTGGTGCTCACTCGTCTCCGTGATGTACCGTTGTGCAGCCAATCACGGACACGCGCCGTGACTCGCACAAAACTTAGCATCGTCCCCTCCAGTTCTGGGAGTGGCCTGGGCACATCTGGCCAGTCTTTGCCAAGGGTCCTCGCACAGTGGTCATCCCAAAGCGGCCAGAACCGGACCTTCGTGGTGACTCAGCTGCGCTGAACATCCTCAGTGACTTCCTTGTCCCCCACGACGACACGAACGATGTCACTGTTCTCATACTCCCCTGGCTGGGGTAGTTAGAGGCCGTCCAGACTCAGGAGCAAGCCCTCTCCGCGTGGGGGTGTGGCGGGCGCCCAGGCGGAGGGAGGAAGTCCGTGGCAGCCACATCGAAGGTGAGCTGCAGTCGCCAGCAAGCAGCAAGCAGCTTATTTTCACTGCACACAGGAATTAATGTGACTCTTCTAAAAGACTCTTTTTTGGTCTTTAAAAGAAATTAATTAATTAATAATTAATAAAAATTAATAAATAAATAATTATTATGGTTTTTAATAATAACGGTTTTTCGAGGTAGGGTCTCACCCTGGTCCAGGCTGACCTGGAATTCACTATGTAGTCTCAGGGTGACCTCGAACTCTAGGCGATCCTCCTACCTCTGCCTCCCCGAGTGCTGGGATTAAAGGCGTGCGCCACCACGCCCGGATTAAATTAATTAATTAATTAATTTATTTATTTATTTATTTTTGGTTTTTCGAGGTAGGGTCTCACTCTAGCTCAGGCTGACCTGGAAGTCACTATGTAGTCTCAGGGTGACCTCGAACTCTAGGCGATCCTCCTACCTCTGCCTCCCCGAGTGCTGGGATTAAAGGCGTGCGCCACCATGCCCGGATTAAGTTAATTTATTTTTTATTAACAACTTCCATGATTGTAAACAATATCCCATGGTAAGGCCCTCCCTCCACCCCCCACTTTCCTCTTTGAAACTCCATTCTCCATCATATCCCCTCCCTCTCTCAATCAGTCTCTCTTTTACTTTGATGTCATGATCTTTTACCTCCTATTATGATGGCCTTGTGTAGGTAAGGATTATTTAAAAAATATATTTTATTTATTTATTTGCAAGCAGAGGGAGACAAAGAAGAGAAGAGAAGAGAAGAGAAAGAGAGAGAGAGAGAGAGAGAGAGAGAGAGAGAGAGAGAGAGGCAATGAATGGGTATGCCAGAGCCTCCAGCCACTGCAAATGAACTCCAGATGTATGCGTCACATTGTGAATCTTGCTTTACATGGGTCCTGGGGAGTTGAACCAGGGTCATTAGGCTTTGCAGGCAAGCACCTTAACCACCTGACCCATCCCTCTAGCCCTAAAAGACTATTTTTTAAAAATTAATACTCTGATCCCTTCTTAGGATGGCTACTATAAAATAAATATAAATCATCAGTATTGGAGAGGAAACTGCGCAGCATTATTGGAAATATAAGCTGTATAGTTGCTATGGAAAACCGTATGGTGGGACCTGAAAACTATTAAGAATTACCATGTGATTTGGGAATTCCATTGCTAGTAGATAACCCGAAGAGTTGGATTCACGGTCTTAACAAGGTGTGTACACCCATATTCACAGCACCATTATCCACAAGGGTTACACATTTCTTCGGTATGGGGCTGAGGAGATGGCCTAGAGGGGAAGGCTTGCACACAAACGTGAGGGTCTGAGAGCACCTGGCTTCCATCCCCAGCACCCATGCCAGAAACTGGGCAGGCCACACACACCTGCGACCCCAGTCCTTTGGCGGGGACAGGCGGAGTCGGGGGAATTGCTGGGGGTGGTGGTTGTCAGCTGGTATCAGTGAAAGAAATATAAGCTGCACATTCGGTGAGACCCTCTGTCTTAAGGAAACACCATGAAGGAGAACGTTTTCCTCTGACCTCCACTCACACAGTACACATAGCGCACTCGTTTGCACACACATATTCATACATGCACAGGCAGACTATATACATAACACACACACACATACACACACACACACACACACACACACACACACACACAGAAAAGAAATACTGTATGATTCTACTTGGATGAGCTAACTAAAGTACTCAAGTTCATAGGACAGAAAGTTTGAAGGCGGTACCCACATGCTGGGGTGGGGGGACAGAGAATGAGAAGTTACAGAGTTTTAGTCAGGAATGGTAAAAAGGATTCTGCATGTGGATGGCATTGATGGTCATACAAAATTATAAGTATACTTGATCTCCATGAAATAGACACTTAAATTGGTTAGAGTAACAAGTTTATTATGCCTACTTTAACAAAATGAGTATTTTTGTTTTTTAAAAAAAAATCCTATCTAGCTTATTTGATCAGAAAAAAAATTGAAATGCAATGCCTTTTAACTGGTGTTGTATTAAGTTCTAGAATTAGGATATTAGTAGTTAGAGTTGTTTTGTATTTTGAAAACTTATCCAAGACCTGGAAGGATTCTAACGAGGAAGGTTATAAGAAAGGAAAAGCTTTGAGGGTCACATTAATCTTTATGCTAAGGATTTGTTAGAGTTTTGTAGAAAAGTTTTAACATTTATTCCCTCATTTATAAGAAGTCTAAAGTGATTCTGTCTAACTGAAGGTACAGTGACCTCAGAAGACATGACAGGAGGGTCCAGGCTGCCGCATCCGGTGTTAACCACACACCCTGATAAAAAAGGGCCTGCGACAAATACCGTAATTCAAGCGAAGAACGGTGAAAACCAGCCTTAATTTCCAGGACTGACCAGTTAATCAAGAAGCCTGGAACTTTGCCTAGGAGTTGTGTTTTTTTTTTTTTTTTTTTAAGTCTAGACAAAAACTCGAGATAACCCCTTGTATAACTGATCTAGTGCCAATGGGATATGAGAACATATTTAGAGACTGGCATTGCTGTCAAAGGCGTTTTACAGAAAAGAAAGTGACTTACCAAAGGGACGGACGGGGCACAGCAAAAGCAAATATAAATCATGTGTGTGCCGGGGGTGGGGAGGGCCGGCCAGGGCAGGGGCGCTCTCAAGGGGTTGAAGAAACAGTTCCACAATGTGGAGGAAGTTGCTCAGACCTCAACTTCCTTAGGGGATAAGCAGTACTTTTTTTAAAAAAAAATTTATTTATTAACTTGTACTTGGCACCAGATGTATTCTCTACACAAAGACTTTAATTCAAACCCAGGAAAAACCCTAAGGGAGGTGGCAGACATTTTATTTGAAAGCAATGATAAATGAAAATTTCACCATTCTCACCGGTGATGCCCAAATGGAAGTCGCACATCCCAGAGTGCCCGGTGGAAAATGTACCCAGGAAGCACCGTTTGCTACTCTGGAAAAACAGTAACGAACCACCCTTTCCCTGGGGCTGTGCTACTGTCCAATGAACGTGTGGTGAGGACTGCTAACACTCATTAAAAAGCAGAACAAAACAGTAATGACTTGGGGTCTAGTGGCAGCTGTGGGTTGTATCAGAGGTCTTATAATTGCATCTAACCAGAACGCGCCTGTCTTCCCCGGGACTTTGTAATGACCAGAGTTCTTAGGCTCTGTCACTTCCTGAGCGCTTCACATCCATTACATAAATAAGTCTGATTGGCCCACAGACAGTCTGCAAACTCTGCCGTTCAAGTGCCCCCGACCTTATCCATATACTCCTTGAGGTTTTTTCCCCCCTAGAAGCACATCTGTTCCACTTGGCCACTCGCATACTATCAATATTCCCGTAAGAATGCCAAGTGATATGACAGATGTCAGAAGAAATAGGTTTTCTCCCTATCATCTCTTTTAAAAATTAGCTAAAAAGGAAGCTTTCCAGGCACAGCCTCCTCATTGATTTCCCACACGTTCCACTTCTAAGCGGACTCTGGGGGAGAAATGGGTCCGCCTCAAACACGTACCAGAATGTTTACAGTAGCCTTGCTACATGTATGTAATCAACAAAGATGAAACCTACAGGTACCCATCAGTGGTCAGAACAACACAAAGTGACCGAGAAGGACAGCTGTGACGACGGGCGGCGACATGGATGGATCTCAGGGACACGGCGCTGAGCGAAAGAAGCTAGATGCCAAAGGATGCCATTAATATACCGTCTACATAAAGTTCAAGGACGGCTAAAACTACGGTGAGGGACGAATGTGAGGGTATGAGCTCAAGGAGCCTGTCTGACGTCTGAGAGGCAAGGAGTGTTCGGCCTCTTGTCTCTGTGTTAGTTGCACGACTATATACATAGGTAAAGTGTGTCTGAGCCGCGCATGTAAGAGAAACTTGCATTTATTGAATGTTTACCATATCTTCATATCACAAAAGGAGAAAAAGATGTCTTTCAGAGGTTTATATGTGAGGTTACCATATTGAAACTTTTAAAATTAAAAAAACAATTTTTTTTTTGCAAGCAGAAAGAGAGAGAAAGAGAGAGAATGAGCATGAATATGCCTCCAGCCTCTGCAAACGAACTCCAGAGGCATGTGCTATTTTGTGTATCTGGCTTTACGTAGGTACTGGGGAAATGAACCTAGGCTGTCAGGCATTGCAGGCAAGTGCGTTCAACTGCTGACCGTCAATACTGAAGCTTTTTACTTGACCAGCTAGCTCTTCATCAGAGGCACACTGGTAAGACAATGATGAGTATTTAATACGTCCTTGCAAATGTAGTTTCTAGCCCAGAATGTTACAAAAATTAGCAAAATAGGAAATCGCAAACAAAATAGATTTCCCAGGGCTAGAGAGATGGCTTAGTGCTTAATGTGTTTGCCTGTGAAGACTAAAGACCCAGGTTCGACTCCCCAGGACCCACGTAAGCCAGATGCACAAGGCGGTGCATGCGTCTGGAGTTCATTTGCAGTGGCTGGAGGCCCTAGCACGCCCATTCTCACCCTCTTGTCTTTTCTCTGTCTTTCTCAAATAAATAAATTAAAATATTAAGAAATAGGTTTTCCATCTGTATTGGCACTAAGAATAACAACATAAACGGTTCTTCACTTATGCACGCTAATGATACGGAATGAGTTCAGTTGTGCTCAGCAAATAATTTTGTTATTCCTTATCATTCTGAGGTTAAAGCATCTGCCTCCAGAATGGTTGAGTATGGGCACCTGAGCCAGGCAAGCAGCCCCCTTTAACGAGGGCATCGTTCAGTTTATTTCATCTGTCGTCACCATGGGAGACGGAAAACAATTGGAGCGAACATCCTTCTACAATGGCTTTACTGCGGTTTTCTTAATGTAGTCTCTTATTATTGCTTTCTGCTTCTGCTGATGAGTTCTTCAGAGCAGTTAGTTTCAGGAGTCTTAGTTTTAAGTGTCATTACACAAAGGCTTCTATTCCCTTATTTTGCATGTGTGTATGCATGTATTCATGTTCACGTGTGTGCCAAGTGAATGTGTGTTGTGGAGACCAGGCTGATATTGGGTGTCTTAGTCGTTCTTCACCTTGTTTTTTTTTTTCAATATTTTTATTTTTATTTATTTATTTGACAGAGAAAGAGGGGAGAGAGAGAGAGAGAGAGAGCGAGCACGCCAGGGCCTCCAGCCACTGCAAACGAGTTCCAGGCATGTGTGCCCCCTTGTGCATCTGGCTAACATGGGTACTGGGGAATCAGACCTGGGTCCTTTGGCTTTGCAGGCAAATGCTTTAACCGCTAAGCCATCCCTCCAGCCCTTCACCTTGTTTTTTGAGACAGGCTCTCTCACTGAACCCAGAGCTCACTGGTACAGCTGGGTTAGCTGGCCAGCAAGCACTCAGGGATCTTGCCACCTCTGCCTCTCCCATTCTGGGAGCGCAGACATGCGTCCCAGCACCTGCCTCTTACACGGGTTCTGCGGATCCAAATCTGGGTCTTCACGCTTGCATGGCAATGACTTTGCACACCCTTGATCTCCTCAGCCCCTTGACTTTTGTTACTTAAATAAAAGACAGACTGATTGAGACGGGGAGGGGATATGATGGAGCATGGAATTTCAAAGGGGAAAGGGAGTGGGAGTGAGGGTATTACCATGGGATATTTTTTATAATCATGGAAAATGTTAATAAAAATTGAGAAAAAAATCAAAAAAATATTTTATTTTTACTTATTTATTTGCAAGGAGAGAGAGAGAGAGGGAGGGAGAGAGAGATTGAGAATGGACACACCAAGGCCTCCATCCACTGCAAATGAAACCCAGATGCATGTGCGCCCTGTGTATCTGGCTTTATGTGGGCACTGGAGAAATGAACCCAGGTTGTTAGGCACTGTGGAAAAATGCCTTAACCATTAAGCCATCTCTCCAGCCCCATAAAATGATTTTTAAGAAATATTTTATTTATTTATTTGAGAGAGAGAGAGAGAGAGAAAGAAAGAAAGAAACAGGGAGGAGGGGGGACAGAGAATGGGCACACCAGGGCCTCTAGCCACTGCAAACAAACTCTAGATGCGTGTGCCACCTTGTATATCTGGTTTATGTGGGTACTGGGGAATTGAACCTGGGTCCTTAGGCTTCACAGGCAAGCACCTTAACCACGAAGCCATCTCTCCAGCCCTAAATAAATGATTTTTACGGTGACAGCACACAATTCCATCTTTGCCATGTGAGGCATTTAACATCATTCCAGGATCCCGTACACAGCGAAGGGGAAGTTGCCCCATGGGCACCACCGATGGTTGGTGTCTCCCTAGGGTGCCGTAGATATTAGTCACTAACACCAGGCGGTAAGGTCAGTTGGGAGGTGGTTTCATTTTCTGCGAAGGGCTGTTCTTTGCTGTACAAAACTTCATTCGCTGAAAGCTGAGCCCTGACAATCCTCAGTGTGACCAACTGGCTAGAACGTCACGGCGAGGCCTCAGGTTCCCGACCTTGGTCCTTGATTCACTTCCGGAAGCCTGATGTTGGTGGCGGCTTTGGAATCATGATGGAAGGTTGGCTGCATCATGGTGGGGGTCATGGAGAAATCACAACTTCAAAACAAAACATTGCCAACAAAAAAAGAAAAAAGCAAGCAAGCAAGCAAGCAAGCAAGCAAGAAAGAAAGAAAGAAAAGCAAGCTTGAGCTTCTCGTGGACGGTGCATGCGCAGGAAGCCAGATCTTTTTAATGCAGAAATTCCAGCTCCTAAGAAGTGAGAGCGGATGGAAATTGCCGGAGGTGAAAGAGGGCCTGGCTGACAGCCATTTAGGGTGAGTTCTCTTTTTTAAAAATTACATTTATTTATTTATTTATTTATTTGAGAGAGAGAAAGAGTGAGGGAGGGAGAGAGAGAGAGAGAGAATGGGCATACCAGGGCCTCCAGCCACTGCAAACGAACTCCAGATGCATGCGCCCCCTTGTGCATCTGGCTTACGTGGGTCCTGGAGAATTGAACCGGGATCCTTTGGCTTTGCAGGCAGACGCCTTAACCACTAATCCATCTCTCCAGCCCCTAGGGTGCATTCTTAATTGCTGTTTCCTGACAAAGGAGTCTTGTACCAGCTATTTATAGTGATTAGTCGGTAAACTTCTGGTCAGCATTATTTAGAAGTTTGGAGGATTTATAAATATTAAAATGATGTGTGTGCTGAGAAGCTGTGAATGTCATAATGTGGAAACTGGCAAGCAGTTATTTTAAAACAAATCCATTGCTAGCATGCGCCAGGTACTGAAATGCTGTACTGGACGCCAAAGGTGGCATCTAGCCTTACGGAACTTACAGTTTAGTCATTCAGACAAGTAAGTAAGGAAGCGTCATGTGTTCAGATCGCAGGCATTTGATGAATGGTGCGTTAGTTAACGTGTACAGTGGTAACTGTTCTAAGCTTGAATTTCTTCATCTAAAATGGTAGCTATCCCGTCAATTGTTAGGAGGACTAAATGAGGCCATGCAGTTAACTCTTTCTACACCATTTGACAAGTGGCAAGCTCTCCGTTTTTATGTAGACACACATGCACACACACACACACACGCACACGCACACTGACATGAACACGGACATGGAAACAGGCCATTTCAGGAGTGTGGAGACTGAGGAGCACGTTAGTCAACTAGAAGAGGGCACAGTGTCCAGAAAGGTCTCTTGGGAGGTGACTGCTGTCGTTAAGACCTGAACGGAGGAGGAGGCAGTAGAGAGGACATACCCACCAGAGGCAGGGGTGCTATGGAGGCGCAGGGACAACGGATGGTAATTCAGCATGGCTGGAGGAGCTGGGGAGTGTGAAGAGGTGAGGCGGGTCAGGAGCATGTGCTGGTCACCTGATTTTCACCGTGTGAATGTTCCCAATATGCTTGGTTGTAATTACTACACGTTTCAGAAGTGACTCACAAATTTCCTCGATTTTTTTTTTTTTTAAATTAGCTCTCTGGTAGGTTCACAATTTTCCTAGAATACCACCAGGGTTTCTGGTTAAGACAGTGAACTGGCTGTAGGTCAATAGGTAGTTGTGGTGGTTTGATTCAGGTATCCCCCATAAATTTAGGCGTTCTGAACGCTAGGTTCCCAGCTGATGGAGATTTGGGAATTAATGCCTCCTGGAGGCAGTGTATTGTTGGGGGCGGGCTTATGGATGTTATAGCCAGTTTCCCCTCTCCAGTGTTTGGCACACTCTCCTGTTCCTGTTGTCCACCTCATGTTGGCCAGGGGGTGATGTCCACCCTCTGCTCATGCCGTCATTTTCCCTGCTACCGTGGAGCTTCTCCCTTGAGCCTGTAAGCCAAAATAAACCTCCCCCCCCCCCCGCATGCTGCTCTTGGTTGGGTGATTTCTACCAGCAATGTGAACCTGACTGCAATAGTAGTCATTGACAAGTTTTCAGTCAGAGAACCAGACTAGAGTCTTAGAAAGCTCACTCTGGCTTCACAAGGAAGGAAGAGGACCATTCTGGAGACAGAGAGGTTGTGTGCAGGGACATGGGCCAGAAAGAACAGAAAACAGTGAGAATAGTCATAGAGTTGGAAAAGAAAGGATTCAGAGTGTGAGCTGGGGGGTCAAGCCCCAAGGGTAGAGCCACTCCTGGGCAGCTGCCTGGGAGGGCGAGGCCAGAGCAAGAGAGCCTGGGAGCAGCCTAGCGCAGCGTGCCATCTAAGCAGCAAGAACTGAGGACAACTGAAATCAACAACGAGATGAGGATAGATAGCCAACTCCATGGCAGGAGATGAACCGTCCCTCGCACATCAGCCGGGGCCCAGGTGAAACCACAGAGGAACGGGTGAGATGAACAAGAGTGCTGCTTCCATGCTCAGCCTGACAGCCTGGGCCAGCGTGATGCAGACAGACACTGAGGATACCCAACATGCACCAAAGCAGAAATCCAGAAGCTTCTAAGAGCTGAACACTAATGTAGACTCAAAGCACACCCACCAAGGCTCAGAGAATTTTGTGGAAGGGGGGAGCAGGAAGAATGTAAGAGCCAGTGTGAGAGGGAATACCCAGAGGCATTGCCTGCCCCCCCCCCCAATAACTGACTGCTGCTCTCACAACTCATAACCCAGAACTCCATGGTGAATACCAGCAATCTCACTGAAGGAGGGCCCTCAGTGGAGTGAGGACAGGAAGGCGGGAAACGATGGTACTAACCTTGATGTGTCCATACAAAGTTTCTACTTAACAACAACAAAAAAAGAGGGCTAGAGAGAGATGGCACAGCAGTTAAGGTGACTGCCTGCAAAGCTTAAGGACCCATGTTTGACTCTCCAGATCCCACATAAAGCCAGACGCACAAAGGTGAGGCAAGTGCAAGGTTGCACATGCCCACTAGGTGGTGCAAGTGTCTGGAGTTCTCTTTCAGTGGCTGAGGCCCTGGTGTGCCAATTCTCTCTCTCACTGTCTCACTAAAAAACAACAAAAACCAAACAAAAACAAAACCAAAACCAAAAACCAGAGCTAGAGGTATGGCTTAGTGGTTAAGGCATTTGCCTCTTTCTTGCTCTGTTTGCCTGTCTCTCTCATATAAATAAACAAAACCTTTAAGAAATAGAGGTTCTTTTATTTAAAAAGAAGGCATTAAGGGAAGAATGATATGGAAGCAGCAGTAGGGGAGACCTGATCCAGTCTTTTAAAAATTACTTTTATTCATTTGTTTTCAATGAGGCGGAGGGAATGGACGTGCTAGGGCCCCCAGCCACTGCAAATGAAGTCAGGATGCATGCAAAACTATGCATCTGGCTTTCATGGGGACTGAGGAATTGAACCTGGGTCCTTTGGCTTTGCAAGCAAGCACCTTAAGTGCTAAGCCATCTCTCCAGCCCTGACCCAGTCTTTTGACCCAAAAGTTTTTGTAGCAGACAGCTTCAGGTTCGCTGAGATGAACTTCCAGACCAGGCACAGTTATGGAGGAAGGGATATTTATTGAAGCTTACAGATCCAGGGAAAGTTCCATAATGTCAGAAGAAGCTGGCCTGCCTTCACAGGCCCAAGCAGAGAGAGAAGTACAAGCCTAAAGGTCAAAAGCCAGAGCACACTTCAGGAACTCCAGCTAGGCACACTTTGCATATCTTTAGATTGAAATCTCAAACCCACCACCACACCTTAAGATCCACACAATGGCATTGCCTCCAGCCAGATGGCTAGAGATGCAAACTACAAACAAATAAACAACTGAATATATTGGGGGCCATCTATTCTATTCAAACCACCACAGTTTTAAACAGAGCTTTTTGTATCTCAGGAGATTGGTGTCTCAGTCAAGCTAAGGAAAGGCTCCATTAAGAAGCCCAGCGTTGGGCTGGAGGGATGGCTTAGTGGTTAAGGCGTTTGCCTACAAAGCCAAAGGATCCAGGTTCGATTCCCCAGGACCCACGTTAGCCAGATGCACAAGGGGGTGAAAGTACCTGGAGTTTGTTTGCAGTGCCTGGGGGCCCTGGCGTGCTCTTTCTCTCTCTCTCTCTCTCCCCTCTTTCTCTGTTAAATAAATAAATATTTAAAAGAAGCCCAGCATTAGAGCTAAATAATGTACTGAAGGTCACAGAGGGCTCTGAGGAAAGCTTAAGGGGCTTAGTGGACTAGCACTTGGGATGAAAGGAGACGAGAAGATAGAATCCTATTTATCAAGGGGGCTTGAATCTTGGGTGAAGATCAGAGGTAATAAGGTTGTTCAGAGAGCATACCTTGCTGAGTGAATGGGTGGATGAATAGGTGAAGAGAAGAGGAGAGGAAGTAGTGGGAAGTAAGGATGGCTCAGTAGTCAACATGTTTTGGAAAAGTTGACTTTCTAATGAGTCATTGCTCTGTAATTTGGGGTTAGTTCAGTCTCTGACAGAAATCGCAGTGGTCCCAGTCTCTCCAGAAAGGCTCTTAGGAATGGGTTTCTAATTTGTGTGTGTGCTGAGAAGAGGTTTTCCTATTTGGTGTGTCAAGATTGACAAGTCCTATAACATTTGGTACTAAAGATACATGCCTCAGTCACTTTTAAAAAAAAATATTTTATTTTTATTTATTTATTAGAGACAGAAAGAGGGAGAGGGAGACAGAGAGAGAGAGAGTGAGAATGTGCATGTCAGGGCCTCTAGCCACTGCAAACGAACTCCAGATGCATGCACTCAGCACCATGTGCATCTGGCTTATGTGGGACCTGGAGAATCGAACTTGGGTCCTTAGGCTTCGCAGGCATGCACCTTAACCGCTAAGCCATCTCTCCAGCCCTTTAGTTACTTTTTTAGATGCTGTCTCTGAGTACATGGGAAGAAGCAGCTTAAGGGAGGACAGATTTATCTTGACTCATGGTTTGAGAGAACAGAATCCGTAGTGGTGGGGAAGGCATGGGGGTGGGACTGGATGTCGCTGTGGAAGCAGGAGCGTGACGTCACTTCCTCCCATCTCTGCAGATCAGGAAGCAGAGACAGGACAGCCAACGGACCCTGACTGTAAACCTGAAGGTGCATGGCCTGACAGTGACGCACTTCCTCTAGACAGGCCCCCCACCTGTTAAAGGTTTCACAACTCCCTCCAGCTGTGCCAAACAGCCTCAGACAGCTGGTCACGAAGTGTTCAAACACGTGAGCTTGTGAAGCACATGTCACGTTCAAACACTGATGCTATAAATGGGTGCTTGCAGTAGGCTGACCAAATGGGCCATCGGGTGTTCAAGCGACTCAGACATCTGGCTCTAGTGGGTCTCTTTCCTCTTCCTCATCCCTCCTCCCTCCTCCTCCTCCTTCTCTTTCTCTTTCTTCTTCCTCTTCTTTCCTATGGGTAGAGTGTATATCCGTAACATGTGCGTGCATGTGGAGGCCAGAGGTTGGTATTGTGTGTTTCTACCTCGTGTTTTTGAAACAGCATCTCTGACTGAACCCACACCCGACCAGAAAGCCCTAGGGATCTGCCTGTCTCCACCTCCCCAGCACTGGGGTTACGGACACAAACTCAGGTCCTCAGGCTTGTATGGTAAGAACTTTACCCAGTAAACTATCCCCCCCAGCACTCTTCTATGTTACTTTCAAAAACATCCCTATACTTTACCCCCCCCCAATAATCTCAACAAACATCTACAAAAGGAAAACTTCTTTGTTATTAAAGAGATATTGTACACACATTTAAGCAAGTATGATCAAAATACATTATATACAGACATGAACTTATCAAAGAGATAAAATAAAATTTAAAATGCAATAGAATGAATTAAAGCCAACAACAACAACAAAAAATACTCCAAGAGAAATGGACAGAAACTTGAATAGGCACCTCGAAGATAAAGAAAAGTGAATTTGGGATGGGAGATGGCTTAGCAGCTAAGGTGCTTGTCTGCCAAGCCAAAGGACTCAGGTTCAATTCCCAGGACTCAAATAAAGCCAGACGAATAAGGTGGCACATGCTTCTGGAATTTTTTTGCAAAGCAGCTAGAGACCCTGGCATGCCCATTGTCTCTCTCTCTCTTTATCTGCCTCTCTCTATTTCAAATAAATGAAAATAAAATATTTAAAAATATTTAAAAAAAGAAAAGTGAATAAGTAGATGTGAAAGATGCTGAGCCTGATTAACAGTAAATTAAATACTTGTTCACCTATAATATTTGTAAAGATAGGAATCAAAATTATTAAAATAGCATTGGAGGTATGTCTAACGAGACATTAGATCGCTATTAAAGGAATTCAGCAGATTCCCTCAATATATTGTTACTAAGAAAAAAGAATAAAGGTGCAAGGCAGGGTTCCATTTGCAACAAGATATGTGAGTGCATTTACATGCCTGTAAATGGTCGGAAAATTCCAGAAGAACATTCAGGAAATCACGTCATGTCTATCTTAGATGGGGCTGGAAACCCAAGATCAAGGGGTGGGATAAAGACTGTGCAAAATATTTTCCTGTGGAACATTTCAGACAAGATAGAAAGGACGTCGTCTCTGTTTTCATTTTCCCCGTTGCCCAAGCCCAGCAATTATTACCGTTACATGGTCATGCTATGCTTTTGTGCTGCTTGAAGAAAAAATGGCTACTTCTGTGTGTCGTTTAATATTTAGAAATACCCAACGTAATGATAACGATCGGTGCCAACATCCTCACGGCCTGTGGTTCATCCATTAGCCCAACCCTTAGGACCCAGAAGCAGGGAGATGCCCTGGGGACTAGAGTTGAGGAAGACTAGCCTCTTTGCTCCCCAACTCTGTCAGCAGTGCAGCCAGAGGGACAGAAGCGTTGTCCTTAATGAGCCCTTAATTTGAAAACTGACATCAAAGGAAGCCTGTCTGCTCTGTCGGGGGGAGCGTGGTGTGCTCATCGGCCTCTCTCCCTAGGCTACGCTTTTTTGGAAGGAATAACTCCATTTACCCAGCTCCTCTTTTCATCTCTGTGCTAAAGCTTTCTCCGGCTCCCAGTTGACCCCAAAGCTGAGAAAACAGTGCCTTCCTCCCTTTCGATCTGGTGTGTCCTGGACGATCAAGCGCCTGCAGCAAAATGTCAGCCGTGGTGTCAGGTGGATGCCTCCTGCTAGCGGTTCGGGGTCGCCTAGACCAATACAGATGCCCAGCCCCCGCTTAGGACAGAGCGCTTCCATGCTGAGGACTGGCTGTAAGGACACCCGCCCCCTCCCTCGCCCCAGGCCCCCTTCCGTTCAGCCACCACCCACTCCACGTTATCTGGGCCGGGCTCTGTGCTGAGCTGGGGATCATGAAGTTGAGCAGCACCACTAGCCTCCGGAGCTTACGGAATCTAGAACGAAGCTTCTGTCTTTTCCAAAGCTTTCTCTGCTAGGTTGGGTCTTCTCTCCGTTGTCCATTGGGTCTCACTTCTCTTCCTTCCTTCCTTCCTTCCTTCCTTCCTCTCTCTCTCCTTCCCTCCCTCCCTCCTTCCTTCCTCCTTCCTTCCTTCCTTCCTTCCTTCCTTCCTTCCTTCCTTCCTTCCTTCCTTCCTTCCTTTCTTTCTTTTTTTTTTGAGGTAGGGTCTCACTCTAGCCAAGGAATTCACTCTGTAGTCTCAGGGTGGCCTTGAATTCACAGTGATCCTCCAACCTCGGCCTCATGAATGCTGGGATTAAAGGCGTGTGTCACCACTGCGGGCAGGTCTCACTTATTCCTCAGATTTAGTTCACAAACCATTATCTCTGATGAATGACAATTAGGATTTATTCTTTTCTCTGCCAGGAACGCCCTTTCTGTCTCATGCACCTATTTTTACCCTGAAAAGCTCAGGTCACCTGTCCCCATCACGGTCATGCTGCTTGACTAGAGACCTGAGCCACAGACTGGGTTTGTCAGAGTCCATTACGGACGTCTTACACGTGTGCCTTTGTTCGGGGCACACTGGGGTTTGTTCGTTCCTACACTACATAGGACACCTACGCCATTTGTTGACTTAACGTACGAATCAGGGTAACATTGCGATTTCTCAGGATTGACGCCACGTAGGATTTCATCAGCGTCGTCACAGATGATCTGCTTGCACGTCGGCCCCTCTGTAGTTGCTTCATTTTTTCTCTGTGGCCTACTTCCAAGTGTCCAGGTTTCCTAATAACAGAAGCAGATGAATGTCTGGGGCGGGAGGGAGGGGGTCCCAGTCATATAAGTCTAATAAACTTTGTTGCTTGTCCCTTTGAAGTGGATAATGAAACCAGCGTCTGATTCTTTCTGCTTTAAGGATTTAAGTAGATGATGTCAGTCTAAACTAGAGCTACCTCAAAAAAACAAACAGATAAGAAAAGAAATTGGAATGCAATCATGACATGACTGTCTCACTACAAAGTCTTTGGATTCCATCAAAGTCAGGCCAGTGATCAGATTGCAGAACTAACTCTCTCTCTCTCTCTCTCTCTCTCTCTCTCTCTCAACCTGTGTGTGTGTGTGTGGTTTATTGAGATAGGGTTTTGCTCTAGCCCAGGCTGACCTGGAATTCACTCTGTATTCTCAGGGTTGCCTCGTGCTCACAGTGATCCTCCTACCTCTGCCTCCCCAGTGCTGAGATTAAAGGCGTGCACCACGGCTGATTGCAGAATTTTTTTCTTAAATATGCAAAAAATAAACCATTTTATTTATAACAGTTCAACATTTTTGACATGAAAGGTGGCAACTTTCAATTTCTCTGGAATGCCTAGAATGCAGCAGTTCAGAAAGACTAGTCAACAATCATCTCACTACAGTGGAAGAGACCATTTCAGAACGATCTTCTTAAATGGCTTTGCCTGGGGCAAATTATTTTGTAAGCTTGAGTGTGTGGTAAACCTAGCTTTCTTGGAAAGTGAATGTAATCCAAGTATAGTCCAAGTGTTTTCAGGCAGTGTATACCACAAATACAAGAATCACCTATATGCATCAACTGTGCTCAGACAAGAGTTCTTTTTATCAAAATACTCATTTTTTGAAACGACCTCGCATTAACCCCTCAATCCAATCACCCTTTTCCTATACCCAACACTCTTTTTTTTACTTCAGTGTAGACAACTGTCAACTCCCAGTGGAGGTGTGTGTACATTAACATATAATACCAAACATAATACAATATATATTATACATCTAATATGTTATATATATATATATATATATATATATATATATATATATATATATATCAAACACAAGAATGTCACTGACTTTAAGGGACCAGGTGGTAACTAACTAGTATCCACTAATAATTTATCCAATGATTGCAGAACTTTTAAGAAAGACCGGTCAGCATGTGCCAGGCGAGGAACCTGCCTTCTACTTCCTCTTGAGTCTTACAGTACTTCCTTCCCCATGGGGCACAGCAAACAAGTTACTGTTTGAGTGATTGCTAGAGTTCCCAGGCTCCAAGCTTCATGAATCAGGAAATAAATATTTCCAGTAAATTAAAACAAGAAGCGATTCTCTTATCTAGTCTCATCGTTCTTTCATCTGTCAAAGGAGACTCTTTCCTCTAATAGCAATTAGGGCATAGTCTTATTTGTATTATGAATCTTTTCTGAGAATTGAGACACAGGTAGCAAGCAAGAAAAAAGTCCCTTTGGGAAACTGACTTCAAGAACAAAATTTCCAGCGCCCGTTGTTTTTCTTGATTTGTTTTTGGCAGAGGTCTTAATTCTGGCTGCCACTTCATATATTGAATTTAATCCAATAGGTGAGGAGAGTCCATCCTTATTTATAACTCTTGCTGACAGCTCTCAGTCTGAGTGGGAGGGAACCCAGGCTCTCTGGAGCCCAGACTTTGCACCTGAACTTCTGGGATGGGACAATCCCAAAGGCTCCTGTGACTCTCCCTGAAACAGGACTGTGGCTGGCCCCTCCTTCTCCAACAACAGGACAGCTGTAGAATTTCTTTGTTACATAGCGTATTTGATCTGCGTGTGGTATTAGGAACTGAATCCAGGGCTTCTCTTATGTTAGGCCAGCACTCCGCCATTGGCCTCTATCCTCAGTGAAGTTTAAATGTCTGCTTAGCCTTAGTGACCGGGCTAAGAGGCATCAACTCGTACTGATTAATCTGTAGCCTCCCGATTCAGATTTGCCTTAAATATCAGAGAAGTTAGGGAGATGAGAAGTGGCTTTCACTGAAAAGAAAAGGAAGGGCTGGAGAGATGGCTTCCCACTTAAGACGCTTACCTGCAAAGCCAAAGGAACCAGGTTCAATTTCCCAGTGCCCACGTAGAGCCAAATGCACAGGGTGGCACATGCGTCTGGAGCTCACTGGCAGCGGTTGGAGGCTCTAGTGCGCCCATTCTCTCTTCCTCTCTATTTCTCTCACAAATAAATAAAGTTTTAAAAAGTAAAGCACTAACTTAATAATGGTCCATGGTTATTAGACGCCAAGATTTATCTCACGTATTTCTCATGTCACACCTCATGGGGGGTGAGGTTGGTATTCCGTGTAAGATCACACAACCCAGTAAACTGATATTCAGATGCAGTGCAGCCTTATGACATGTAGCCAGCCAAGAACTGCACATGTAAGCTTACATGTATAAATGCTTTCTGTGGTAGTTGGCATATCACACAAGTTACGTGTCACATGCAACTTTTTTTCCCGAGGAGACATGAACACGCATCTATTCACCCCAGATAGGGCACTGTCGACAGGCCAAAGCGTAACTGAACCCAAACCAGTTTTTGGGGAGCCAGTGAGTTTGTTGGGGTTACTGACAGGGCAGGCTGAGGGGTTGCTCACAGGAGCGTGGGTGACTCAAGGGCAGCCGCACTCGCAAAAAGGCACAGTGACAACTGGCTGAATCTAGGTGTCTGGGTCACACGGCAGGTAGCTTGGGAGGGTCTCCTTCCAGGCAGATGTTTAGCCTCTGAATAACCTTAGGGAGGGGTCTCGTAAGCCTTTTCCCTGACTTGTTGAGCTCCCGGACTTCCTCCTCCCCCAAGAAGGGAATGTTTCAATATAGAGAAAATAGCTACACGACATTGGTCGAAGTCTGCCCCTCCCATAATTTTGGGGAATGGTCCTGTGTGTGTGTGTGTGTTTGTAGACTCAGGGTGGCCTCGAACTCACGGCAATCGTCCTACCTCTGCCTCCCGTGTGCTGGGGTTAAAAGCGTGCACCACCATCCCTGGCTGGTCCTGTGATCTTTTAAGTCTCAGCTCTTCTGGACTTGGTGTTCTCTGTCTCCTGTCTCCTCCCCTCAGGAGAGACTACTTCAGTTCCAGTGAATTGTCTAAACAACATTATGCAAAGGAATTTTGGATAATAAATAAAAATCTAAGTCTTAACAAAATAAAGGCTAACAAGCTCAAGCCAGGTAATAAATCCAGGAGCCCCTACTTAGTTATACTAGTTGGAATGAATGACATTAGCTGCTGTAAGAAGCACCCCCACATCTCAGTGTATCAGCATGACATTTATTTCTCATATCTGCTGAAGTCAGTAGGTGAACTCTGCCCTACACATTATTCATGCTAGGTGCAAATTTCAAGGGAGTGCCAAAAACCTCAGTATCAAGAAAAGCAGCATTGTAATGCGATGTTTTGAAACAATTAGAATTAATGCAAAAATTGTGATGAACAAAGAATCATGATTTAAGTAAAAGCAGGGTCAAACAGAGTGAAGAGTCAAGTGAAGGAGACTGAGTCATGCTGGCTAATTAACGACTAATTTTAGAAACTATAACTGAAAGTAGAATGACCTTGGTTAGGAAAGTATAGATCCATAGGTATGGGAACCTTTATTTTTTCAGACCTGGGGAGCCTCTTGTTTCAGAGTCTGCCTGGGATATTTGCTGCTCTTGGGAAGAGTGACCAGGCTTCCAGTTTACAAAGTACTTACTACATAACCATTTAAAATTGTGTCACTAAGGACCGGAGAGATGGCTTAGCGGTTAAGTGCTTGCCTGTGAAGCTTAAGGACCCTGGTTCGAGGTTCGACTCCCCAGGACCCACATTAGTCAGATGCACAAGGGGGTGCACACGTCTGGAGTTCGTTTGCAGTGGCTGGAGGCCCTGGCGCACCCATTCTCTCTCTCTCTCTCTCTCTCTCTCTCTCTGTCTATCTGCCTCTTCCTCTGCTTTGTCTGTCACTCTCAAATAAATAAATAAAAATAACAAAAAATTAAAACAAATAAAAATTGTGTCACTAAAACCTAAGTATTAGCTTACATTTCAAATAATATCAACAGACAAATGTAAACTATCTTACAGATAAAATGCATCAAACTCTTTTTAATATGAGACCAACAAACTGCAATTAATTTGATCTGTCTTTCATAGAGAAAGAAATTTATTATGAAGTGGCTGATACAGGCAGGCTGGCACATAAGAGAGACTGGTGCAGGGCATCCTGCCAGTGCACACTTCCTCAGATGGTCTTTCCTGAAAACCACAACTGAAGTAGCCCCTCACCAGCTACCGTCACACGAACGTATATTTCTCCGTGGCACTTGTTGACCATGGGCTGAAGAACCATGAGACCAGAGACCTTGTCCTTTCTGTTTTCCTTGGTGACCTCAAGTCACGTGATGACAACGCTTAGCCAGATGATGATGCCTAACAGCAGGTGCTCAAGAGTGTTGTAATGAACAAGTAAATAACCTGAAGTTAATTTGTTGGCTATTCTTATTCTTCCAAAGTAACTGACACATTAATATCCTCATTTAATGGTAGCTATCATTATTATTGCTGTGGGGATCGCAAAATATCCCTGGATCAGTGAATACTAAGGAAAAATAATTGGAGTACCACATTCAAGCTTTTGATGAAAAAGGAAAAAAAAGCCCAATTTCAATTATGCCACTGTATATAGATGGGTATGTGCGTGTGCCAATAAGCTTCATATTTCAAAACCACCATGTTTTCTAGGACTTTCTGTGACTGTGGATAATGAACTTGACAAGACTTCTGAAAGAATAGACTCATGAAGGTAGCTTTTACAGATAAACGTTCATTCATTATACATATGCGCGCGCACACACACAAGCACGCTTCTGATGGATGAACAGATCTGGACAATAGATACATGACTAGGTAGATGTGTGTCCATTTCCTGATAGTAAGTAGATTAAACCACACATTGAATTTCAGTTCATGGTAATACCATTCACCTCAGAATTCTCTCACCCATCAACTTCTATATCATCAACAGGCACTTGTCCAAAAATGGTTTGGAGTAATTTATTATCCAAATCCAGGTAATAGCCACTGATTCAATATTTTAATGAGGTATATTAAAAATCCATGGATTTTATCTAACAGGAATACTTTTAAGTATGGTGTCACCTTTCTCTACTAGTAATATTTATCACATGATACAATCATTACAAAAATCTACGGTATTTCATGCTGTACTGATTCATAACCAACTCTTCATTTTGACATTCTCTACATTTTAATACTTTATCATTTACCTTCACCTTAATATCTCTGAAGTCAAGATGCCTTATAATCAATATCTTATGAAAATAGTATTTCCTTTTATTTTCTGAAAAGATATTATTAAAGTAATGTTATGTTTCCATCATTGGCAATTGAATGTAGTTTTGTAAGAAAAATGATAGATGTGTTTCTAATCTCAATGTATTACTAGCTTATAAAAATAAGAAAAGCAATAAAGTCTTATTTTTCTTTTGGATTTTTTGAGATAGGGTCTCACTCTAGCCCAGGCTGATCTGGAATTCACCATGTAGTCTCAGGCTGGCCTGAAACACACAGTGATCCTCCTACCTCTGCCTCCAGAGAGCTGGGATTAAAGACGTGTGCTACCACGCCTGGCAGCAATAAAGTCTTCAGAGATTAAAAAGGCAATGAATATGAAATTTTCATTCACATTACAAAACTATAATTAGCCAACAAATATAAACAACCTCAGCAGGACCCAAATAAGTGCAAATTAAAAGGGGAAACTACATCTTTGTCTTCCAAATTAGTAAATAATAGTTTTTTAAAAAATTGTCTTAATTAGTGGGAACTATAAAGAATACTCCTTTAAACTTTTTATTGACAACTTTCATACATATAGACAATACACCATACATCCCTCCTGAATCCCCTCCCCACCCAATATCTTCTTTCCAACTAGTTTCTCTTCCCTTTTGATGTCATCATTTTTCCCCTCATATTATTCAGCCCTTGTGTAGGTAGTGTCAGCCACTGTGAGGTCATGAATACCATGGCCACTTTGTGTTGGGAAGACAGTTTTGAAAAGAACATTCTTGTTGGGCTGGAGAGATGGCTTAGTGGTTAAGCTCTTGCCTATGAAGCCTAAGGACCCTGGTTCGAGGCTTGATTCCCCAGTCCCCACATAAGCCAGATGCAGAAGGGGGTGCACGCATCTGGAGTTTGTTTCAGTGGCTGGAGGTCCTGGTGCACCCATTTTCTCTCTTTCTCTCTCTCTCTGTCTCTCTCTCTCTCTCTGCCTCTTTCTCTCTCTGCCTGTTGCACTCAAATAACTAAATAAAAATAAAATAAAAAAAGAACATTCTTGTCAAATGCTGGCAAGTAACTTGTCACAAAATTTCTGGAGAGTAACTTGGCAGAATAAACTAAAATCCTCCAACTGTTTCATCTCATTTATTCTTTCAGGAATATATTCTGGGAAAAGAATTAGATGTAGGTCTGAAATACTTTCACAAAAACAGTGTGTTGAAAAAAAGTCAGGGTAACAGAGCACAGAGAGCCCTGGCTGGAATTTACAAGAGAGCCAGTCCCCAGAGAGTTAGCCCATCTAGTGCTGTAAAGCACTATATGAGCTACTGGGGGAAAGTGGCCAAAGACGGTGTGAGCAACCAGAGGTCTAAACTACTCAGAAGCAAACACCCTGACACGACGTGGAGGCCAGCGCCATAGTGGCGCACAGCCTCGGTGGGTAACCAATAGCTTTCTGATTGGCTAAGAGATCTGCTCAGTGTAAAGGAACCCATATCTGGAATTGGGAACCAGATCAGAATCCTATGGAGACAAAGATTATGTTCTCCCCTGTCAAGCTCTCACTAGTCTTTGGCTAAAAGAGGGGTCACATACATCAAATTCTCCCTAAATGAATAAGGCTTATCCCATTTAAACTATGCTGCCTTCACTCTCTGTTGGAGAATCTGTTCTTCTTTTTCAGAAGGTAGTGAGACCAGAAGAGATAAACTACCCATCGCACTTCAGCCAGGCCACAGCTGAATCCACAGAGGAATTGGGGAGACGAGCATGAGTGCTGCTTCCATGCTGAACCTGACAATCAGTGCCAGGGTGTTGGAGACAGACCCTGAGGACACTCAACACCTACCAAAGTGGAGATCCAGAGGCTCCTAAGGGCTCATCACTGAAGTAGATTTAAAACTCACCCACCACAGCTCAGGGAATTTTGCAGAAGAGGGAGCAGAAAGATTGTAAGATCCACAGGTTGAGACATCATGCCCAGAGGCATTCCCTCCTCCCCCAAAATAACTGACTGCTGCTCCCACAACCCATAAACCACAACCCCATGGGGAATACCTGCAACCCCACTGAGGAGCGTCCCCAGTGGAATGGGGGCAGGGACGAGGGAAAAGAGCGTATCTGCACATGAGGTATCCATACGAGATATGTTGTTAATAATAATGATAATAATAAAAATATTTTAAAAGTCTGGATATAAAATTATATACTTCTTTCAGTTAGATAATGAATTAAGAAAAATTAGTGAGAAGTATGCCAAGATGTCAATGGGGATACTATTCCGGATTCTTTTTTTGCATGTATATATGTGTGGTGTGCATGTATGTACATATGCATGTGTGAGGACACACGTGTGTGGAGGTGCATGTGCACATGTGTATGTATGTGTATGTATGATAGCAGTCAACCCTGTCATTTTCCACCTTATACTATTTTTTAAATTATTTATTTATTTATTAGAGTGAGAGAGAGAGAGAGAGTGAGAATGGGTGTGCCAGGGCTTCCAGCCACTGCAAATGAACTTGAAACACATGCTCCCCCTTGTGCATCTGGCTAACATGGGTCTTGGGAAATTGAACCTGGGTCCTTTGGCTTTGCAGGCAAGTGCTTTAACTGCTAAACCATCCCTCCAGCCCAATTTTGTTGTTGTTGTTGTTGTTTTTTCGAGGTAGGGTCTCACGCTAGCCCAGGCTGACCTGGAATTCACTATGGGTGACCTTGAACTCTCGGCGATCCTCCTACTTCTGCCTCCCAAGTGCTGGGATTAAAGGTATGCGCCACCATGCCTGTCTTTATTTTTTTATTTTTTTCAGGGAGGAGCTCACTCTATCCCAGGCTGACTTGGAATTCATTCTGAAGTCTCACGGTGGCCTCGAACTCACTGCAATCATTCTATCTCTGCTTCCTAAATGCTGGGATTGTCTCTCTAGTGCTAAGACTGAAAGTGTAAGCTGCCTTACTTAGCATTTGATTTTCTGTAGTTTTAGAGATCGAGACATAGGCCTCATGCTGGATACGCAAGCATTTTGCCCACTTACTTCTCTCCCCAGCCCCTATTCCTGATTCTTTACAATTAAGTGCTCTGAACAAATCAACGTGTTATTTTAATTATCAGATAAAAATTTAAATCTGAAATAAAATGATTATCAGAGAGTCCAACAGAATTTCCATTTCTTTCCCAGGGGAAAGAAGGAAAATTATTTACTATAAAGTCTTTTCCTTAAGAGATTTACATACCAGAAGTATGTGTGTAGGAACTTCTACATATTTCTGTAGCATAATGCACTAGATAAAATATTTCAAATTTTATTAGATTTAGAAGTCTCAAAAGACCTGGTCTTGGTATTTTAAACTTTGGGACAAATTGTTTTGAAATTTACTTTGTTATAACTTGCTTCTTCATTGTACACTGGCAGCTCATTGGTTAAACTTACCCTGTGAGAAGCACTGGCTTCCTGGATGAGGAAGTTTTTAGTGTCCTCACTAAATATGCCATTAGTCAGCTTTTTATTATCACTTGCAAATAATAGTTGGATATCATTCAAAACACAGAAAAATCCAACAAAGACTATGAACTGTTAATGACCAGTTAGGTATGTAGTAAGACATTGCAAAATGCATTTTTAATACTATGCCAATATTCAATCTAGAACTGCCACATCATGAAGTGGTCTCCTGAAGGTCTTAGCTGATATATATATATATATTACAAAAGTTGATTGTAATATACAGCAGGCCCTAAGACAACACTTCATTCTAGTTATAAGTGGCAAACGATGCTATTAGCCCCACCTCTTAGCCTCATTTATAAGCTGGAAATTTTATTCTTGCTTATACTTTCTTAAAAGAATCCCAACAAATCCATGCATTCCTTTGTGTATGCCTTTGATATCAGGCACAAGAGAATGAGGCAGCTACACTGAAATTAAACATATACTATATTTCTCCTACATTTTGATAACTTAGTTGTTCTACTTATTGTCATATCTTTGGTACTTCAGTAATGTATGACGACATACGAATAGCATTTAGGCTCCTCAACAACTTGTAAAGTAATTACGTGGCAAGACAGGGGGAGATAGTAATCACATAGAGTTTAAGGGGAAGACTCAACTTTCCTTTCATTCAACCTGAGTATGGAGTGATACCACTGCACAGAAAGAGTTTTGGGGCATTGGGATCCAGATACATATATATATATCCATGTATATATTAATATATATTATATATAAAGCTATATGGTCTGCTTTGCCTTGGCGAGACTGGGATGAGATGGGCTTTTGCTCACAGACAATCCCATAGTAGCTTACTTCCTTCCCGCTTACCCCGACCTCCCGATTCCCAAACTTCAGCCAGGAGAACTTCTCATTCAGTCGATCTGGAAGTTCTCCAGGATTATTCTGATGCAGAGTCAAGATGGAAGCTCCTAGAGGAATTAATAGTGACAACAGCATAGAAGGAGGGCTGCTAGAAGGCGGCAGGTGAGTCCCTTTGAGTCCCTTTGGCTGCACAGCATCTTGCTGCTCTTGTAATTTTGGGGCCGAATATAAGATAGTAGTCTCTAATACAGAATGGCCACTGTATGGCTAAGATGGTCTATGTGCTTCTAGATAATTTTTGACTTTTATAAATGATCGAATTTCCATTCACCTCAAATTATTTCTTGTGCTTTTAGGTTTTTTTTTTTTTTTCGAAAATAATGCCATTGCTCAGGTCCTGTTGTTTGGTTGATCGAAGCCTGCCAGTCTTCTTCCACTGGTCTGTAACTGGGCTCTGCTTTTTTGCTTTTTTTTTTTAACCTTGGAGCCAACCCCCATGCTGCATTCCCCTTCTTGCCTTTCTCTGGCTCAGTTGTATTCAGTTATCAAGTCTAGAAAGGCAATCAAATTTTATGCATGTGAAATATTAAAAAATGTAACTCTCATGCATTCTGTCATAGAAAGCTTTGGAGGACTGGATAAATAAGAGCAAAGATAACAAGGCACAGGAAACAGTAGTGAAGATGTAGCAGCCAAGGAGAGGAAGTCCCGTAATGACCTGTGCAGGAGGATGCAGAAGTCCAAAGGGGAAAGGAATATAGTGTTGGAGAATAATATAGGCAAATATCTGGCAGAGGGGCTGGAGAGATGGCTCTGCAGCTAAAGGCGTTTGCTTGCAAAGCCTGCCGCTGTGGGTTCGATTCCCCAGTGCCCAGGTAGACAGATGCACAAAATGGTACATGGGTCTGGAGTTCATTTGCAGCAACAAGAGGCCCTGGAGTGCCCGTTCTCTTTCCCTTCCTCTCTCTCCCCTCTCTCTCTTTGCAAATAAATAAATAAATAATAGAATATTAAAAATGTGATCGATAAGGGGCTGGAGAGATGGCTTAGCGGATAAGTGCTTGCCTGTGAAGCCTAAGGACCCCGGTTCGAGGCTCAGTTCCCCAGGTGCCACGTCAGCCAGACGCACAAGGGGGCGCACGCATCTGGAGTTCGTTTGCAGTGGCTGGAGGCCCTGGCGCGCCCATTCTCTATCTGCCTCTTTCTCTCTCTCTGTCTGCATGTTACTCTCAAATAAATAAATAAAAATAAACAAAAAAAATTTTTAAATGTGATAGATCTGATGATATCAGTCACAGAAAACTTTGTAAGGGAAAAGCGAAGTGCGTTACTAGTAAAGAGAAAACTCAACTCTTCCATGCATAACGATCTGCTCACCAGTGAACATGAGTGACATCAGTGTTGTCATATGACCCTGGACTATTTCTTTCATCGTAAATTGGAATATGACTTTGTAGAGAAAAGATGTTGGAGCAAGAGTGATATAAGAATGCTAAATCTTCTAACAATGCAAGAAGAAAATAGAGAAGAACGAATCAATATATTAAGAGCACGTAGTAGAAATAACTGCAGAAGCAATGGCTACAATAATTGAAAGCAGTTGCCTCAGGCAAGGATGGTTGGGTACAACATAGGGAATGCTGTTTCCTAGAAAAGTTTCAAATTTTTTATAATATTTTTTCAACATTTTTGCAGGCACATAGGTTTCTTTGTTTTATTAAAAAAAAAATTCTAGGGGCTGACAAGATGCCTAAGGACCCAGGTTCAATTCACCAGTACCCACGTATGCCAGATGTACCAGGTGGCACATGCATCTGGAGTTCATTTGCAGTGGCTGCCTCTTTCTCTCAAATAAATAAATAAAATGTTTTTTTTTTTTTAATTCTAAAAGATGGCTCAGTGGGAAAACCCTTGCTGTCCACGTATTAGGATAGGAGTTTGGGTCCCCAGAACTCGGATAACTGCTTGTTGTGCTGGAGTGCACCTGTAATCCCAGTACCTGGGAGACGGAGACAGGTGGGTCCCAGGATCCACTTAAACAGCTGGATGTGACCATGCATGTCTGTAACCCCAGAGACCCAAGAATCCCCGGGGCTCTCAAAAACCAATCAAACCACAGCCAGAACAAAACAAAAGAAAAGAAAAAAAGGGAAAAGAAACCCTGCTGGTGAACTCCAGGCTTCAGGATCATTAAGAGACTCTGGCTCAAATAAGAACTCGCGGGAGAGGCACGGAGAGGACACCTTATGTTCCAATCCAGTCACCACAGGTGAGGGCGCCCAGCCACCAGCACATGGGGCACTGCATGGGCACGTGCATGGGCATAGACCACACCACACCATACACACACACACACACACACACACAGAAAATTTTTTAAAAGGTGTGATGAAATCTGAGAAGAAACCCAAGTAATTTCCATTTAAATTATATGACCCTCCGTGTTTAAAAAACGTGTATAAGATGCCTATTTTACATTATTTCTCTGTACTCAAAGGTCAATGAAATATTGACTCAGTTCCCCCACACCAGAGAGGTTTATAAATTTGGTCTCCTGTAATCCATGGTAAGAGCACAGCTTGTCCTGAGTACCCAGTGCATAGGCCCATTACTCAGTCATCCCCTGATCCTCAGCCTCAGTCTTGCCTCGGCTTTAAAGCGCTTCGTGGGCAGCCTAAGGACCCATGTTCAACTCTCCAGATCCCACGTTAGCCAGGTGCACAGAAGTGAGGCAAGCGAAAAGTCGCACACGCCCGCTACGCAGGGGCAAGTGTCTGGCGTTTCATTGAAGTGGCCGAGGCCCTGGCTTGCCAATTCTCTCTCTCTCTCTTGTCTCTCTCGGGCGCTGTCTATAAAATAAAAAAAAAAATCTTATATGAAAAAAGTTTGCTGTGCCTTGTGTTTCATCTTCTTATTCTGATGAGATGACCACTGGCTTCATGTTCCCTTTTGCCCAATAACTGTCTGAGAGGATGCTCCAGAAATAGCCAAAGAAGAGCTGAAAAATAAGGAAATCAAAACAAGAATGGAAGGCAAAAGGGGAAAAAAAAAAGAACACAAACACTGTGTTTGTTAGGACGCTGGGGACGGTGCCACACATGTATTTCTTGCCATCGCTGCATATTTTGCTGGGACATCCTGTCACTTCCTCTGTGCCCTCGGTGACAGAAGTATTTGTGAGGAAGGTTAAGATTACTGGGAAGTTGTTTATGTGGCATGTTCCCTGGAAGGAGACACATCCGCACCCCCGAAAAGCTAAATTATAAACAATTAAGATTAGCAGGATTAAGTAGCCTAGGTTTAGAAAAATCCGATGTGTGTGTGTGTGTGTTTAAGGTAGGGTCTCACCCTAGCCAAGGTTGACCTGGAACTCACTCTTGAATTTTAAAAAGAAGGAAGAAGTCTTTGGGAGAAATTGATATTGCAGAAAATCCACTACTACATCCACTGGAGTTTTCCCCAATGTTAATTAAAAAAACAAACATTTTTTTAAAGCCCAAGAACTATTGGAATTTTTTTTGTTGTTGTTGTTTTGTTTCTCGAGGTAGGGTCTCACTCTAGCCCAGGCTGACCTGGAATTCACTATGGAGTCTCAGGGTGGCCTCGAACTCACGGTGATCCTCCTACCTCTGCCTCCCCAGTGCTGGGATTAAAGGCGTGCGCCACCACGCCCGGCTCTATTGGAATTAAAAAAAATATTTTATTTATTTATTAGCAAGGTAAGTCGGGGGTTAGAATGGGTGCACCAGGGCCTCTAGCCTCTGCAAATGAACTCCAGATGCATGTGCCACTTTGTGTATCTGGACTTACGTGGGCACTGGGGAAGTGAACCCCATCGTTACACTTTGGAGGCAAGTGCCTTAACCACTGGGCAATCTTTCCAGCTCCTATCTGCCCTTTTAAACGAGGGGCTTGAAAAGGTAACGTATGCATTTTTGGAATAAGAAGGCAAGTACTTAGAAGGAATCAGCCATCTCCTTTAATCACACTGCTCAGAGTACATTACTGTGAAGGTTTTTAGTGATAGATACAGATGGGTCTGTGTGAATGTGTCACCTATATGAAAAAAGGCATGCCATATCGTATACGTATTGTTTGCCCTCACGCTGGCCCTTCACTGACATTTAGATTTATTTTGTTCCACCTAGAGACTAAGTTGCCAAGAAGCTGAGCTATTTATCCAGGCCTGAAGGACCAAGGCCTTTAGAAGTCCCCTGTTGAGGAGCTCGGGAGATGGAGCGAGCGTGCTGACGCGCGTTTGGATGCCAGTGTCCGTGTAAAAGCCTGAGTGACCACGTGAGCCTGCAATCCCAGTATTGGCCGCTCAGAGACAGCGCAATCCCCGGGGCTTGCTGACTACCTCGTGTAGCCGAATGGACGTTTCCTGAGAGATCTTGTCTCAAAGAATAAACTGGAGAGCAATTAAGGAAGACAGCCGACGTCAGTGGCCTCTGGCCCCCAGATGCGTGTGTACGGACATACATGCGCCCCCACACATGTGTATTCATACACATACAAACATGTAATCACATATACACGAATACCACGTATGTAAAATAAAACTTTTTAAGTATTGTGTTTTTCAGCTAAGCCTGAAAACCCGTGAGATTTAATCTCCTTTAGAGTTGAAGGCCAGCATCGATACTCTTCATTCAATTGAAGTAGATGGAATATAAAATGGAAAGTCATGTGTTTTCTACATACACACACACACACAAATATATATTATACATATATATAATATATACATATACATACATATATATATATATATATATACATATATATATAATGTATATCATACATATGCCTGTTCTGGAAAGACTTATGGCCGGTGCATATTGGACATTAGATATTACACTAGCCTAAGCATGAGAGAGGAAGTGTCATGCGCTCTGTATCTGACTTGGCACTAACCCACAGGAGGGCAGGTCACGAGGTAGAAGCAGTCTGGGTATCCGTGGCATCACTTTGAGTTGCTCCTCTCAGTAGAGCCTCCCACCCCAGTGGGAACTGCGGTGGGTATAGCCGAGTGAGAATGGAGCATGATGGGCCACGGAGACTGGAGGCTGTCAGTCTGCGCTGTCTATTACAGCTCCCAAGACCTCGATTCAAGTTTCTCCGCCTACTTCTTGGCTTTCCTTTCTCACGATCCCTCATCTTCCCTTGCCTTCTCTTTTGCTGTCCAGTCACTGGCTCACATAGACTGCATTTAGTTCATAGTGCCTGTGTGTCTTCTCTGTTATTTAAATTCTTCTCGTACTTGGTTCAAGCAGAGACAGGAAGATGGGTAAGGCAAGTCCATCTGAGAGCCTAGGATGCTAACTTGTAAGGGGTATTTAAGGACCAGTGGAAATCTTGCATACACCAATATTCCTCTTGGGAGTCTACTGCACAGGTTCAAAGAAACACGCTGACAAGTCTTTGGAGTAAGGGCCAAACTCTTCAAGGGGCCTGCTTTAGTAATAGTGGCCTGCCACCAAACTCTTTTAGGGAATGGGTGGGTAATGCATAGCTTTGTATTTGCTGCGTACACATAGACACCCAGGTCCTTCTCCTAACGAATAGTGAGCAAATGCCTGTGAGATGCAAGCTTGTAGGGGAGGGTATGACCAGTCTGCATAGCTACACAGTCCTTAGCCTCACTTTGAGCTCAGGCTACTAACTTTTCCTGGGTCATTTCATTTCCTTCCAAATGGTCTATGTCCTTACTGCTATCTGAGTGATCTCTCTCTCTCTCTCTCTCTCTCTCTCTCTCTGTGTGTGTTCATTCATATGCATGTAGGAGATCATTTAGTGGTACACACGTATGTGTATGTGGAGGCCAGAAGTGGAGGTCAGGTGTCTTCCTCATTGTTTACCATCTTCTTTCTTTTTTTTTTAAATATATTTTTTGTTTATTTATTTATTTGAGAGTGACAGACAGAGAGAGAAAGAGACAGAGAGAGAGAGAGAATGGGCACACCAGGGCCTCCAGCCACTGCAAACGAACTCCAGACGCGTGCGCCCCCTTGTGCATCTGGCTAACGTGGGTCCTGGGGAATCGAGCCTCGAACCGGGGTCCTTAGGCTTCACAGGCAAGTGCTTAACCGCTAAGCCATCTCTCCAGCCCTTACCACCTTATTCCTTGACATAGGGTGTCACCAATCCAGCTAGACAAGCTACCCAGCAAGCCTCAGGGGGCCTCCCAGCTCTGAGATGACAGGCACATGCCACCGTGCACAGCTTTTAGGGGGTGCCAGGGACCCCAGCACAGGTCCTCATGCTCGCACGACAAGCACTTATCCATTAAGCCATCTCCCAGACCCTCTGCATGATCTTTGTGAGGCACAACTCTGACCACGTCATCCCTTCCTTTACCATTCTAGGGTTGCTTATTGCTTGGGTTAGATCTTCTTCAAGAGGATGTGTCTCCCTGGAATCTGGAAAGAGAGAAATAGCATTGAAATAGAGTAGGCTTTGATGTACCCATCCTCCCGTGTCATGAGCTCATATCAAAGAATGAGGATGATGAGGGAGGTGTGCGTCTAAGAAGCCCAGCTATTGCTTTATTTTTTCCATTATTATTATTATTATTTGAGAGAGAGAGAGAGAGAGAGAGAGAGAACTGGAGCACCAGGGCCTCCAGCCACTGCAATCGATGCTTGCGCCACCTAGTGGGCATGTGCCACCTTGCACTTGCCTCACCATCGTGTGTCTGGCTTACATGGGATCTGGTGAGTCCAACATGGGTCCTTAGGCTTGTCAGGCAAGCGCCTTAACCGCTAGGCTAGGAATCTTTGCTCACTGCTCCTCCCTCCAGCGGAAGAATCCCCACATATTTTGCAAGCCTCGGCTCAATGATCAAACCCTTCTGTGACATCTTTTCCTGACACAATTTCTACCCCTCAGTGTCTCTTCCTTTCCATTCTCTCTTCTTCTCAAAACCTAGAGTAGCTGAGTGACTTGTAAAACAAACTTTAAACAGTTAATCAGGGCTCCGCGACAGTGTGAGAATAGCTACCATAATATCGTCATTGTAAAGGAAGGTTGTACTCTTGTCTTACTGAGAAAATTTGGCAGCTCCTTTGAATTTCCTGCCTCACACACTTATGGCTCCTGCCTGGACCCCAAAGTTGGGAAACAGTCCTCTTGAGAGGTCTTAACACAAGACTTTGAGTGTCTCTTTTGGACAAGGGAATGCCCATTCAGCCTTGTCTGAATCCCCTGCTCCACTGAGTGCACTCAATTATCCTTCTGTTACTAAAACGACAATAAATGTGATAGAGTGAGTTTGTCTTCTCATTGGAATGGCATTACAGGAAGAATAAAGCAAATTATCCTGCAGGAGGAAATTTCTTTGCCATTTGAAACGTGTCTTGTGGGTCCAGCAAACCTGAATGCTCTCAGTCTAAAACTGGCAGCCAAGACAGTGGTGTGTTTTGGTCTATGTGCACGTGTAATGTGTGTCATATGTGTGTGTGTGACATATCCGGGTGTGTTCAGATGTGAGACCCTGTGTGCATGCATGCACAGGCCAGTTGCTCTCTCCCTTTAATTCTGAGACAGAGTCTCTCACTGAACTTGAAGCTCCCCAATTTTCAGTTACAGTGGATGATCGGGGAGACCCACAGATTCTCCTCCTCACCTCTGATATGGAATTAGACGCGTGCAGAGCGAACCTGCTTTTGATGTGTGTGCTAGGGATTGAACTCAGATCCTCATGCTTGCAGAGCAAGTGCTGTGGCCAACGAAGCCATCTTTCCAGCAACTGACCCCTGCCCAATAGTTCTTTTAAGAACATTTTTGTCCAGTACTCTTGAAGGCTTTTGGTGCCTGCCGCCTATGCTACTGCTGTTAGACCAGCAGTGTCCAGGTGCAAGCCAGCAAGCCTGGCTCAGTGACCCCTTGTGATTCAAGGTGGCTACAATTGAGTGCGTCACTTTGAGATGGCCTATTTTCTTCCACTAGCCTTTCATTAGAAAACACTAATCTGAGGCCTGGCGTGGTGGCGCACGCCTTTAATCCCAGCACTCGGGAGGCAGAGGTAGGAGGGTCGCCATGAGTTCGAGGCCACCCTGAGACTACATAGTGAATTCCAGGTCAGCCCAAGCTAAAGTGAGACCATACCTCAAAAAAAACCAAAATAACCACTAATCTTACTGGGGGCATATAGGTCTAAACAAAATTTCCACGTGGCCTTGACTGACTTGGGGGGGGGCTCCTACCACACTAGCTCTGGTCTTCTAGTCCGAGTCCTTGGTTATCAAACATCTGTGCAGTCTACACCTAGACTTGGTTTACCAAAAAAACTAATGTTTGCTCCCCAGCTTGAGAATTATTATCAATTATTATATTTTGGTGGAAGCGGCCAGATGCTGAGCTGGCACGACCAGTATTGCTCTTAATTCTTGCATCATGGGTGGAAAATACATCCAGAGACATGTGTCCTTGATCTCTCCCAAATGATAGTCATGGAAGACAGTACTAATGGATCACAGAGCACCCAAAGGAGACAGCAGCGATGGATCAAAGCATGCTTCTCCTCTGAGCCTTGGGTTTTCAACACAGAGCTCCCCATCGTGACTGAAACCTTTGCGCTACCCCTGGTCCTCTCTGTGCCCAACACTGACTCTGTCAAGGAGCACAGTTCACAGTTTTCGCACTTGACGCTACTGTGTTCTAGTGAGTGAAGTTTATAATCCCTTACCACGTCTCTCTACAGCTAGTGCTGCGTTTCCTCTGATATGGTTAAAAGCTAAGACTAAGATCTCATTGTTCTCAAATCTTACCTTCTTCCGCAAGCTCTAATATTGAAGATAAATGCAACTGGTAGCATAATTTTGACATGCCACAGGTTTTTTTATGTTTTTTGTTTATTATTTATTTATTTGAGAGTGACAGATAGAGAGAAAAAGAGGGAGGGAGGGAGAAAGAGAGAGTGAGAGAGAGAGAGAGGGAGAGAACGGGCACGCCACGGACTCCATCCACTGCAAACGAACTCCAGACGCGTGCACCCCCTTGTGCATCTGGCTCACCGTGGGTCCTGGGGAATCGAGCCTCGAACACAGGCAAGCGCTTAACCTGCTAAGCCATCTCTCCAGCCCCCAATGCCACAGTTTTATCCGGCTAAACTTTCATTATCAATCTTATAATCTGGAAAAAAAAAAACCTCATAATTTGTATTTATTTTTCCCCTGGCCCTGGGGAATTACTTCTGGCCTGAATATTTCATTTCCTCCCTGTGACTAGTAAAAGAGCTCACCCACCTCAACGGGGCCCCCTCCTCCACTTACTGACAAAGTAGCCACAAAAGTTCCTTCCTCAAAAATCCTCCACCTAGTAAAATGGTGCCATTTGGGTCTCACGGCTGGCAAGTGGAAGGGGGACTGTCCACTTCTGTGTCTGGTAGCCCGGAGGTGGCTGCAGGCTCTGAGAGCTCAGGAGGGACTCTGAGCTGCTTCTGCCTGACGCCCCTCATAGGATGACTTACAACAGTGTCCACCGGGTAACTGAGTCGGGCAGCGGACACTCGCAGAAGGACCTTCAAAGCCTCCCACTTTACTCAGAGGCGCACGTGATTAAAACCAGCGCTTTGAGGAAGCTCAGACCAAGCTGGCCTCCAAGGGGGAGGAGCAACAGACTTTCCCAGCAAGAAGATTCTGGCATGTGGGGTGGGGGAGGGCAGAATCACAGTAACTTCCTCACAATCTTTAATTTTTTTATTTTTATTTTTTTTAATTTTATTTATTTATTTGAGAGAGTGAGAGAGGAAAGAGGCAGACAGACAGACAGAGAGAGAATGGGCCTCCAAACAAACTCCAGATGCATGCACCACCTTGTGCATCTGGCTTACATGGGTCCTGGGGAATCGAACCAAGGTCCTTTGGCTTTGCAGGCGAACGCCTTAACTGCTAAACCATCCCTCCAGCCCTCTTTAATTTTTTTTTAATTTATTGATTTGAGTGAGAGAGAGAGAGAGAATGAGAGAGAGAGAATAGGCATGCCAGGGCCTCCAGCCACGGTTCAAGATCTCCAGACGCATGCGCCACCATGTGCATATGGCTTTCCTTGGGAACTGGGGAATCGAACCTGGGTCCTTTGGTTTTGCACGCAAGCACCATCTCTCTAGCCCCATGCTCACAATTTAAACCAAGTCTCGGGTTCACCGAGAGAAGGCACTTGGCTGGTGCCCTGTGTATTTTTACAGCGAAGACACACCACTGAGGTCTTCTCCATTGCACGTGGTTACTCTTCTCTGCCGCAAAAGGCAGCTGGTGCCCGGATGCTCCCAGAAAAGAGCGCAGCCTGCAGCTCCAGCTGCTTCTACCCCCGCCGAGACAGGCTGCGGCTCTGTTCCAGCATCTGGGTTCGTTTGGTGCTTTCTGAAAAATCTCTATGTGAGGGGGGGGAAAGAAAAAAGGAAAGAAAAAACAAAAAACAAAAACCTGACTCCCTAACATATCTGCTGAAATAGAGCTTCTGGGGAGTGGTGGGCAGTGAGGGTTTTCTGTCCCGATCTTGGCCACCACTTGGGAAGGACGCAGGAAGCTGCAGGCCTCATTACTGTTAGGGTAGTGCCTTGTTCTCACACTCTGAGGTGCAGTGAAAACTGACAGCATCTCTAATCATTTCCTTCCAACCTCTCCACCTCCTTGAGAATCAAGGAGCCGTTTCCTTTGCAGTGTTAAGTCTTTCCAGGTGTCTAGTTACTACTGGTTTAGAACGTCAATTCATGTATTTTACTTGCTGGATATAGATTTTTTGGGGGGGGGGCGGAATTCTTTTTTAATGTCTATGGATATAGTTTCGATGTCCTATTGTAATGCTAGTGTTTGACAGTTTGGGGCCTCCATGAGTTATAGTGTCGTCAATCTCTAATTTAAAGTGGGACAATCAATACCTATTTATCAGATGGTGATAACTAATGAAAAATATATGTATTTTCTAAAAAATATACAACAGTGTTATCAAGTGAAACGCTTTTTTTTGTTGTTGTTTTGTTTTTGTCTTTTTTGAGGTAGGGTCTCACTCTAGCCCAAGTTGACCTGGAATTCACTATGTAGTCTCAGGGTGGCCTTGAACTCATGGTGATCCTCCTACCTTTGCCTCCTGAGTACTGTGATTAAAGGTGTGTGTCACCATGCCCAGCTACTTTTCAATTCTTAACAGCAAGGTAAAGACAGCATTTTAGAATAAATTGGAAACAATTCCCTTCTCTCCAACTCTCTAGAAGAACGTATGTAAAATTGCTATCATTTCTTCCTTAAATATTTGATAGTTTGGACCAGTAAAGCCAACTGGCTCACTTCATTATCTTATTTCTCCTTTTGTGAGTTTTAGTACTTTACATCTTTCAAGAAATTTCTCTATTGCATATACATTGCCAAGTGTGGTGCTTTGATTCAGGTGTCCCCTATAAACTTAGGTGGTCTGAATGCTAGGCTCCCAGCTGATGGAGATTTGGGAATTAACACCTCCAGGAGGCAGTGTTATTGTTGGGGGCGTTATAGCCAGTTTCCCCTTGCCAGTGTTTGGCACACTCTCCTGTTGCTATTGCCCACCTTATGTTGGCCAGGGGGTGATGTCCACCCTCTGCTCATGCCATTGTTTTCCCTGCCATCATGGAGCTTCCCTTTGAGTCTGTAAGTCATAATAAACCTTTTTTTTTTCCCCCAAACCTGTTCACGGTTGGGTGATTTCTGCCAGCAAGGCAAACCTGAATACAACATCAAAGATATTAACATAAAATTATACTATACACTTAGTGTCCTTTAATATGTAGGCTCTATAGTGTTGTAGAAACTATAGATACTGCATTAACAACACTCTTAAAAAATTTTAACCTGTGTTTTACCTTTCATTCCATCCAAAATACTTTTAAAATTATGTATACATATTTATTTAGTTTTGTATGCTACCATTTGCAAACAATATCATCTATTCATGTCACCTTTTTTGTTTATTTTTATTTATTTATTTGAGAGCGACAGACAGAGAGAGAGAGAGAGAGAGAGAGAGAGAGAGAATGGGTGTGCCAGGGCCTCCAGCCACTGCAAAAACAACTCCAGATGCATGTGCCACTTTGTGCATCTGGCTTGTATGGGTCCTGGGGATTGAGCCTTGAACCAGGGTCCTTAGGCTTCACAAGCAAGCGTTTAACCGCTAAGCCATCTCTCCAGCCCCCCATGTCACTTTTTGCATCTGGCTTACATAGGTGGCTTGGGAATTGAACCTTGGCAAGCAGTAAGCAAACACCTTTAACTACTGAACAATCTTCCAGCCTCACAACTACCTTTTCTTCCTCATTGTATTCTTCTGTGACCAGTTGGGTTATGTAGAAGTATGTTATTTATTTTTCAAGTATTGAGCGATTTTCCAGATTTTCCAGAGATCTTACTGATTATAAATTTAATTCTACTTTGGTTAGAAAAATAGTTTGTTGCCCAGGAAGCACTTCTCTTAATGTTCATACCCATATATTAATGCTACTCTCACTTTTCATTAGAGAACCTTCTCTTTTCAGATGGCAGTGACCTTGGGATGACTCAGAAGGCACTACGGTGCTGAGAAGAAGTGACAGAGGAGTGCTCAGCACTGAAACATCTCGATCACACCTTCCAAGGCTCAGCGTCTAATGTGGAAGAGGTGGCGGAAAGAATGTAAGAGCCAAAGGAAGGGTAGGACTCCTCACAACGTGCTCCCTCCAGACACAAAATGGCCTAGATATCCATGACCTCACAGTGCCTGACACTACCTACACAAGCCCATCATAATAGGAGGAAAAGATGATGACATCAAAATAAAAGAGAGACTGATTGAGAGGGGGAGGGGATATGATGGAGAGTGGAGTTTCAAAGGGGAAAGTGGGGCGAGGGAGGGAATTACCATGGGATATTATCTACAATCATGGAAGCTGTTAATAAAAAAAAAAAATTAAAAGGAAGAGAATGTAAAGTTAAAAAAAGAAAAGAAAAATAGTTTGTGTGACTAGAATCATTTAAAATTTATTTTTATTTGCTTAATTTTCCAGGATGTGGTCCCTTTTTGGTAAATGTCCAGGTATCCTTGAAAATAATCTGACCTGCAAATTCACACACACGTGTGTGTACCTGCATATGCACACAAATTGTGAAGAACACACTATGACAATTTTTAAAAAAGTTTGTGGGGCTGAGAGATGGCTTGGTGGTTAAGGCATTTGCCTGCAAAGCCTAAGGACCTGGGTTCTATTCCCCCGGACCCACATAAACCAGATTCACAAGGGGATGCATGCATCTGGAGTTCATTTGTAGTGGCTAGAGGCCCTGGCATGCCCATTTTATCTGCCCCTTTCTCTCTCTCTCTCTCTCTCTCTCTCTCAAATAAATAAATAAGTAATAAAAATATTTGTGGTCTAGGGAGATTGCTCAGTAGTTAAGTTCACTTGCTTGCAAAGCTTGATGGCCCAGGTTCTGTTCCCCAGTACCCATATAAAGCCAGATGCACAAAGTGGTGCATGCATCTGGAGTTAGTTTGCAGTGGCAGGATGTCCCTGGTGTGCCCATACTCACTCTACAACTGTGTGCCTCTTTCTCTCTCTCTCAAATAAATAAAAATATTTTTCAATAAAATTTGCTAGGTAGGACCAGAGCAGCATTTGTTCTGTAATAAGCATTCACCACTGCTTAGATAAGATGCCCCTAAGTAATGTCCCATCGGTTACAACATTTTCCAGACTGGGTCCACACCCTATTCCCACATAGCTTAGTCTTTGCTCTAAGCTTTGCTCATCCTGGGTATTTTCCTCACACACATCCATTGATAAGCAAAGGGATATGTACTGGAGAAAGTCTCTCTGCAGAAGTCTGGGCTCTTGTTGTGTGTAGTGCTTTCCTGTCTGGTACTCTGCCTGACACCCTCTAACCACCTTGCTCCATGGACTCCCAGAAGATCTGCCAAGGTCTGTTTGGTTTCTGTCTCCAGATGCCAAGGACTGAAAACTCTCTCCAACCGTTTACCTTGTTTGCTTTCCATATCTCAAGTATCACTGTCACTCAATGTCCAAACCCAGTGTCTTAAAAACCACAATTTCTGGCTGGAGAGATGGCTTAATGGTTAAGGTGTTTGCCTGCAAAGCCAAAGGATCCCAGTTCAGCTCTCCAGGACCCACATAAGCCAGATGCACAAGGGGATGCATGCATCTGGAGGAGGCCCTGGTGTGCTCATTCTCTCTCTCTCCCTCTCTCTGTTTCTCTCTCTCTCTCTCTCAAGTAAATAAATAAATAATATTTTTAAAAACCCCACAACTTCTTGGGCTGGAAAGATGGCCTGGTGGTTAAGGTGCTTGCCTGTGAAGCCTAAGGACCCGTGTTCCACTCTCCAGATCCCACGTAAGCCAGACACACTAAGGTGAGGCAAGTGCAAGGTAGCACATGCCCAGTAGGTGGCAGTGGAGTCTGGAGTGCGACTTCAGTGGCTGAGGCCCTGGCTCGCCAATTCCCTCTCTCTCTCTCTGTCTCTCTATAAAATAAAAACAAATTAAAAAAACTCCACAGTTTCCTATATTTTGTTGTGTCTTTTGTTTCAGACAGGAGGTCCTTGTTGAGTCAACTTGGTTGGAAGAAGTTTCAATGACACAACCTTCTTTGGGAAGTAAATATCCTTCTGACATGTAAAATGCAATAGCCAAGGGACTGGAGATAGGCAGCTCTCCACGGGCTCTTGCACTTCAGCTTATCACCCAAGCAAAGGCACCGAGCATCTTTGTCCTGGATTGCCTTTTGAAGGGTATTTGGATGACAAAGAGATACCGTGGAGTCTTCTCCTGTAATAAAAGGCAGGTTTGCTCAAAGTCTTGGACAATAGAAATAGTGTAATCTTTTTAGAGAAAGGGAAAAACACATTTATTGTGTGGTATAATATAGTAGGGTTTCTTAAGTTCAATGTGCCTCTGCAGTGAAGATGGCTTGGCCCCCTTTGTATTGCATTATAGGAACTGTAAAAACTGTAAAAACTGGGGCTCAGGAAGTCAGTGGAATAAAATGCTTCTTTCTTGTTTACTGCTATTTTTGTCTCTGACCCAGAAGTCTTCTGTTTTCTGTTAGCATCTATAAGACTGTGGCAGGCTAGCTTGTTAACTTATAAGTAAAGTGAAATTCCCATATCCATCATAGCTCTTCACAAATGGTTTTTATAATTTGCTGGAAATATCCCAGATGGGCATTTCAGTTTAGGCAGATACATGAGAGGAAGATACACCCATTTCTTTATATTTACTCCTTTAAATATATATCTGGGGCTGGAGAGTTGGCTTAGCAGTTAAGCACTTGCCTGTGAAGCCTAAGGACCCTGGTTTGAGGCTCGATTCCCCAGGACCCACGTTAGCCAGATGCACAAGGGGGCACATGCGGCTGGAGTTCATTTGCAATGGCTAGAGGCTCTGGTGCACCCATTCTCTCTCTCTCTCTCTTTGTCACACTCAAATAAATGAATAAAAATAAACAAAAAATTAAAATAATATATGTATATATCTGATATGGGTGAAGGAGTTGTTTAAATAGTTTTCATAGGCAGCTGAGTTTATGGTCAAGGGCTGAAGTTCACAGGGAAAGCAATACGAAAGGAAGGATAGATTTAAGGTATCAGAGAAAAAACACACAGGAGCATGCAGGAATGGACTGGAATTCGAAGACAGACTGGAGTGATGTCAGCTATTACTTCCTTCAGCCTTGAAGTTGTTAGTAACTGGACCCTTCATCCTAGAGTTAAACGTCTGGATCATGAGTTCCAGGAGGTAAATAAGGTTCCGAAGGAAGCTGGATCATTTGCATATCAAGCCCACAAAGTAACAAAGTGCATGAGATTCAGAACTTCCTAGCTCTCATGCCTCGCATCCCGGAGTGCTGAGCAATAATAATAAAATAACAAATTGAATGCCACTTCACTTTCATTCTCCATGGTTATGCAAAACAAAGGAGTCATTTCAACTCTAGCTGGAAGCACAAGGAATTCTTGGAAATGGTTGGTCCTGGCCAAGTAGACACATCACAAAACCCACCTCAGCCTTAGCATATGGAAGGAAGGGGAAGAAAGGGAATAGAAAGAATGTTCAGGAGCCACACTGTTCTGCCCATACCTGCTGTGACCTTGTCCCATACATGGGCACTGCCCTGTTGTCACCCTGCCTTGACTCTTCATTTGCTTTGCAGAAAACAGAACTAGCCATGCTAATGCAGCAAGAACAGAGAGATGAGCGTAGTCCTGGAGCCCTATCTAAGCTTATTTCTCTACCATGTTTCCCAGCATCACCCATTGGCCGATCCCACCTGCATCCTCCCCATCATCTCTATTATCTGTGACAAGCTGCCCGCCTAACTCTGTGACTGTGTGGCTCCATCTTCTTCCCTATCCAATCAAGGTTTTTGGGGTAAACTTCAGCAGCTTGTGTATCTGCACATCATAACTGTAGACTCAAAACTTTCCCTTGGGGCTGGAGAGATGGCTCAGCAGGTAAGGTGCTTGTCTGCAAAGCCTAATGACCCAGATTCAATTCCCAGTGCCCATGTAAAGCCAAATGCACAAAGTGGGCCAAGTGGCACATGCACCTGAAGTTTGTTTGCAGCAGCTGGAGGCTCTGGCATGCCCATTCTCTGTGTCTATCTCTCTTCTCTCTATCTCTCTCTGCTTACAAATGAATAAAAAGGTATTGAAATTTTTTTAAACCTCCCAAAACAAAAAAGTTTCCCCTAAATAATTGTTAAGGTGATGCGAGAAAATAATAGAATAAATGATTGATTGATTGATGGGTATGTGACTTAGCTTTTCTGGATATTATTTACTTGTACATGTGTGTGCACGCATGTGCACATGCCAGGGACTCCTGCCACTACAAATGAACACCAGACCCATGTACCACTTTTTTCATCTGACTTAAAACCATGGTTTGTGCCTGTCTTTATGTGAGTGCTGGGGATTCAAACCCAGCTCAGAAGGCTTTGCAAGTAAGTGCCTTGAACTATGGGTCATCTTTCCAGTCCCCGGGAGACTTTAGTTTTCCTACCATATTTTTTTTTTCTCCTTCAAATCAAGCTGAGAAGAAAGGACCAACTAAGATTATACTTGGAACCATAAGAGTTGAGTTGTCTGTTTTTGGTCCCTGGGCCAGAGTAGAAATGCAGTAAGTAAGCTGCTTATTTCAGTTGCTCCTAAAGATAGTAAAGAAAGCGTGTGTCGTAACCGATTGTTAGTTTGGAATATTATTCATATATAAATTTCTTCCCTGGGGTTCTATAAGATTTCCTTAGAAACTACCAGGAGGAGACATACTTTCTAAATCATTCATTTATAATGCCGGCTTGTGACTGTTTTGTACACTGATAGCGTTCAGCCTGGCTGACATATATCTATGTGCCTGTGAGAGGAATTTCTTCGTTATCTTATAATAAGAAGTGTGCCAGTTAAAGTCTGTTGTCAACATGATCAGATTAGGAATCAGCTATGCATCTTGTGCGGGTCTGTGAGGGCATTCCTGGGAATGGGGAAGTCCTTCCTGCAGAGTGGACAGCTCCTCGGGGGATGGACTCTAGGAGAGCGCAGTGCCTTGGCCTGGCTGCCCGTGCTACTTTCTGGTGAGTGCATCAAGTCTGTTGCTTCCATCTTTCACAGACGCTGGAACTCAGCTTAGTCAGCCTTCCAGCATGGACTGGGGACATCCGGGCCTTCATTGCCAAGGCCTCCAGCCTCATGTGTTTGGGCAGCTGCTGGGCTCTCAGACTCTGCATCTTACAGACAGCTGTTGTTCACTGCCTGGACCATACCCTGTAAGCTAATCTAATAAATTATCTTTGTAACTCACATTCACTCTGTCAGTTCAGATCCTCTAGAGAATCCTGACAAATATACTAAGCGATAGGAAATACTGGAAAGTAATATAGGCTATACTATATTCTTATTTCAATATGCCAGTAGAACTTTAACTGTTATAAGTGACAAATATTAAAGCCAACCATTTAATGTAGTCTATCAGATATAATGGTGTCTTAAGATTGTTTCTTTTGGGGCTGGAGAGATGGGTTAGTGGCTAAGGTGCTTGCCTGTGAAGCCTAAGGACCCAGATTCGATTCCCCAACACCCACATAAGCCAGATGCACAAGGCGGTCTATGTTTCTGGAGTTTGTTTGCAGTTGTTAGAGGCTCTGGTGCACCCCCATTCCTTCTCTCTCTCTCTCTCTCTCTCTCTCTCTCTCTTTCTCTCTTTCTCAAATAAATAAAATATTTTGGTGGCACATGCCTTTAACACCAGCACTCAAGAGGCAGAGGTAGGAGGATCACTGTGAGTTCAAGGTCACCCTGAGACTACACAGTGAGTTCCAGGTCAGCCTGGGCTAGAGTGAGACCCTACCTCGGAAAAAAAAAAAAAATAAGAAAGAATATTTCTTTCTTTCTTTTTTTTTTTTTTTTTTGAGTAACTGAAAACTCAATATCTGGATCTTTCTGAGAAGTCACAGAGCGTGCTGACCCAATGGTGGCCATAGAAATGCTCCTAAGTCGAGTAAATAAAGGAAGAGAGCATGGGCGAGAGTGAAGCTCATGTACGTTAAAGCTCTAACAGTAAGCTAAGCCGTTGGTAAGACACACATCCCCCGGGCAGCCCGATGTGATGTTCGGTCACCCGCTTTGCGAGACCTGAGAGGGGCCGGGGCGCGAGCGGCGTCTACGCACTTGCACTTCACCTTCACGGAGAAGCTGGTGGTAGACAAAGGCAAGGGCGATGACTGACGTTCCTGACAAAGTGCCGTGGCTATGGAGGCTCGGTGACCCTTGCCAGCTCATGCAACAAAGGAGTCAGTAGAACGAGGTGAAAATGTTAGAGGGGGGAATGTGAGAGGCACAAAAGAGAAGCTGACAGGGGTGACAAGTTAAACATAACCCACGGAATAAGAAGCGTCAGGAGCCTCCTCCGCAGGACACCTACAAACACCTGCCCTTCCGTTAACACACACGAGATCCCCCTGCAGTACTGCTCTAACTCCTTAACCTCCTCGGTGAAGGAAATGAGGTGACAGTGTGTCTGGAGTGGACAGAGATCCCCGGACAATGCACCCAGCAAGCTATAATCAGGTTTTGTTTTTTTTTTCAAGGTAGTGTCTCACTCTAGCTTAGGCTGACCCAGAATTCACTATGTAGCCTCAGGGTGGCCTCGAACTCACGGCGATCCTCCTACCTCTGCCCCCCGAGTGCTGGGGCTAAAGGCGTGCGCCACCACGCCCGGCTATAATCAGTATTTTGTGTTACACCCAAATCTAGGTTATTCGAGTTTTCTGACACTGCCTATTTTCTTCTTTTATCTCCCTCGCTTACACACCTCAGGGAAGCTGACGGGCACTGAATAATCCACGTTGTCTTGGGGAGGACGGTAGAGGGACAGCCTTGACCTGGAAACTTCTCCCGAGAGCTGTCTTTCAGAGAGATAGACCACAATCACCCACTGGTGATAGAGCTTCCTTAATTGTGTGAGATCCAGGGTGAATTTTCAATGGACGGTCGATGATTCTTCTGTGTGCATATGTGTGCATGCATGCTAATATGGACGTGGGTTCGTGCGCGTGTTCAGGTGCACCTGCACACTCATGGAGGCCAGAGGTCAATGTTCAGCGATCTCCCTCTCTCAGTCTCCACCTTATTCTTTGAGATAAGCTCTCTTGCTCAAGCCAGAGCTCACTAATCTAGCTATAGACTAGCTAGCTAGAGAGTTCCAGGAATTTCCTGTCACTTGGTCCCCAGGACTGAGATAACAGCTGAACCCCATCATGCCTGGCATTTTATATGGGAGCTTGGGATCTGAACTCAGGTCCTCATGATTGTGCAGCTCGTGTTTTACCCATTGAGCCCTCTCCCCAACCCAACAGTCACTGACTTTAAAAAAAAAATTATTTTTATTTATTACAGACAAAGAGAAAGAGAGAGAGAGAGAGAGAGAGAGAATGGGCATGCCAGGGCTTCCAGCCACTGCAAACAAACTCATGGCGTTCCTCCTACCTCTGCCTCCAAAGTGCTGGGATTAAAGCTGTGCTCCACCACGCTCGGCTCCATTCTGTTTTCCTTTTGCACATGCTGCGGTACTGTGTGCTGTGGAGTACATGCATGCATATGCCCTGACGTGGTACCCTGTGCGTCCGCCTCTGGTGCCATGCTCACACGGAGTGTCTGGAGAACAAGGTCAGGTGTCTCCCTCCATCTTCCATCCACCAGTTTTGTTTTTTCCTTACAACAGAGTCTCTTACTGATTCTGAAGCTGGCTGTTTGTGAATCCTGGGGTGATTTTCTGGTCTTTGCCCCCCCCTACAAGACTAGGATTCCAGATATGTGTGGCCATGCATAGCTGCTTACGTGGATTCTGGAGATCCAGACTTGGATACCTGCTCAGGCCCTCGTGCTTGCCCAGGAAGCACACTTAACCATGGATCCAACTCCCCACCCTCATTCTACATTTTTAAATTTTTATTTGCTTATTTATTTGAGAGCGAGAAAGAAAGAGAGGCAGATAGATAGTGAGAGAGAATGGGCATGCCAGGGCCTCCAGCCACTGCAATGAAGTCCAGACGCGTGTGCCCCCTTGTGTGTGCATCGCCTTGTGCATGTGCCACCCTGTGCATCTGGCTTACGTGGGTCCTGAGGAATTGAACTGGGTTCCTTAGGTTTTGCAGGCAACCACCTTAACTGCTAAGCCGTCTCTCCAGCCCCTCATTCTACTTCTAAATCTTGTCTTACTCAGGACTGTGTTTCGGGCCCATGCTGCTGTGAGCAGATCCACTCCCTCTCCTTGCAAACCTCATGACACGTTCACTCTGCCCCCTCCCAGTGTTCTGTCTCCAGTTCCTTTATCGCAGAAATAATGCTGACGCCAGTACCCCTCAAAGAACTGGGGAAGGATCTTTCTAGACTCTGTGCCCGATGTGGAACTGCTGCTAATAAGGCCACAGTATTCTGGCTTTTGCTACTTTTTCTTAACTATGAGGTTAGTCTTATTAGTACCATCATTATCTTGCAGGCAAATAGATGGAAGGATGGGACGCTTGTACATCACTTGGTGAGTGGAAAGAGCAGTCCAGGCACGAGCTGTTCTGATTGCTCTGTTCTCGCTGCTCCGCGCGTGACACATCGTGGGCCTCTGTAAACTTGTGTTATCTGTAAAGTACTGGGATAGTGTTCACTGCAGGTTCATCTACAGGTTAGCACTGTCTTTATGAATATGGTGAAATAGTAACTCGTGGAGCTTGGCTGACTATGCGGGAAGTGTAAGGTTTCTGCTGTCTGACAACTCTAGCGTCCATGCGGCTGTCTTCTGGCGAAATAGAAATAACGCTTCGGCGCTAAAACCAAAGACAAGGGAATGCCTGCCTCTCTCTGCTGGGAGAGGTCTTAGAAGCCAATTTCCAAATGAATATCTCTGGAGGTGCATCAAGCAATAATAGTGCCACGTTTAACTGGTGGTCTTTGTATGTCACACACACACACAAATCAAAATAAGCTTGGACATGTTCAGTTAGGGAACAATAATCTGCTAGGAAGAGAAAATAAAGTCATGGCACTTAATGATAAATTTCTCAAAAATAGCTCGTGAATACTTTACGATAACTAATCTGAGTGCTAGTGTTAATTTCACATAATCACTACCTATGCAGGCCTCATTTGCTTTTTGTGTCTGGACAAAGCCCTTGCATTCTTCAAATACTGTCGCATGGTAGCCCCAGTGGTCACACTGCAACGCTTCTCTTATCAACACTAGGTTCTCAACCCTTGAGAAAGCCTGATAGGCATTCCAGACATTCTCACATACAGTGTGGTCTTTTACAAGGACTTCGAGTTTTGATACTGAATTGAAGAATCTGCTTACAGGGAGAATGTACCCTGTTACCATTTATGAGGGGGATTTAACGTCATTAATGTTGGTAGTTGGCAAGCCACAGTTCCCCCTGCCTAACTGCCTTTCTTGTGGATATCTATGAAGACATGCTAGACAACCAATATGACAACAAGGTGTACATTTCTTGTTCTTTTCATTTATTTATTGATTTATTTTAGTTATGTACACAGTGTGTATACAGTCATGTTGGTACCATCGCTAGCCTCCTCCCTGTCTTCCCCCCTCTGAAGGGACCATCCTCATTGGGCAATGTAGGTCCCACATTGTGGGGTTAGCCATCAGTCATGAGTAAGAGGCAATGTCTCTGTGCATAATGTCCCAACATGTGGCTCTAACAATCTTTCCACCCCCTCTTCCACGAATTTCCCTGCTACTTCAGTGATGAGGTCTTGGGAGCCTCTGTGTCTCTGGATGTCTGGTTTGGTAGGAGGTGAGTGTTCTCTGTGTCTATCTCCTTCACCCTTGTGCTGGTGCCAGTATTAGAATTATGTGAGATCCTAGCTAAAGGGAAGGACACTCTAAGAAATGAACACTGATCTGGGCGTGGTGGTGCACGCCTTTAATCCCAGCACTCAGGAGGCAGAGGTAGGAGGATCGCTGTGAGTTCGAGGCCACCCTGAGACTACATAGTGAATTCCAGGTCAGCCTGGGACTAGAGTGAGACCCTACCTCGAAAAACCAAAACCAAACACAAACAAACAAACAAAAGAAATGAACACTGGAGATATGCTGGAAAACCCCTTCAAAGGAAACATAGCACAGACAATGCTCTACCAACAAGGGTATAGTAGCGACACCATCCAGAAGTTGATAGAACGCTCCCATTTTCCCAAAGGCCTCTAATGCAAGAGTTTAAGACTAGAGAGAGCGTCCCCGTACCTGTGGAGTGAAATATGCATTGCCCAGGCGTTGCTGCTCAGCAAGAAGTAAGGACGCCGTTCCTGAGTGCTGCTGCTATTCAAGCTAGCCCTGAGAACCTTGGTCCATTCAGAGCAGAGCGATGGCAGCAGATAACGGAGCGACTGCTTCTGGGTCTTTACCAACGTAAACGGAATCCAGCCTCCGCTCTTCACAGGGACAGAGATGCGTAACGACTGAAGGCGATGCACATGTGATTGATCTGAGGTAACTTAAATCTTGCTACGTCCATCAGAGAATACAACGGTTTCCCATTAGAGTTGCTCTGTCACCCTTGCAGTATCTTGCTATCACTGTAACCAACTAATTCCAAAAGACATGTTTTATAATACAGCCACACGGGCTGGAGAGATGGCTTAGCGGTTAAGCGCTTGCCTGTGAAGCCTAAGGACCCCGGTTCGAGGCTCGATTCCCCAGGACCCACGTTAGCCAGATGCACAAGCAGGTGCACACGTCTGGAGTTCGTTTGCAGTGGCTGGAGGCCCTGGCGCACCCATTCTCTCTCTCTCTCTGCCTCTTTCTCTCTCTGTCTCGCTCTCAAATAAATAAAATAAACAAAAAATTATAATACAACCACAGATGTCTCTACAAACAAACAAACAGATTGGTAGTTGGTCTCAACTTGGGAAAATGGGAAGGAGAGTTTTCTTCATGCTTCTGGGATGGGACTTTGTGTTGAGGGGTGGGGGGTTTAAAACACTGTAAGAGATGTAATCCCCTCTCCCAGGGGCTTTCAAAAGAGCCACTCCTACCTTACCTCCTTCTATAACTCTTAGGACAACTGCTTTCATAATTGTTTGGATAACCTGCCCGTATAGACACAACAGTGTCGTAAGTCACTTGAGAAAGTGTTTTCACATAGCTAAAAAAAACAAAAACAAAAACAAAAAAAAACACAAGTGTCATAAAACATGTGGAGTGATATGAACCAGAATAGAATGTTATAAAAAATGTTTTCTTGGGTTTCCCAATTGCAAAGATGTTTCAAAGAGTAGTAAGATATATTTACAGTGAGTTATTACCAAGTCAAAGCGTGAATGGCTGTTGCTCTCTCCGTAGCAAAAAGACTTACGTGTGATTCCTCTAGGCTGTGGGTAGACTGGCCAAATGCCACATTATGCCCAGTTCAAAAACTGCTAAGTTGGGGCTGGAGAGATAGCTCTGTGGTTAATCGTATTTGCTTGTAGGGCCTGACAGACCTGGCTTTGATTCCCCAGTATCCACGTAAAGCCAGATGCACAAAGTAATGCATGCCTCTGGAATTCGTATGCAGTGGCAGGAGGCCTGGAACAACCATACTTACTTTCTCTCTCTCTCTCTCGCTCTCTCGCTCTCTCTCTCTCTCTCTTTTTCTCTCTCAAATACATAAATAAATATAAAAATAAGTCAGGGTGTTAAACCTACAGGAAAAGCAAACTGTGGCGGGGTATTAAAATACTATCTTCTCTCTCTAAAACTTTGGATGAAGAAAGTGAAGTATGATTTCATTTTGGCACATCTTTCTATTATTTTTCTCTGGAGTAAAGGTAGTGACACGTGGCGGCTGTGGTCTAGGAAGAGGTGTGGACCACAGGGATGTCTTTCTGCTTCCTTTGTTGCGTACTCTAGAAAGTAAAGGGGGGGGGGGTTCTCCTAGGAAGACCTTCTAGAGAATGGGTTCTAGAGAATGGGCTCTTCCATCCATTGGTAGCATCAGAACCACCCAGATTTCTTTTTGTTTTATTTACGTGTGAGTGAGAAAGAGCGCCAGGGCCTTCAGCCCCTGTAAACAAACTCCAGAAGCACGCACCACCGTGTGCAGCTGGCTTTCATGGGTCCTGGGGAATAGAACCTGGGACCTTTGGCTTTGCAGGTGAGCACCTGAACTGCTAAGCTAACCCTCCAGCCCCAGACTTCTGAGACAGCCTTCCAGAACTGCTGATCCAGTACACCTGGGGATGGCACCTGAGAATTTGCACCTATAACACATTCTTGGGTGATTGGACGGCATCCTTCTTGACTATCATTTGCTTACTGTAGAGGCAGTTACCTGAATCCCTATGTGTCACCTCTTGTCCCCAAGTCAAAGCATGTGATAAGCAGGCTGCAAGATGATGCCAAGTCTTTTCTCCTGCTTCCAGAAGATTCTCGTTCTAGAAATCATTATCACACAGACGAGAAGAATAGCAGCGTATAAGGAGGACAATAGGGAAAGCATATAAAGTCACTCAATTTCCTCATCATTTCTCTCATCATGACTCAAAATCATAGGCGATCTAGTTCTCATAATTGGCCAAAATGATTTTGAAAAGATGCACATACTTTGGACAGTACTCCGTCAGCCTTCATCAGAATGCTATAATTAATCAGAGTGAAGACATGGGGTGGAGTCTCTCTCTCTCTCCCTCTCTCTCTCTCTCTCTCTCTTTCTCCCCCAGGAGTAACTGGTATTTACTGAGTACTCTCTGCTTACCATGAAATGTGCTGCTAGTGTCGTATGTATTAGCTCATGCAGCCCTTGAGACAATCCAATCAAATGAATATTTTCATATCTGCATTTTGCAGATAGCAAAACTAAAATGTAAGCAGGTTAACTTGCCTGAGGTTGCTTATAAAATAAAGGGTAGAAGTCCTGGGCTGGAGAGATGGCTTAGCAGTTAAGCACTTGCCTGTGAAGTCTAAGGACCCTGGTTCGAGGCTCAATTCCCCAGGACCCAAGTAAGCCAGATGCACAAGGGGGCGCACGCATCTGGAATTCGTTTGCAGTGGCTGGAGGCCCTGGTGCGCCCATTCTCTCTCTCTCCCTCTCCCTCTTTCTTTCTCTGTCTGTTGCTCTCAAATAAATAAATAAGTATAAACAAATTTTTTTTTAAAAAAAATAAAGGGTAGAAGTAGGATTTGCTACACAAAACTGCCTCCAACAGGAGCACCATGACAGTCTCTTTACTGTTCGCATTCTGAAAACAGGCCTGTCTCCCAGGGATAAGCGAGAATGAATAATAGAATTACTGAGCGCCACAGAGAAAAGATGCGTGCGGTGGCGACATTACTCTGAAATCTCTTAGGTGTTATTCTCTTGTCATGCATGGCAATTGTTACATCCTGCAAATTTATTACATTCCATGTTTTGCTGTCTTTGGATTCTTGTACTTTTTATTTTTTTTTAATTTTATTTGTTTATTTGAGAGAGAGGGAGAAAAACAGAGGTAAAGAAAGAGAGAGAGAGAATGGGCACACCAGGGCCTGTAGCCACTACAAACGAACTCCAGACACATGCGCCACCTTGTGCATCTGACTTACGTGGGTCCTGGGGAATCAAACCCGGCTCCTTTGGCTTTGCAGGCAAGTGCTTTAACCAATAAGCCATCTCCCCAGCCCTCCTTTTTAAAATTTGATGTGTGTGTGTGTGTGTGTGTGTGTGTGTGTGTGTGTGTGTGTTGAGCCAGGGTCTCTTGCTGCTACAAATGAACACCAGATGCTGGCTTTTTTTTTTTTTTTTCTTTTTCCATCTGGCTTTATATGGGTGCTTGGGAAATGGAACTCAGACCAGAAGGCTTTTCAAGGTAGTGCTTTTGACGATGGAGTCCTCTCCCTAGCCCTCTGAATTCCTTTTCTTTCTTCTTTTTCTTCCTTTCCTTCTTTCTTTCTTCTTTTTTTTTAAATTGTCTGAACCAACTTTATTTTACAGCCAACATGAAAATCTGACTATAAATGTCCCAATAATAAATTATTTCCTAAAAACAGTAGATCAAGTGTTCTATGACTTTTTTATTTCCCTAAAACATCTTCCTTTTCTTAAAGAGTTATTTTTATGCTCTTGCCTTCAAAATTCTCATGTATTCTTTTTTTTTTTTTTTTCCTTGAAGGAGCTTCCATTGAGGGAGATCTCTTATTGTCACTGGGGAAAGTGGACAGAGCTATCTTATGCCTTTAGGTCCAGCTCTGAATTAGCTATAGCCTCTACCTCCTATGACCTAAGCAGCCACTGTTGACTACTCTTGCATCTGATGGGACAAGGCTTCATCAGAGGTGGTCCAATTTTATCTCACCACAGGTTATAGCATGGGTTCTTTTCATTTCAAACACCCAAACTAGGGAGAAATTCCTAAGTGTTTTCTGGTGATACATTAGTATCAATAAGACATTTCTTTTTCTAGCAGTAACAGCCATAATAGTAGCTTGTCAGTTAGCCTACTCACTGTGTCATAGATGAGACAGACGACAGGTTATCTGGAATTCCCAGAGCTGGCTCTAACCACACCTCTGTCCATCTAGTCAAGAAAGCACCCAGGACCGGAGAGATGGCTTAGTGGTTAAGGCATTTGCCTGCAAAGCCTAACGACTCATGTTAGATATCCCACTACCCACATTAGGCAGATGCACAAGGTAGTGCATGTGTCTAGAGTTTATTTGTAGTGGCTGGAGGCCCTGGCATGCCCATTCTCTCTCTCTCTCTCTCTCTGTCTCTCTCTCTCATAAATAAATAAAATAAAATAAAGAAAGCACGCAGAATGCAAGTAAGAATGAGAGGGCTGGAGAGATGGCTTAGCGGTTAAGGCGCTTGCCTGCTAAGCCTAAGGTTCCATGTTCAACTCTCCAGATCCCCAAGTAAGCCAGATGCGCAAAGGTAAGGCAAGCGCAAGGTTGCACATGTCCAGTAGGTGGCGCCAGCACCTGGAGTTCTATTGCAGTGGCTGAGGCCCTGGCACGCCAATTCTCTCTCTCTCTCCCTTCCCCTTCACTCCCACCCCCACCATGTCTAAAACAACAACAACAACAACAACAAAAAAAAAAAAAAAAAAAAGAATGAGAACATCCCTATTGCAATGATTTGGAATGCAGTCTGATTTCCTTCCCCCCTCCCCTTACTGCTGGGGCTCCAGACAGGTGGGACATGTGTTCTCTGCCACTAAGCAACACCCCCCCCCGCCCAATCCAATTCATTTCCTAAGAAGTAACATAGTCTTAGTGGTGCTTCTCTGGCGATGGCCCTCCCACCCGATCGCACTCCAGGTGAGGCCCGCAGCCCTGGGTGATGCTCAGATCCCTTCCCACAAGCACCTCATTCATCCATCGTCTTGAACTTACCCTCTGTAGAGCTCCACAGTAATCTCTCTGGATTCACTGAACTGGAAATGAGTTATTCTGTGTAACTACTTCAAGTTTCATCCAGTTCACTAATCTGGAAAAAAAGGAAAGTGGGAAGAAGATATTTCCTAAAGAATTGTGGGAAGTCTGGAAGATGTCGGGCGCGGGGTGGTGTGTGATATCCACCCGAAGCAAAGATGGGGAGAAGAGATGGCACGTACCATCGTTCCAAGATGGCCAGGTCAAATGGAGAAGTCTTTTAGGTTATACTCTTCAGTTTCATTTTTATGAAAAAAATTTTTTTTATTTGAGAGTGACAGGCAGAGAAAGGAGAGAGAGAGAGAGAGAGAGAGAATGGGCGCGCCAGGGCCTCCAGCCACTGCAAACGAACTCCAGACGCATGCGCCCCCTTGTGCATCTGGCTAACGTGGGTCCTGGGGAATCGAGCCTCGAACCCGGGGCCTTAGGCTTCACAGGCAAGCGCTTAACCGCTAAGCCATCTCTCCAGCCCCAGTTTCATTTTTAAATTAGCCATTTTATTATTTATTCATTTATTTATTTCCCTTGTGGTTCTTTAAAAAAACTGGCAAGGGGAATTTTTTTGGGGGGGGGGGTTCGAGGTAGGGTCTCGCTGTAGCCCAGGCTGACCTGGAATTCACTATGTAGTCTCAGGCTGGCCTCGAACTCATGGCAATCCTCCTACCTCTGCCTCCCCAGTGCTGGGATTAAAGGAATGCTCCACCATGCCCGACCTGAATTTTTTTTTTTTAGAAAATATTTGTACCCTCCATAAAGACAATGCAATATTTCTGTTAAAATTTCCTTTTAAACATCTTAATCACTTGGTCTGTATCCTATCTATCATGGCACAAAGGTATCAAAAACAGGATTTCTCCCTTAGTCCTATTTTAGCTATAATGTAGCCAATTACAAGGAAGCATGTCTTTTTTTTATATGGAATTTCCACAGCTTATGTTCCAAGCCAACAAAAATATACAGAGATGGAAAGCAGGGAATTTTTGAATTGTGTTGCCTTACTTCACGGCATTACTTGTTTGCAGATAACACTTGCTTAACAGGATACTTGATTTTAAGTATGATTTGGAAATGGAAAGTTGTTTTTTTTTTTTTTCTTTTTTTTGTGAACCTAGAGGAAATTTTGATAAAAATAGTTTGCACCCAGTGATGCCACATCCCAAGCAAGGGTGTAGCCAAAGCTATCTACAAGTCTTTCCTTCTGTCGGTACAAGAAGGCCACACACACAAAAAATCTGGGCTTGAGCTGTATTGAAAGCAGGCACAATGTTAATATGGAGACTCAGAATCTCAACTTCTAGTCCTGGCTTTCCTGTTACCTAGCTACATGTCTCTGAGCAGGTCAGTTAACCTCTCTGACCCTTGGCTTTCTCCTAGAGGAAATCAAAATTCACCCTACATACTTTTTAGGAGTAGGGCTTGTTTGAAATCTCATATGAAAATCTCAAAGAACTGTTTGTTTGGGCTGGAGAGATGGCTTAATGGTTAAGGCGCTCGCCTGCAAAGCCAAAGGGCCTGATGGCACAATGGCTAGAGGCCCTGGCATGCCCTCTCTCTCTCTCTCATAAATAAAATATAAGCTTTTTTAAACAAAAGAACTATTTCCTATTATGAATTACAAATGTGAGATACATTTCCACCACTTCCTTTATCTTTTAAGTACCTGATATTTCGATAGCATAGAATGACAAGATCAAGTGGCATATTTTTGCCTGAGTAGATGTGGCGTTTATATCACAGATATTTGTTTACACCTGTGTAAAAATGTGTCCACTTGGCTCAGCAAACGTAAATGGTTCTGTTGTGAAATATGAGAGGGAAGCATGCTGGATCCCTCCCACTCCAATTAGGACCATCTTCATCTTGTTTATCTTCCAAAGCTCAATGAACTGATGGAATGAATTCAATGAACCGTCGTCTTACCCCTAAGGATTGCTCATGAGGCTAGACCTAGAAGGTGCCAATGATGGGGTCTGCTCTCAGACCTTCTATCTACCAGGCCCAATCCCCTTTTTCCTTGCATCTCCTTTGGCAAGTCTGAACTTCTGCATTCATCTCTCTGTGTGTTCCTTATTCTGGGTCTCTCAAGACTTCCTCTGAACAGTTTGACATTTGAGAGTACTTGTCTGCAAAAATCTCTGAAGGTGTCTAGTTTGATTAAGTCTTTCCTTTGCCTTTCTTATTCTAATGGAAGCTGGGTTTAGTCTGATATCACTCCACTAGAGCCCTATCACACCTTCCGAGGCTCAAGGTCTACCGTGGAAGAGGTGTCAGAAAGAATGTAAGAGCCAAAGGAAGGGTAGGACTCCTTACAATGTCCTCCTCTAGACACAAAATGGCCTGAATATCCATGACCTCACAGTGCCTGACACTACCTACACAAGACCATCATAAGAGGAGGAAAAGATGATGAGATCAAAATAAAAGAGAGACTGACTGAGAGGGGGAGGGGATATGATGGAGAGTGGAGTTTCAAAGGAGAAAGTAGGGGGAGGGAAGGCATTACCATGGGATATTGTTTACAATCATGGAAGTTGTCAATAAAGAATAAATTAATTAATAAAAAGAAGCCTGGTGTAGTGGCACAAGCCTTTAATTCCAACCCTTGGGAGGCAGAGGTAGGAGGAGTGCTTTGAGTTCGAGGCTACCCTGAGACTACGTAGTGAATTCTAGGTCAGAGTGAGACCCTACCTTGAAAAATCAAAAAAAAAAAAAAAAAAAAAAAAAAGAAAGAAAAAAGAAAAAAAGAAAGAAAAGTAAAAGATAGTGAGCCTACTTGTTATAGAACTTGCAGGTTACATCCCTTGACAACTACTAAAACATTGCTTCCTCTCACCAAGTCAAAAGCCCATCATTTGTCCTCTTGACATGGTCGGGGGACTATCCTTCATTGTTGAGTGATGTTAGCCACTAGCTTAATCCTTTCCTTGGCCCTATCCTACCTTTGTCTTAGTATTTTACATACTCTTATGGACACGGCCTTGACTCCTTGTAATCGCTGCGTCTTCCAAACCTTAGTCACTGCTTCCCGTGGCCATTTCCCAGTCCTGTTATTACCTATAACTTCTCTAAGTGAAATCTTTTTTTTTTTTTTTTAATAAGAGACAGCACACACGAGAGAGAGAGAGAGAGAGAGAGAGAGAGAGAGAGAGAGAAAATGAATTGGTATGCCAGGGTCTCCAGCCACTGCAAACAAACTCCAGGTACAGGTGCCACTTTGTGCAACTGGCTTTACATGGGTACTGGGGAATTGAACCTGGGTCCTAAGGCAAAGCACTTAATTTTTGAGTCGTCTCTCCAGACCCCTAACTGAAATCTTAAAAATATATATATATGTGTATATATATACATATATATATATGTATATATATATAATTTACTTATTTGAAAGATAGAGAGAGAGAAAGGGGCAGATAGAGAGGGAATGTGTGTGCTAGGGTGCATGCACCACCTTGTACATCTGGCTTTATGTGGGTACTGGGGAATAAAACCTGGGTTCTTTGGCTTTGCAGGTAAGTCATCTCTCCAGCACCCCCTAACTGAAATCCTGATGGCAATATTCTCATCACCTCCTTCTTTTTTAGGGGTGGGGGTGGTTTCCAGGCAGGGTCTCACTCTAGACCAGGCTAACCTGGAATTCACTATGTGTCTCAGGGTGGCCTCGAACTCAGGACAATCCTCCTACCTCTGCCTCCCAAGGGCTGGGATTAAAGGCATGTGCCACCAAGCCCGGCTCACCTCCTTCTTTTATTTCAATTCACTTTCTCTATTGTAGCCTCCATTTAGCAATCCTTTCACTCTCTCTTACTGTCGTAGTACATCACATTTCAGGTTTACCTTCCCGTGTGTCCTCTCCTTTTCCTCTATCCTCACCTGGCAAGCCCTCAATTTTTATTAAGCCAACATATCTCTATGCTGAGATTGCATAGCTGGAGCTAAATCTGGCTGGAACAATGCCAGCAAGTCTCTGATGTGTGACCTCTTCACATATTTATGTCGCACCAGCTACTGACATCCCGCCTGCTGCACGCATACCTTTTGAGACAGGGTCATGCTATGCAGTCCTGGCTGACCCCTATGCTGTACTCTGGAGTGCTGTGATTGGGGGTGTCAACCACAGCCAGCTTACACCCTCCCTTTGAAGTCAGCCTGGGAGAGCTGACTTCTCAAGGAAGCTGGCCGACGTGCAGCTCTTTCCTGAGCGCATTCTCTGCGTCTACCTGGTGCGGTTCTGCTTCCCCACTTCTCTAGCCATCCCTCTGCTAAGCCATTTGCTCTCCACCTTTTATTTATTCATTTATTCATTTATTCATTTATTTATTTTTGGTTTTTCGAGGTAGGGTCTCACTCTAGCCCAGGCTGACCTGGAATTCACTGTATAGTCTCAGGGTTGCCTCGAACTCACGGCGATCCTCCTACCTCTGCCTCCCAAGTGCTGGGATTAAAGGCATGCGCCACCACGCCTGGCCACCTTTTTTTTTAAAAAAAAAGAAATAAATTTTTATTTAGTTGAGAGACACAGAGAGAGAGGGAGGGGAAGAGAGGGAGAGAGAATGAACATTCCAGGACTTCCTGCCGCTGCAAATGAACTCCAGATGCATGCACTGCTTCGTACATCTGTCTTTACGTGGGTAGTGGGGTATCCAACCTGGGTCGTTAAGCTTTTGCAGAAAAGCTCCTTAACTGCTGAGCAGCCTCTCCAGCCTGCATTTGTAATTTTTTTTCTTTTTGGTTCTTTGAAGCAGGGTCTCACTCTAGCCCAGGCTGACCTGGAATTCACTATGGAGTCTCAGGGTGGCCTCGAACTCACGGCGATCCTCCTACCTCTGCCTCCCGAGTGCTGGGATTAAAGGCGTGTGCCGCCACATCCAGCTTGGATTTGTAATTTTTAAACTGCTGGAAACTGAACCCAGGGCCTTGTGCGTGTAAGACAAATACTGTACCTCTGAGCTGTATCGCGAATCCTGAAGTAGGGTTCTCATGAAGTTCCTACAAAAGAAAACATACCTTGCAAGTGGATGTGCAGACTTTCCTTCATAATCCCTGAACACACCTCTGGCCAAATGGCATATGGTTCTGTAGCTACTCATGACTGCTCCAAAAATCATAACACTGAAAGAGAATCGTGTTGAAGACCCTTGGACCCACCTTTTCTGGCTTTGCAGATGAAAAGACCTGGACCCTGGGAGGGAGGAGTCTTATCTCATGTTCTTTCACTTGTCGAATTAGGGATAAGGACTCCAATTTCCTTACTGTTGACTAGTAATTTTTTCTTCATGGTACCCCGAAAATGCTAAAAGTCGTTTAAGAGTTCAGCATGGAGGTTTAGTTCTTGAAAAGGCGTTTAGGCTCCAAAAGGGAATTTCACATGTTGCTTGTGGAAAAATTAGTGGTATGGGGGTGGGGACGAGGGAAAGGGCCGTGATAACACATGGTCATACTAAGTATGTCCGTTGTGAAAAAAAAAAAAAAGAAAAGAAAAGAAAAGAAAAGAAAAGAAAAGAAAAGAAAAGAAAAGAAAAAAAATTAGAACTTTGTTACAGTCAGGTTCACATTGCTGGCAGAAAAACACCTGACCAAGAGCAGCTTGTGGGAAAAAGAGGTTTATTTGGGCTTACAGGCTCCAGGGAAAGCTCCACGATGGCAGGGAAAACGATGGCATGAGCAGAGGGTGGACATCACCCCCTGGCCAACATCAGATGGACAATAGCAGCAGGAGAGTGTGCCAAACACTGGCAAGGGGGAAACTGGCTATAACACCCAGAAGCCCGCCCCCAACAATACACTCCCTTCAGGAGGATTTAATTCCCAAATTGCCATCCGCTAGGGACATGGTATTCAGGGCACCTAAGTTTATGGGGACACCTGAATGAAATCACCACAAGCTTCGATCTTTTAATTTTTTTAAAAAAACATATTTTAAGGGGAAATTTGCAAAGGTGTTGAGGGGAAATGTATGATATAGTAAAATAGCAGAAAAATGTAATTTCTTACTTTTCTTATATGCCAAACTCTGATCGTTACGCGGTATGAGATCATTCTCAACTTACACAAGACATTTATAAGTAGACATAATACATTTGGGTTTGCAATGGTTATTTTTCTCTTGGTACTTTTTCTTTCTTGTGTGTTTACTTATCCCTGTCTACTGCAAGGCCGAGAAATGTCTTCTCCAAGCCTCCTCTCACTGTTGTAAACACTTGCGCAATTATTTTAGAATGGGAGGGGCTCTGTACGTTTTCATCTCCTCGGATCCTCCTCGTGGTTCATGTGCACAGAGGTAATAGCGCTGCGTTCACTTGGGCTCAGACACTATGGTAGCATGAGTTTGATGCGGTAGTGGTTTTTTTTATTTTTATTTTTTATTTTTTGGTTTTTCGAGGTAGGGTCTCACTCTGGCCCAGGCTGACCTGGAATTCACTATGTAGTCTCAGGGTGGCCTCCAACTCACAGCGATCCTCTTACCTCTTCTTGCTGAGTGCTGGGATTAAAGGCATGCACCAAAACACCCGGCTTAGATGGGGTAGTCTTTTAAGGAAATCCCACTTGGTTTGACTGGAGGCAGCTGTAAGATTACAAGAAGGAGGTGCATTTGGGACTCTGGGACTCCATTGATTTTACGTCTAAGCTTCTACCAAGGCCCAGTGGAATTCCACTTCTAGATTTACAGTCTGTAAGGTGTCTGGTGTGTTCCCATACTTTCACCTGGAATCTTTTCTTCTTAGGCAACTGCAGCGGACTCTAAGTGCCCAGTGAGAGTTCTTATAGCATTTAAAATTCAAAACAATGGCCCTGAAGGTGGCACTGAGCATTGACTTCAGAAGCAGGTGTAGTACCTTGGTCATAAAGTACCCCATATTCATGGGTTCCATTAAAATGAGATCTCATGGACTTCTGAATTGCTTCAGTGACATTAATATTTGAAGAGGACTGGAGATGGCTCAGCAGTTAAGGTACTTGCCTGTGAAGCTTAAAGATCCAGGTTCAATTCCCCCATACCCACATAAGACAGCCCAAGGTGCTACATGCATGTGTTCATTTGCGGTGGCTAGAGGCCTTGGCATTCCCATTCTCTCTCTTTCTATCTGCCTCTCTGTCAAACAAATAAAATATAAGATCAAAAAAATATCGGGGCTGGAGAGATGGCTTAGTAGTAAAGGCACTTGCCTGCCAAAGCCTAAGGACTCATGTTCAACTCTCCAGGTCCCACGTAAGCCAGACACACAGTGATGCAAGTATGCAAGGTCGCACAAGGGGGCACATGTGTCTGGAGTTCAATTGCAGTGGCTGGAAAGCCTGGCATGCCCATTCTCTCTCTCTTTCTCTCTCTCTCATAAGAAAGGCCAGTCTGTTGGGCTTGCCTCAAAAATAATATTTGAAGAGAAGGTGGATTTGTCCTTCAGACAACGGGGCTGCATGGCAGAGGACATCAGGCAGTGGTCCTGGGGTGAGAAGAACTTAGTTTAAGGCCCATTCATGGCTTCCAGGTCGCAGCCATTCACTATGCGATCTTGCTCAAGCAATCTGACTTCTCTGTGTGCTGATCCCATGAAGCTATAATAAAGGTGAAAACACCCACCTTTCTTCTCTCACAGCGTTGCTGTAAGGCTCACGTGCAGTGGCCTCAGTGCGCTTTGGATGACTGCGAGGTGAAAGTACGTGAATGGGAAGGGCTATTAGAAACTGAAGGACGTGTCTTGAATCATTGCCTCAGGAGGAATGCACATAACTCATTTCACATCGCTTCACAGGCGCATGGGACAGATCCAGCATTAGGTCAGCTGGTATGTGAAAATGAGCGTGACTTCCATGACCACAGAGGAACAGCAAAGCCCACACCGAGAATAGCAAACAGAATGACTTCAAGGCAAGATGCTTTTTGAACAAGTGAAAGATGGGGATTTGGGGCTGGAGAGATGGCTTAGTGGTTAAGGCACTTGCCTGCAAAGGCTAAGGACCCAGGTTCGATTCTCCAGGTCCCACTTAAGCCAGATGCCTATGATGGTGCATGTGTGTGGTGTTCATTTGCAGTAGCTAGATGCCTTGGTGGACCCATTCTCGCTCTCTCTCTGTCTCTTTCTCTCCCTCTCTCTGTCTCTAATAAATAAATAAAAATTTTAAAAAGATGGGGATTTGCAGAGAGAATGGAAAGTCATCCCACAGAGAACAAAATATACAAAATATACTCTATACCAAATGCACAATATATAAAATATGTAACATACAAAATACATGCTTGAAATTCTGCACTTACACACACAGGATAGCCAAGGCAGAAATGATGAGATTATGAATTCTGTTAAATAAACTTACAAAAGGGAAAGTGGAAATCCCTTTTATGTTGGAAATCTTCCTGTTTTCCAGTAAAATTCACTGCCTTATCCAAACTCAATAAACACTCATATCATATGTACATATTTAAAAAAAAATTATTTGTTTATTTACTTGAGAGTGACAGAGAGAGAAAGAGGCGGAGAGAGAGAGAGAGAGGGACAGAATGGGCACGCCAGGGCCTCCAGCCACTGCAAACGAACTCCAGACGCGTGCGCCCCCTTGTGCATCTGGCTAACGTGGGTCCTGGGGAATTGAGCCTCCAACCAGGGTCCTTAGGCTTCACAGGCAAGTGCTTAACCGCTAAGCCATCTCTCCAGCCCATATGTGCACATTTTATTGAATGTAATTTGTGCATGTTTGTGTATGTGGTGTGTGTGTGTGTGTGTGTGTTCATGTGTGTGCAAGGAGGCAAGAGGCTGACATTGGGTGTCTTCCTTAATCACTTTTCGCCTTATTTTTTTATTTTCAGTCAGGGTTTCTCACTGAACCTAGAGCTGACTGATTCAATCACTGATTAGCCACCCAGCAAGCCCCAGGATCCTCCTCTCTCCACCTCCCCAGCGCTTGGATTACGGGCATGCTCTCCACGCCTGGCATTTACACGGCGCTAGGAGTCCGTACCCATACCTCATGCTTGTGCAGCAAGCGCTTTACTCACCGAGCCATCTCCCAGCCCCTGAACATAGTTTTATTATTTGTTTTCCAGTTCACAATAGGCAACGTTTCCCTCGAGATTGTAGAAAGTCACAATAAATTCATGGCCAAGTCGGAATCTTAGTGCACCGTGATTCTTCCTATAGCTCTTGCAGAAAATCTTCAACTGCCATCAGCTCACTAGAATACACTTGAACTCCTTACTTGCAGGCTGATCAGTGGTCCCTTCAGTTTGCAGAGTCCCTGGTATCCACCGGCCAGTATGTGCTGAAGCTGCAATGGTGACCAAGACATACACACACTCCTAGTCCTTACAAAATAATAGGGTAACTGCCTGCCCGTGAGTCCTTCTTTTAGCTTTTGGGACACTACACACAAGAAGTGGCTTCCCTCTTCACTAACTGCTCCATTGCTGTACTGTTTATTAAGTACATGTCTCCTGTTTCCCCCTCATTAATCATTTCCCATTAAATGGCTTCCTTGGTGCCTCTTCTCCAAACAGACCATGTCCTATTTTTCAACAGCTCCCGCGAGGTATGAATTCTAGAACCATCCACCATCCTCATTACTTTTCCCGTGAGCCATCTATTTTGTCATGTCTCTCTGTTAAGGCATAGCACCCCCAAATCATGCAATTCTGTTCCCAAAATGGTCTTGTGAGTGCATGCACTGAGAGAACAGGGCTTCAAGTGATCAGAAGGTTGTTACTTGGGCTGCAACCTGAGCTTGTCACAGCTAGCTTGGTTTCTTGCGGCCATGTTAACTGTATGACAATGCTTATTTCCCAGTTAACTAAAACAATCAGGGCGTCTCCCCATGAATTATGACCGAGCCGAACCTCCCTGACTATACGCAAGCATTTGCTATTTTATACTTACATGACAGCCCAGTGACATCCCTTTTATCTATCCTGAAGTTAAAAAGCAAACACGTATGATGTCGGTCATGTTTTCCTCCTCAAGGGACTTTCGGTTACTCACTTGTCAGCTCATTTTGTTAATCTCCGGACACATCCCTCATAGCCCTTAGAATAGATTCCTCAGTCTCTTTCGCTCTTCTTGCCTGTCAGTGGAAGCCACATCCACAGCCCAGACGAGGTCCACAAACCTCTCTAGCCAGAGGCCTCACCAGAATTCCCAGGCCTCTGTTATGGCCTGTAACACAGCACAGAGCTATTTATTTGGCATGTGCCTATGTGAGTAGAGCTTTTCAACTTTCTTTGCTTTTTATTTTTTTTATTTTTTCATTTAGTACTTATATGTTATTGTCAGCATTTTGGGATTTCTTTTTTTAATTTTTAAATATTTATTATGAGATGTTTTTATGTGCTCTCTACATAAAACTACCCATTAGATATTTAAGACGTAGAGATAGCGATAATTAAGAATTGGTCCTGACCACAAAAGGAACTGATAATCTAGCGTGGGAGGTAGATTTGCCCATGTATAATAGAAGGAAGTGGCTATTCCGGTTTCTTTCTGATGGGCAAGCATTTTGCAAGAACGTGAGCTATGTGTGTGCAAGGCTAAATCATCCAATTAATTGAGCTTTAAAAAAAAAAAAAGTCATTTCACTGGGAGGAGAAAACAACATAAAATTGGTTATCATCCCCTGTCCTGTAATAAAACAAATCATTTTTCATGTTTTAATTGGATCTGTGGCTAAATCACACAGCCAGGGAGATCGACCACAAGTGGATCCCATCATGTGCACTTCAGTCTGCAGAAGACTTCCTTCCAGTCATCCAGCAGTGAGTCAAAGGCTTGGTGACTCTTCTGAAACAAAAACAAGATTATTCCCTTTCTTTTTGCATCCGTATTCAGTTACATTCCTTTACTTTCCACTCAAGAAAATAATTTCAGAGATTTGAATCTTTGTCAAATGTGACTTTTATGCATGAAAAGTACAGAATTAAGAAGTTGTACCGTCTCCCTTTTAAAAAGTGACTCACTGAAAGAAAGCACCTTTTCCTTTTTGTTGAAAGAGAGAGAGAAAAAAATCAATCTCTATTTTAGAATTACAAATACATTTTCTTAATGGAGAAAATCAATTCATATGACAATGCTATTATCCAGTTCCAAAAGTACAGTATAATCTCTCTCTCTCCCTCTCTCTCTCTCCACACACATACACACGCACACACACACATACACACATACACACACTGGATTCAGACAGCTTCATTCTGCAATGAGTGTTGTCACATATCTCTCTAGTAAAGATACTGACCAGCAAAGCCTGCTGGGTTTTTGTAGTCTTGGTCATGCCTTGTTTTCCCAGGACACAGTCACAACAGCTCTAAGAGTGACTGAAGGGGTTAACACGAGGACTTGGCCGGGTGTCAGTTAAACTTTTTCCCTGGCTCTGCCCCGGGTTTCCCCTCCAAGGGATTTCCCTCCGCCTCTAAAGCAGACCCTTTATAAAGAGCAGACTTTCTATTTCACTCACACTAGCCTTGCTGCCTTTAGGAACTGGAGAGCCAGGCACTTTCACTGGGGCAGGAAGAAGGCTCTGGATTCATTATTTCTCCACCACAATAGCAACTTAAGATGCCTGGGAAAATGGCTGTGATCTCTGGAGCCTCAACTATACTTTGGATAGTGTTTGCAGCCTGTAAGTTCTGATCTGTTTGAAATGTTAGCAATTCCATTTTCACCATGAATTTGGCTTTGGTCCATGTTACTATGGGAGTGCGGAGAGGCACTAGGATCTTAAACAATGGGAGAACTTAATTTTACCTAACTTTTAATGTGCTATTGAGGTTTGCTAAACACTAGGGTGTTGCCATAGTCAGGGCTTCAAACTGTTGCTGTAGGGACGCCTCTTTGCTAATTTCAAAAGAGTAATTTGGATTTTATCTGCACTAAGTCTATCTCTTTTGTTTCCTGTACTTGATAATGAGGTCAAACTTAGGAAATAACAGGATAGCTTTGATCAATAGGCGTCGAGGTCAGAAGAGCCTTCTCCTGAGGTGTGATGGTCCCAAACAGCTTCCTTCGGCAATGACTTCAGGACTTTGGGGGCGTCTTGTAGATAGTCTGAGTCCGTTTAGGAAAGAGATGAGCCCGGTTGTGTTTTGGACATTGCCCTGCAGCACAAGGAGAGAGGGACGCAGCCTGAGACCAGCCGATGGTGAGCTTGTTTCTCTGCTTGTTTTCTTCAGCCGCTCAAGCTTTTAAAATCCAGACCTCCCCTGACTCCAGGACACTCGCTCACATTGGCGACACGGTCTCACTGACCTGCAGCACCACAGGCTGTGAGTCCCCATCTCTCTCCTGGAGGACACAGATAGACAGTCCACTAAGCGCAAAGGTGAGGAATGAAGGGACCAAGTCCACACTGGTCATGGATCCTGTGAGTTTTGAGAACGAACACTCATACCTGTGCACAGCAACTTGCGGATCGGGAAAACTGGAGAAAGGAATCCAGGTGGAAATCTACTGTAAGTGCTGTCAATAGTCTTTTATTTTGCTCTCAATTTTGCTTTAAAAAAAAAAAATTTAAGGAGAGTTTTCAAAGATAAGTTTTTAGGAGTATGTCGTGTCTAGATTCTTGGCTAGGAAATGCACAGTTGCAAGAAAGCTACAGACAGCTGAGGAGTTAGGAATTAGACCAGGAATCTAAACTGCGGCCTCAGTTTCCATGTCTGCCGCAAACATGGTACCCATGCAAAGTACCTTCTCTCCACACCAACGTTTTGCAACACGCAAATCTCTAAGGTTCTTTTAGTTTCCCTCCGAGTTTTCCATTTGATTATATTTCTACATGTTTACTTGGGCGTGCATGTAAATGATTTATGAATTCCACCCTTCAGGAATTTTCCACGCACTTATTCGTGTCCAATTTCGTGCTTAAGTCAGTCTGCAGATTACAAACATCTTTCATTTCATAAGTCACGTTGGTGTACAAGTTTTCCTTTTAGACATAACAAAAATATTTGTAAACATTTCATTCACTTGACATGGATACATTCAGAAATTTTTGTTGTTGTTGCCATAAAGCCTTGGTGCTGACCTCAAGCGTATTTGCATAATGAATTAGATTTGACTCATGAATGTTAATGAATACCCCTAGTGCACTAGCCTGCCAAAAACGCAACCTACTTCACTGCCGACTTAGCCTTTAAAATTATCAAGAAGAGTAAACAGCTAGCCCTACATTAATTATTTCCTTTGGTTACCGAGTTTTGTTTTTCTTTCCGAAAACAACAAAACTGTTCTCCTATATGATCACTTCTTCAGGAACGTCTTGCTCGATTGCCTTCTAATTACATTAATTCTTTTTCTACTGTACTAAAGCCCAGCTTCGCCCAGTAACCTTCACTGAAATCTCAACAAGCCTCATGTGTACCTAGAGCTTTCCAAAGAGCTCTGCTTGGCCGGCTGCTTTCAATTATGCTGGTTGTCCATGAATACTTTATGTCTGGCCAGTCTCCTCAGCTCCCTGGAAGGTCCCCTTATGTAAATACAGGGAAAAGTAGCAAGTTCTTAAATTACCTGTCATAAAATTCGATGGATTCTAGGCACATTGACTGCAAAGTATGAGGGACATCAACAATTGGTGGAAAAATGTGCAACACCATGTTTTCAGATAGCAAAGCGTTTCCAGTTCCTTTGCCTTGCCCACAAATATCATGCAGTTGAAGATATTTTTTTTTTTTAAATAAGTGAAGACCCTTCTGGCTTTAATTATGTTGCCTGTGATTTTCGGTGAGAATGTCTGTTTCTTGTTATATTTAACAGTCCTGTCTCCATCCCACATTTGATTGTAATATTCTTCAGAATTGAGACCTTTGTATTCTCACTACCCAGAGTCTTCACTGCACCAAAGTTACCGTTACGATAGAATATAATTCAGAAAAAAAAGATAATCTTTGTAGAGGAGGCAATGAAATATTGTGTCCCACTGCACTAGGAGGTCCAGTAGAGTACTAATTAGAACTCTGAGTTAGACATTTCAGGAAGTAAATCCAGAATTGAAATGCTGTGCAAGAATAACCTTTCTGGTGGCACTATTTTCAGAAGCCAGCCTTTTGAAGTTTCTCTCTTCATTTTCCTAGCCTATCTTACACAATGGCAATCCTTGGCAATGACATTCTGAGTATTGGGTTCCTTATCTAGAAAGTGGAACTATATCGGTCCTGACTAAAATAGGAGAATGTGGTATAACATAGGAATGACCTATAGCAGCAATTCAAGGTCATAGAGATCATGAGCTCAAATCCCAGCTTTACCACTTACTAACTGTGTGACCCCCCCCCCCCAGGCTGGTCCTGCAAATGCACTAAGTCCAAGAACATGGTCCCTCTCACTTGGGATTATTCTAAGAATAAAACAAAATCATTTGCGTTAGATCTATAACAGAGTGACAGGCACATGTAACTTTCAGGAAATGCTAGTTATTGACCACTCTTCTTTTAATGTAACAACAGGCAACCTTTAATATTTCTAAGACAGAAACTTACGAGGCTCTTAATAGGTAGTTGGTTCTGGTTCTTGCTTCCTGAGCTCGCCCCAAACCATAAAGAGCTGCTTAAACAATTAATCCTGCTATATCAACGCTAGTGTTATTAGCAGAAACATTGCATTTGATTCACACTGTGTTAAACCAGTAACAGAGCTTCCAGACACAAGTAGAAAGTCACTCAGGCAGTCTCTTGGCTTTGCAGCTTTCCCAAAAGACCCGGAGATCCAGCTGAGTGGCCCCGTGGAGGTCGGGAAGCCTCTCACAGTCAAGTGCTTGGCTCCTGACATCTACCCATTTGATAGGCTGGAGATGGAATTGCTGAAAGGCACCCATCTCATGAAGAATCAGGAGTTTCTAGAAGATATGGAGAAGAAATCTGTGGAAACCAAGGTCTTGGAAGCGACCTTTACTCCTGTCATTGAGGATGTTGGCCAAACTCTTGTTTGCCGAGCTAGATTACACCTCCAGGAAATGGATTCTGTGCCCAAGGAGAGGGAGACGATCAAAGAATTGCAAGTCTACAGTAAGTCCTTGGGCGATGAGCGCTACTAATCTTTATGGGAATTCAACCTTGGATGTGTATTATCATATTTATTGTTATTCAATTAACTTAGCAAGTGGGTTAGTGTGAAATTTATTTACAGTTCTCATGCCATTCTTATTCATTGAGGACATGCTATTTCCAGTAGTGTGATTCAGTGAAAAGAATCTTGGATTTGCAATAAGAAGGGTTGAGTTTAATTTCTGCCTGTGTTCGCTATGTGAACTTAAAGTTGCTTAGTGCCTCAATTTCCTTATCACTGAAGAATAATCATACTACTAACTGGTTGGGTAATAGGAAATAGGCTGAAATGATAAAATATTCTTTCTCCTGTTTTGTAAATTCTTATAAAAAAAATGGTTGAAATATTGGTTTCCTAGGTATAGAAATTTGACAAGGGAGTGCTTTTTCTGTGTGTGCACACATCTATATGTGTGAGTTCACATGTACACACACGTGGTAGGTGCAGGAGGTAATAGATTTGATCGTCTTCTAGCTCCTGAGACAGGCCAGGGGATTGGAAGCATTCTTCTTGCCTTAGCATTGTGTGTGAAGGAACTCACTGTGCTCTGTTGAAACTAAAATACCGTGTTCTGTTCTGGGCACTACATCTGCAAGGGTTGCCATCTGTTAGTGCAGATTTAGCCAAGAGAGATTGAGATGGGAAGGGTTCTACAATGTTCTGAGGATTCAGTCAAGGCAGGGGGATATTTTTCTCAGCAAATACAATACTTAAAGGAGTTTTTCATCTTTTCTGTAACAACAATAGAGGGCTGAAGTATGGCCGGTGTATAACAGTTGATTACAAAAATGAAGATCTCAGCTCAATAGGAGATATTTTTCAATAATTAAGGATACTGAAAGGTCAACTTAGAAGGCAGGCGCCCCTCTCAGTAGGTGGATTAGAGCTGCCTTTGATTTGCTGTTGACAAGGATACCTACCTGGAGCTCTTCTCCTTAAGTAGGACACTTAACTGTGTAACTCTAAGAACTTCTAGTAATTTCTGTGTATCAACAGCCACCTGAAACACACCAAACATCAAAACATGTAACCTGGGCTGGAGAGATGGCTTGGCAGTTAAGGCACTTGCCTGTGAAGCCTAAGGATCCAGGTTCGATTCTCTAGGTCCCACATAAACCAGATGCACAAGGTGGCGCATGCATCTGGAGTTCTTTTGCAGTGGCTGGAGGCCCTGGTGCACCCATTCTCTCTCTCTCTCTCCCTCTCTGTCTCTCTCTCTCTTTGTGTCTAATAAATAATAAAAACATGTAACCCAAGAGTCTGAAGAGATGACTCCGTCACTAAAGTGCTTACACACATGAGAACCTGGATTTGCTCCCCAGAATCCACATATAACTGCTGAGCATGGTGGCCTAGGCCTGTAGGCCTGACACTGGCCAGCCAGTCTAGCTGAATTGGCGAGCCAGTGGGAGACCCTGTCTCAAAACATGTGGACACTGTTCTTGAGGATTCTACCAGAAGTTGTCCTCTGGCTTCCAAATGCATGTGCACACACATGTATGCACACACCCCCTCCCACACACACTGCATGCCCACAGGCATGTAATTATATACTCACACGTCAAAAATGAAACCCAGGGCTGAAGAGATGGCTTCGCAGTTAAGTCAATCGCCTGTGAAGCCTAAGGATCCAGGTTCGATTCCCCAGAACCCATGTAAGCCAGATGCACATGGTGGCTCATGAATCTGGAGTTCTTGCAGTGGCTAGAGGTCTTGGTGGCCCCATTCTCTCTCTCTCTTTCCCTCCCTCCCTAACCTCCCTTCATCTCTCTCTCTCTCTCATATATAAATATCAATAAAATATTTTTAATAAAGGTAACTCAGTCATTAGTCAGAAATTAGATTGGCTGTATTTTTGATGACCCAGCGATTCTGGATATTAACTCAGAAGAGTGGGTTCGTCAGATTTGAGGAGTCGTAAACACAGTGTGGATGGAAATGGATTATTTCCTGCTAGGTGGAGATGGTGCTGAGTGACTGACCGTGTCTGTTGTTCCCGCCTTCACAGTCTCACCCCAAAACACAGCGGTCTCTGTGCATCCTTCCCCAAGGCTGCAGGAAGGGGACTCCGTGACAATGACGTGCTCCAGTGAGGGTCTACCAGCTCCAAAGATGGTGTGGAGCAAGAAATTAGACAACGGAAACCTACAGCTCCTCTCTGGGAACGCCACTCTCACCTTAATTGCTATGAGGATAGAAGATTCTGGAGTATATGTGTGTGAAGGCGTTAATCTGGTCGGAAGAGACAAGAAAGAGGTGGAGCTCATTGTCCAAGGTGAGTTGGGTAAAGCAAAGGGAGTGGGAAAGACCCTTGGGACCCGAGCGACGATGATGTCATCTCAAGGCTGAAATTTCTTCCTTGCATGTCTTTGATGGCCTATCTTTTTTAAAATTTTTATTTATTTATTTATTTATTTATTTATTTATTTATTTATTTATTTGAGAGAGACAGAAAGAGATCGAGAGAGAGAGAGAGAGAATGGGGGGGTGGAGGTCCTCCAGTCACTGCAAAGGAACTCCAGACGCATGCGCCACCATGTGCATATGGTTTACAGAATAGAACCAGGTTCCTTTAGCTTTGCTGGCAAGCACCTTAAACACCAAGCCTTTTCTCCAGACCTTTAACATTTTTTTTTTTTTTTTTTTTTTTTTTTTTTTGGTATTTCGAGGTAGGGTCTCACTCTACCCTAGGCTGACCTGGAATTCACTATGGAGTCTCAGGGTGGCCTCGAACTCACGGCAATCCTCCTACCTCTGCCTCCCGAGTGCTGGGATTAAAGGCGTGCGCCACCACGCCCGGCTAACATTTTTTTAAATTACTTAATTTATTTATTTGAGAGAGAGAGAAAGAGAGAGAGAGAGAGAATGAATGATAATGAATGATGGCCTGATTGTCATATATTTAGCTCAAATATGTATTTATCATAATCATACTTTCTGGACATCTTTTCTCCCCAGAGCCTGTGTAGTTCTTCTTTTTGGTCTCTTTTCTAGCTCCCATTATGTCATTGCTGCCTCATTCCCTGGCATTTTCTGGTGAATGCACCTGGTCCTCTTTTCTTCTCATTCCAAATATCTAAGTACCGCATGCACTATTGCATGCTGGTTACTTCTGAAACCGGGCCTCCACCCTGAATCAGCAAATCTAGATGGCTCTTGCTTCCAAATGACCCCAGAATGTGACCTGTTCTCCAGCAATCTTGCCATAGAGTTTATCATGTCTCACTTGGGGTTTTGTAGGGCGTTCTTAATTAAGAGCATTCCCCAGGCACCAGCTATGGTTCTGGCTCTTGACAGTAGTGATTTATTTATAGTATCTAAGAAATAACAGAGGGGTGTCTTTTCCTCCATTGTACAAATGAGAGAATAGAATCTCAGATTATAAAGGCACCATCTCTTAATTTACACATAGTTTTTTGCATTACTTTTATATTCTATGTATCTCTGTATCCATATCTATCATCTATCTACCTAACATCTATCTATCTATCTATCTATCTATCTATCTATCTATCTATCTATCTATCTATCTGTCTGTCTAATCAATCTTTACCATATTCTGTGAAGGACCTAACAACTCAGATTCAATATAAGTTATAAATTGTCTAGAGTCAAATAGCTCTTTAGTTGTATTTATAGTATCATCACAATTCAAACTCTTTTCAATTGAAGTTAATTGTATCTATTTTTAAAAAATATGTTAATTGATAAATATTATATCCATACATTGGGTATCATGTGATGTTTTAATGTATCTTATACAGTGATTTGAATGATTAAATCAAAACATACACTTTAGGGATGGGGAGATGGCTCACTGGTTGAAGACCCTTGCTTGCAAATCATGACAGCCTGGGTTTGATTCCCTAGTGCCTTCATAAAGCCAGACACACAAAGTGGTACATGCACCTGAAGTTTGTTTGCAGAAGCACACAGCCCTGGTATGCCCATATTCTCTTTCTCATTATCTCTCAAAAAATATTTTTATTTTTATTTATTTTGGTTTTTCGAGGTAGGGTCTCACTCTAGCCCAGGCTGATCTGGAAGTCACTATGGAGTCTCAGGGTGGCCTCGAACTCTTGGCAATTCTCCTACCTCTGCCTCCCGAGTGCTGGGGTTAAAGGTGTGCACCACCACACCCGGCTCTCAAAAAAATATTTTTAAAGAGTATATATTTTAACAAGAACCAAAATAATGCATTACTTGAATGTGTCTGTCCATTAAATTGCATGCTTCTTAAAGTAGGGGACTGCTCTGTTCGTCTGTCTGTCTGTATTTGATGTTTGGGTGCTCAACACAATACCTGACCCATAATAAATGTTTAGCAATATTTATTTTATAAACAAACAAACTGTCAATATTAATGAAACCCCAAAGAAATAGGGATTTTTAAACTTATATGATTAAACAAAGAAAATTTAAACTCATCATCAGTTGGTTCATTCAGGTGGGTGTTAGATGAACGTTCGTAAGTGACCAGAAAAGGTATCATACAAAGAAAAGTGTGCAGAGCTAGATGTCCATCCCAGAATGCTTACAGCCCTTTGAAAGCTGGAGCCCACTTCAATGGGCAAAGGGAATGTGTTCTGAGATGGCAGAGGGTTTGTTTTGCATTTTGTATCACTTGAGATACTGACAACCTTCAGTACTGAACATAGAACTGAACCTTCAAAGGACCCTCCAGCTTCTCAAAAGAGCTACTTCCCCAGGAACCACAAGTTCGTGCAGTGCTCCAGGTAGCCAGAGCTCCTTCTCAGGGAGGAAGTGCATCTACTGTGACACGTTGAAGTTCCCCGTATTCTCACACTTGCACATAAAGAATTCAGAAAATATTGTTCTGAGCAATCTCTTTCCAAATCTAATTGCATATTGACTTACTGGGCTAAATGGAAGAGAACCCTCTTTGGAAACTACTAAGCTATCACAATTTCACAAGCTGGATTGAGAAAAGCAAATTTCTTGATGCACACGAGAGCAAAATGTAGTGTGTTCGGATTATGCGTGGAGAGTTTCTTCTTTCATCTCTGGTTTGTTAGATTACAGTTATTTTCTCTGGATTTCATCTGTTACTTGTGAAATCGCCCAACCACTCCCAAGAGTTTCAGGGGAAACAAAGTCTAGATCTGGACTTCTCTTTCTCTCAAAAGAAGATGTCATGTCACCTAAGCCTGTGGGCTTAGCCGGGACAGCATGGGCAGCCAGAGCACTCTCCTGGATCCTTGAGGGTCAGTTTGACCTCACCTCTGACCTTTCCACCTCCGAATTAAGTGCAATAACATTTCCGTATTACATCAAACATATCTAAGAGGTGACTTGTGTCACTACTTTCAGGTTTACATTTTTGTTTTGCTTGCAGCGTCACTCCATGTGACTCTCAAAGGTATTTCTTTATGTTGGAGCAGAAATCCTGAGCGCTGGTTCCGTTGTGGGTAGTGTATCTAATTAAGGAACTTTCGGGGGTAGTTTTTCCTGCCCTCTTTCAGCTCTTGGTTTATCCCCACGGGAGAAGGTGGAATCTTAAATCAGATCCATTTCGTATCAATTCTTAATTTTGCTGGCTGTAAGTTGGGAAAAGTTATTTAACATTTCCGAGCCTATGTTTCCTGTAGAAGGAAGAGGCTGGGGTGTTGAGAAAGTAAAGGTGAAAATATAGCAGCAGAAAAACAAGAAGGGAGAAAAGAAATAATAGTAACAGTTGAGGACGTTATTGTGAGAATTAAATGAGATAATATATGTAAGTTAGTATACCTAGTTGTTGGCCACACAGAAACCCATACAATTATTTCAGTTTCTCTTTGTTACTACAGTGATTTGATGAACTACATCTGAGTATAAAATGGGATTATTGCCATGAAAAGATGTGATTATGGCCAAGAAAATACGCGTGCTGCTTTCCTGACAAATTTTCATCTACATTCATCTTGATAGCCTGATTTGACATGGTGTATGGATTCATTCTTTAAAAATGTGGTCTCATTCCTGATGGTTCCAAGGTGGAAAGGAATATTTTCTTCTTGGCACAGATAGTAGCTGACTAGAGAGCAGGAAAGATAAACATCATATGTGGAAATACGGTGAAATAAGAAAAGAATCTTACCTGCTTTTTGTCATCTTTCCTTCTCCCCAGAGAAACCATTTATTGTTGACATCTCGCCTGGACCTCGGGTTGTTGCTCATGTTGGGGATTCAGTTGTGCTGACATGTGCTGTCACCGGGTGTGAATCCCCCTCTTTCTCTTGGAGAACCCAGATAGACAGCCCCCTCAGTGGGAAAGTGAGGAGTGAGGGGCCCCAGTCCACGCTGACCCTGAGCCCTGTGAGTTTTGACAACGAACATTCTTACCTGTGCACCGCAACCTGTGGACGGAAGAAACTGGAAAAGGGGATCCAAGTGGAGCTCTACTGTAAGTGGTTTCCAAAATTGTTTACTCTTTCTTCACCTGCTTTTCCCAGTTCCACTGGAAGAAAAAGAAAGCTAATCTATAAGGAGAGCCATTTGTTTAGAATGGAATTTGGCATTGTAAATGCTTCCTAAATCTCTGAATCATGGTGTGATTGCAACGTGGTTGGCCTAAATCTTGAGTGTATAATGTCCACTATATAGCTTCTGTCTTGACCTGTCTTCATCATGCACTTGGCCACACACATCCCCTGGTTCCCTTTTCCTTTTCCTTAAACTTGTCTTATTTTTATTTCTTTGAGAGAGAGAGAGAGAGAGAGAGAGAGAGAGAGAGAGAGAGAGAGAATGGGCATGCCATGGCCTCCAGCCACTGCAAACAAACTTCAGACGCATGTGTCACCTAGTACTTCTGGCTTATGTGGGTCCTGGGGAATCGAACCTGGGTCCTTTGGCTTTGCAGGCCAGCACCTTAACCGCTAAGCCATCTCTCCAGCCTACCTTTTTCTTCCATGGGTATACTGAGGTGGTAAGTGAGCGCAGTGGGGGCCTGCTCATCTAGATAACTACGGGGTGGGGTGGTGACAAGCTCATCTGTTCAAACTGAGGGTGAGGCTCAAGGCTGCTTTTGTTTGTTTGTTTGCAGTACCGGGGGATTGAACTTAGGGCCTCACGCATGCTAGGGAAGTAAGTGTCCTACCAGACCTATGCCCCCAACCTACATGCCGACTGTTTTAAAGGCCCAGATGGAAAGCTCATCTGCAGCATGGGGGGAAACAATGAGGCAGTGGGAAACAACAAAATGCCAGGAATGAAGATTGGGTTTACACTGGACAGGGGGATGGTGAATACCAGTAGCTCGAGCAGAATTACGAGGCAACACCAGATATTAAAACTGATTTACACTGCAAGGAAATGCCACAGTGCTTTGCTGCTACCTTAAAGAATATCCTTCACAACCTCAAATCTGCGTGAATTTCACTTTTCCGGCGTTCTTCAATCTACTCTGAACGAGGAATGATTTATGTTGTGACTCTCGAGTTATTTTGTCAAAAGGTTACATCACCCTGCTCTAGTAAATCAACTCAAGAGAACAGATTGTAAAGATTTTTTTTTTTTTTTTCCCCATCCAAAGCCCTGCCCAAACTTATGTAAACTTTCGGGACTTTGTCCAGGATAAGAGAGTATGCCTGTTCAGGGACTTAAATCTCTCAAAAGGAGGGTAAATTTTATTGCTTTATCATGTTACCCAGAGTCCATGATCTGCTGATGTAGGCGCATTCCCAGCAGAAATAAAAACAGTGGTGAAGACTTACTGCAATATAGATCTCCTTGAAAATCTGTCACTTTTAACAACATTTTGCTTAAAAAAAACTGTTTCTCTAAGCATTACTTTTACCCTTGATAGTTTAGTCTCATTTGTATTGATTTGCATAGGATATATGATAAATGTTATATGAATTAGATGCTAACTACTTAGGCTAGATTCCAAATAATATAATTAAGACTGTTCTTTTCTTTTCTTTTTGTATTTTTTTTTATGAGAGAAAGAGAGAGAGAGAGAGAGGGAGGGAGGGAGGGAATTGGCACGCCAGGGCCTCAGCCGCTGAAATCGAACTCCAGACACTTGTGCCACCTAGTGGGCATGTGCAACCTTGCGCTTGCCTCACCTTTGTGCATCTGGCTAACGTGGGATCCGGAGAGTAGAACAAGGGTCCTTGGGCTTCGCAGGCAAGCTCCTTAACCACTGAGCCATCTCGCCAGCCCTGTTCTTTTCTTAATTAAGGTTTAACTGAGAAATATTTAAAACGTTTGGCCTAAAAATCTGACTATAAGGTATTAAGCTAGCTCAATGGAGAACTGCCCTTGTGGGACTTATTTGGTATGGAAAAGAATGCATAATCAATATCCCTAGGTCAGAACATAAATCAGTGTCTTAGTAGGTATCATATACAAAATGAAAAGTCTCTGTAAGTTTTAAATTTCTGAGTTATACAACAAATCAAATGATACACATTTTATCAGGCCACTCTGAAGACTGAAATAATGAGTGATGAAAACTAGATTCATCTTAATACATCATGACAACTATTTAAAAACATCTGACGTTTATGATTGATGAGATGGCATGTGCTCTGCAAGATGACATCATTAGAAATGACAAATAAGGAAGGGGTCAAACGTGCATTATGTGATGACTTAATACACTAAGTATTTTATTTCTGTTACTTCAAATTAACATTGTATGTATTTACAGTTAATGTCATTATTTCATGTACTGAGAACATGCTGTCTCAGCTAAACAAAAGCTGTCCCTTGGAAACTTCTGCATTGAGCACATTTCACTCAATTTTCCCTTGAATGTCACGAAGTAACATTAGGTTCGTGTGATATTTGCAGCGTTCCCCAGAGATCCAGAAATCGAGATGAGTGATCTACTTGTGCACGGGAGGCCCGTCGCTATAAACTGCACGGTGCCTCATGTGTACCCTTACGGCCACTTGGAGCTTGAATTACGGAAGGGGGACGCTGTAATAAAGAGCAAATACTTCCTGGAGGAAATGGAGCAAAAATCCCTCGAGACCAAGAGTTTGGAGGTGACCTTCACCCCCACCGCTGAAGATACTGGAGAAGTCCTTGTTTGTCGGGCTAAGTTACATATTGCCGAAATGGAATCTGAACTCAAACAAAGGCAGAGTACACGGACGCTATATGTCAGCGGTGAGTGCACGGATAAGGGACGCGTCATTGACTATGGACGTATTTATCATGCTGGCCAGTCACTAGTTAACATCAGGTTCCTAATGAAAACCAGAGGAAGGACGCGAAAGTGGTTAACAAGAAACAAATCATTTCCCCAAATACAATGAAAACTTTTTTTTTTTTTTTTTCAAAGTAAGGTCTCACTTTAGCCCAGGCTGACCTGGGATCCACTATTCACTACGTAGTTTCAGGCTGGCCTCAGACTCCCTGATCTTCTTACCTCTTCCTCACAAGTGCTAGGATTAAAGGCGTCCACTTGATGACCATTTATTTGTGAATGAATCTATGGGTCAGCATTAAGGAAGGGACTGTGCAGGACTAGTGGCATCTTCTGTCAGGGTGGCAGGTTGACTGGTCTCAGGTGGCCTTGCTTGCTAGTCTGGGCCTTGTCTGGATCATCCAGGCCTTCATTCTTCCTCCTGTGGTGTCATCTTCAGGGAAGGCAACCTAGGTTTACTCTCCAGCGTTTTAGGAAGGGGATATTGAAAGCAGTCTATTTTATATATTTATTTTTATTTTAAACAGACAGAGACAGAGAGATAGAGAGACAGAATGAGAGAGAATTGGTGCTCCAGGGCCTCAGAAACTGAGATGGAACGCCAGATACTTGCACCACCTAGTGGGCATGTGCAATCTTGCGCTTGCCTCACCTTTGGGTATCTGGCTATTGTTGGATCTGGAGAGTCAGACATGGGTCCTTAGGCTTCTCAGGCAAGCGCCTTAACGGCTAAGCCATCTCTCCAGCCCCCATCCTCTTTTTTTTAAAAAATGTTAATGGGAACACAAAGATGTAGGTATCATTCATTCTGGCATTTTCAAAGATAGTTTGTTTTAGTTGATTTTTATTCTGTTTTCTATCCTCAACCCCCTTCCCCTAACCCCTTTCTTCCACACCATGCCCTCTTCCCTTCTGTTTACATGTCACATGTGCCATTTTACCCTTCCACCTCACTTCTTTGTACTCACTTTTGGTTATCCATTCTACTTTTAGAGGTTTTATCCATATTTGAGATAGATGATACATAGATAGATAGATAGATGCATAGATAGATAGATAGATAGATAGATGCATAGATAGATAGATAGATAGATAGATAGATAGATGATAGATAGATAGATAGATAGATAGATAGATGTAAGGATATCATAAGCTAAGACCTACAGTATCAGACAGAATATATAGTTTTGCTTTTTCTGAGTTTGTGTTATTTTACCTAATATAATTTTTCCCAGGTCCATCTATTTTCCTGCAAGTTTCATTTTTTCTATATGGCTTTTAAAAAGTGTTTAACATCCCTAGCCATCAGGGAAATAAAAATTGAAACCACAGCTGGAGAGATGGCTTAGTGGCTAAGGCACTTGCCTGCGAAGCCTAAGGACCCAGGTTTGATTCTCTAGGTCCCACGTAAGCCAGATGCACATGGTGGCGCATGCACCTGGAGTTCGTTTGCTGGAGGCCCTAGTGTGCCCATTCTCTCTCTCTCTCTCTCTCTCTCCTTCTCTCTGTCTCTAATAAATAATAAATAAACAAATCAGAAATTACTGTGGGTCCCCAGGGCCCTCAAGCATCTGGGATTCGTTTGCTATGGTTGGAAGCCCTGGCATGCCCATTCTCTAAATAAATAAATTAATTTTTTTAAAAAAAGAAAGAAGGAAAATTGAAACCATTTTAAGGTACCAACTCACCCTAGTCAGAAAGGCTGTCATCAAGAAACCTGACGACAAATGCTGGCAAGGGTGTGGGGAAAAGAGGGACTCTTATCCACTGGTACTGGGAGTGCAAACTAGTATAGTCATTATGGAAATCTGTATGGAGGTATCTCAAAGAAAATTAGAAATAGTCCCATATGACCCAGCTATACCCTAGACGCCCACTCACAGATGAATAGATGATAAAAAATGTGCGGCAAATACACGGTGGGTAGCAGCCTTTTAAATGCCTGCTTTGAGAGTCCCACAGTGTCATTTCGTCCATATTCCAGTGGTCAAAGTAAGTCACATGGCCAGCCTTGGTTCAAAGGGTAGAAAAGAAGATTCTATATACTCACCTGGAAGATTCAGAAATGTCACGTTCTTCTGTTTAATGTGTAACAAACGGCAACACAAACTGTCATTGATCTCTCATGCCCTGTGTTGCCACAGCTCTTCTGTTCTTTCTTAGGAACACAGCCTATTCTTTTTTTTTAATTTATTTTTATTTTATTTTATTTATTTTAGAGAGGGTGGGGGGGATAGAGAATTGGCATGCCAGGGCCTCAGCCACTGCAATCAAACTCCAGGCGCTTGTACCACCTAGTGGGCATGTGCGACCTTGCTCTTGCCTCACCTTTGTGTGTCTGGCTTAGGTGGGATGTGAAGAGTCCAACCTGGGTCCTTAGGCTTCTCAGGCAAGCACCTTAACCCCTAGCCATGTCTCCAATGCAGCCTATTCTTTTTTATCCTGACTCTGTCACCGAGTCACACACAGGCAGCTCCTAATCCATCTTCTTACCTGGAATATATTACACTACCCTTGACCATTCATGTTTTGGCAGCAAGAGAGTTTCTATAAAATTTATTGCCGCTAAAAATAACTTTGCAGGCTAGAGACATGGCTTAGTGGTTAAGGCACTTGCTTGGGAAGCCTAAGGACCCAGGTTTGATTCTCCAGTATACACATAAACCAGAAGTATAAGGTGGTGCATGCATCTGGAGTTCGTTTGCAGTGGCTGGAGGCCTTGGTGCATCCATTCTCTCTCTCTCTCTCCTCTCGCTCTCTCTCCCTCTCTGCATAAATAAAACATCTTTCCTTCATCCCTGTCCTATCTTGTTTGTTTGTTTGTTTGTTTGTTTGAGGTAGGGTCTCACTCTAGCCCAGCTGACCTGGAATTCATTATGTAGTCTCAGGGTGGCCTCGAACTCATGGCAATTCTCCTACCTCTGCTTCCCAAGTGCTGGGATTAAAGGCGTGTGCCACTACTTGCCCGGCCTGTCCTATCATTTTATACCTGCTAAGTAAATTGGGACAGCAACCTCCTGGGCTAGTTATCACAGTTGATGAACTGTTCTAATTCACCGAACCTATGGCCTAGTTGTGCACCATTACCTAAGCTCTGAAAGTCAGGTGTAAGAAGGGTCAGGCTAAATGTTTTTCCCTTTGCAGTTGCTCCCCAGGACACGGACATCTTGGTCAGCCCCTCTCCCATCCTGGAGGAGGGCAGTCCTGTGAATCTGACCTGCCTCAGCCACGGCTTCCCCGCCCCCCAAATCCTGTGGAGTAGACAGCTAAGCACGGGGGAGCTGCAGCGTATTTCTGACAATACAACTCTGACTTTAACGTCTACAAAAATGGAAGATTCTGGCACTTATGTGTGCGAAGGGATTAACCAGGCTGGCGTAAGCAAGAAAACTGTTGAGCTGATCATCCAAGGTGAGTAGAGTATGCTGCCCAGCTATCATCCCTAGTGCACGTGGTTTCTGCTGCTGTGGTCGCCACTGTGATCGGTGTGCGCTGGTTCAGATCAAGGTCCTTTTGAAAACAACAACAAAACTTTCTTCAGAGCTGTATTGAGGTGGGGTTTTAATCTCTTTAAAAATTATTTATTTGCATGTGTATGTACGTATATATTGGCATGTATGTAGCATGGCACATGTGTAGAATTCAGAAGACAACCTTGAGGTCTTTGTGCCCCATTTTCTTTTCTAATGAACTACTTTATTAGGTTAATACTTATTTTGACTGCTCCATCAGTCATCTCTTTTATCTGTTTTGATTTTAGGGTTTTTTTTTTTTTTAAGTTTTAATGGCTAGCATTCCTATTGAGGTATAAGCGATTTTTGGTCGCCTCATCTCAGTGAAGCCATTCAAAGACATCTTGGAAGGGCAGTGCATAACCTTAAAGGAAGCCTTTAGAAGAGGCTCGGGTAGGAGGGACTTGAGTTTTAGGCAAGCCCAGGCTACAGAGCAAAACACTGTGTCAAAACAAGTAAATAAAAGGGAGATCTTTAGGATGGATGTCGCTTGTACTTGGAGGGTGAGGTCGGGAAGAGTCTCAAATGATTGGCAGTGTAGATGACCCTAAAAGGGATCCCTTTTATCAGATTATGATAGAGCACTTCCCTTCAAAGTAGATGTACCTTGATTACTTAGCCCTTAGCTTGATAAATGGTGACTGTGTTGTTAAAGATAGTGAAAGGCCAACCCTGGTCTGGAAGTACCCGTGTGCCTTAACTCAGAAGCTGACATAGGACAATTTTGCTAACTAGTGTGATTAAAAAAAAAAAATTTAATTTTTCTCATTTAAATTCTGTATCTATTTATTAAATACCTATTGTTAGTGATAGACTGGATAAAGAATCGTATTAAAAGACACGAAAGCAGTGTAGGACACGTCTGCTGTCGCTTGGAGAGTGATGATTTGCGCCTGACTTCTTGCCTTCCTTACCCCAGGCGCAGAGGAACCCCCAGCGGCTCCTTGGCTGCTCTTGTGCTCCTGAAATTAGTGTGGGATTGGTTTATGCCGCACGCGGTATGAGGTGACTCTTGCATTCGCTTTTTCAGCTTCTCCAAAGGACATACAGCTTACAGCTTTCCCTTCGGAGAGCGTCAAGGAAGGAGACACCGTCATTATCTCCTGTACCTGCGGGAATGTTCCCGAAACGTGGATCATCCTGAAGAAGAAAGCGGAGACAGGGGACACCGTGTTGAAGTCTGTTGACGGCGCATACACCATCCTCAAGGCCCAACTGGAGGACGCGGGAGTGTACGAATGTGAATCCAAAAACCAAGCTGGCTCGCAGCTGAGAAGTTTAATACTTGATGTCAAAGGTTGGGCCTTTTGTGTTTTATCTTAACTTTTTTTTTTTTTTTTGATAGCTATTCAAAGTTCCTACTGATGGTTAACAAATTTCTAGTATTTAGATGAAGGAGTTGGTGGAAACGAGGCTGAATTCTGCCCTAGCTCTGGTTATTTCTTGATGTTTCTGGAAATAATCAGGCCCAGCTGTTTGATTCCTATAGCGCTTAGCCAGGAAGCAGACATTAATCACCGGTGAGTGTGGATTTCCCATTTGCTTTATATCAAAGTTGCCAGCTCATCAGCAGTCTCAGAGGTCTTACTGAGTATTTAGCCATATTTTCCCAAACCTTTCCTTGAGAGCTGTAAGGAGACTGGAGCAGTAAGATTGGCACATCAGAAGAAGAATTCTGACCACACCCTCTTCCTTCCTACTAGAAATGAATGCTATTTTCTAACCATGAAATAGCTGCATCTTTTCAGGATAATCTTGATCCTGAACAACGCAGAAAGAGCTGCAGACCACAAAAGGGCTTCCTTCAAAATCTATGCCCCTGACTCCCATATTAATCTAATGTAAAGAGAGGGAGAAATGACCTCATCAGAGAAACTAGGAGGTATCTTGAGCTCCTACCCCATCCTGTGAATGCACAGTAGATAGGATCCCTTGATTGTACTGGTGTAAACCTTGACTAATCAGCCTCACACCCTTTGCACAACAATGAGCTCCTATTGTGTGCTGGGAGCCATACTCCCCAGTGAATAGTACTGACAATTAATGCCAGCTCTCAAAGAGGTCTGACATTGGCTGGCAGAAGTAATTAGACATGTCAGTATAGAACCTAAGTGAGAAAACAGATTAAAAACTGACCACTTGGGCCAACTTTTTGCAAGACTACAAGCCTTATCATACATTTTTTTTTTCCTGTTTCCACAATACCTCCTCAAAACTGCAGCAATATCAACATGTCAATATAGACATGTTAAAGAAAGGGATTGGAGGCACCCCAGTTCCATGTAAAATTTAAGTCACCCACCCACAGTGATCATTCTGCAAAGAGCTGATCTGGCCAGAGAACCTACTACGTGTTCAAGGGTGCGTTTAGTCAGTGTCTCCAGTGAGACTGGGCATGGTGCCAGGCGCATTGAAAGCTAAGGGATGAGTCCTTTGAACTCCCTTCCTCTGTGTTTTCATTAACACTTGGTGCCTCTAGCCGCCTCTAAATCAGCCTAACCCCAGGAAATTTTCACTCCTAACATGTGGGTTTATACATAATTGTTCCCTTTCTAAAGACACACTAACACTTCTTCACTCTGTAACTTTCACACACTGTCTTTCCTAACTGCCTAATTATCACGTATTTGCCACTTTTACTCATTATTTAAATGAACAATCAAAGAATATTAAGAATTCAGCTAGACTCTCATGCCCCCAGCCTGAACATAGTTTAAAATAACTGAAAATATGAATGGAGGCTAAAATTTGAGTATTCCCCCCCCCCCCCGGATATTTTGAACTCATTTTCTTTTGTAGTTAGCCATTTTGGCTTTTGTTTGGGTTGAAGTGTATCCCATTGGTACAAGTGATCAGGAATCTTTTTTTTTTAATTTTTTTTTGTTCATTTTTATTTATTTATTTGAGAGTGACAGAGAGAGAGAGAGGCAGATAGAGAGAGAGAGAGAATGGGTGCGCCAGAGCTTCCAGCCACTGCAAACGAACTCCAGACGCGTGCGCCCCCTTGTGCATCTGGCTAATGTGGGTCCTGGGGAACCAAGCCTTGAACCAGGGTCCTTAGGCTTCACAGGCAAGCGCTTAACCGCTAAGCCATCTCTCCAGCCCTGCGATCAGGAATCTTTAAGACGATCAACTGTGTATACAGCTAAGAGAAAACTTTATTAGAAATTTGCCCTGGCAACTGACTCAGCGGCGGAGTTGAGTTTCTCCTACAGGAATGGGAGGGAAAAACTGAAAAGCAAAAGAATTGAAAAAGAAACAATGAGGACAGATATGATTTGTGCCTTATATGCTATGAATATTGATGCCTAGCCACAGTGATGACGATGAATACACGATGAATACACCATTAAGATATTAGATCTATGTCAGTTCTACTAAGGGAAAGTAGAAAAATGAGGCAATTGTGCTCAAGGTAAAATGTGGGGTTTTTTTTTCCAAAAAAATTGAAAAAAAATTAGTATACATGATGCTAATGATTCTTTTTTACTTGAGTGAGTTTTGGTGTTTAGAAGGCTGGAGAAGAAATATAGTGGTGCAACGTATCTTCCACTTCATGAAACTTAGTGGTGAGGCCCCGTAGTGCTGTGTAAACACGCGGCGAGGCTCTCCAGGCAAGGCCGTGCGCTCGCCCGGTGTTTGCATAAAGTTCAGGTGGTAAATGTCAGAGCGGCCACGTGACTCCTCAATAGATTAGACGGAACTAATTTTTTAAGTGTTCGTATACTGTCATTTTCTGTACTCCATGGCAAAATGACAGGATATAGGAAGAAAACAACTTTATTTAAATGTTTAAAAAAATATATTCAAGGGGTGCCAATTATGCCAAGTAGTGGCTTACGTGCTGGCCAGTCATGGTGGACACACACACACACAAAAAAAAAAAAAGCTATCTTGGTAGAATTTGCAGTCAGAAGAGGAGCCAATTTTAACAGATAATCATATGGACAAATGTTGAATGATAAGGCATTTTAAAGGATATGAAAGGGAAGTGTAGTGGGTGGATTTTGAGAGTATGTCGGGTTACTCATTTAGATCAGGGGTGATGTCGCTCAGAGAATGCCTCTTAGAACGACAAAACCATTTACACTGAGCTATGATACTGTCTAAAGACCCTCACTCGGTCAAGAGAGGCTATGAATGCTATAGTCATGTAAGAATCTCTTACTTCAGACAGAGTCTATCACGCAAACACATGCGAGCCAGCAGCCAGAAAGAATGCCTTCTCGTCCAGCGTAAGGGTCAGACTCCACATATTACGAAGATTTTCCTGGGGAACTTCCTAGGCCTTACAATTCATGATGGTTGGTGTCTTGGCACATTAGTAGATATTTCTGATTCCTGCTCTGGTAACCTGACCCCTAAAAAATGCGGCACCCCAACCTTCCATGTTACACCTGAAACCGAACCTTGTTAAGGTCAGCTACGTGGCTCTCAACAGCTGCGGGTCTCCAGAGCCATCACGGGCGTACGAGTACTCATTGTTAGCAAGTGATTAGATAATTCACAAGACTTGACGGGCCTCGTAACTGCTTCAGGTCCCCTTCTGTCCGGGAACTAGTCGTACGGTTACAATAAAACATACATTATTATTCAGTGATTTCTTTTTGTGCTAGACATGAATTGCATCCATTTGGTGATTTTTGTTTTTTTTTTTTTCTCCAGGAAGAGAAAATGACAAGGGCTATTTTCCCCCCGAACTTCTCGTGCTCTGCTGCGCGTCCTCTTTAATCGTACCGGCCGTGGGCATGATTATTTACTTTGCGAGGAGAGCCAACATGAAAGGGTCCTACAGTCTTGCAGCAGCGCAGAAATCCAAAGTGTAGCTGGCCGCGGGGAGGTTCACGCACAGACACTACTTAAAAGCCCGGAGCCTTAACATAGCCCGTCATTCCGCAAGAAGAGAAACAAGCGGGCCGTGTCCATTCAGACTTCCCGGGATGTGCAGAAGACAGACGGACAGACGTGGCCGGCGGGGCTCCTGACTGCACGCAAGACGCCAGCAAGAAGTCTTCGGGCTGACGAGTCACCGCAGTGGAGACGAGATGACTGGAAGCCATGTCCCGCGTGTGTAGATAGGACGGCAGAAACTGTACATATGTAAAATAAAGCCACACCGTAGCAAGTTTTATTAGAGTAGCCGCATTCCACATTTAGATAAGAGGATAATGAAGCGATGTGGCTTGGACTGGCTGTGATAACTTAATTCATCTTAGGAAAGTTTAATGTTAATAATGACTGGCAACTGACCCTTGTCATCCTTCTGATATTTTATGTCCTTCCACAAAACTGTGCTCCTATGAGTTCTATTGACAATAACTGATTTTTTTTTTTTTTGTGGGCGGGGAGGGGGCTGTTGAGGTAGGGTCTTACTCTGGCCCAGGCTGACATGGAATTCACTCTGTAGTCTCAGGGTGGCCTTGAACTCACGGGGATCCTCCTACCTCTGCCTCCCTAGTGCTGGGATTAAAGGTGTGCGCCACCACACCCGGCTGATTTTTTTTTAAAGAATGCAGGGTTTAAAACTTTCAAGGCAAACGATAAAGAGAGCATTGGGTTGACTCTCAGGTACTGCCTGCCTAAATCACGGTGTACTGGTCGACCGGGTGTCTCTGTATGGTACTACAAGGTACGGGATGTTTTGTGTTTCTTTGTTGGGATCTTGTGTAACGTGACTAACAGGTTTAAATATGCAACTGCTTTTGATTTTCCTTTTGTAAACAGTATAGTAAAGTGAAAGTTGCTGGAATTGGAACAGTTGTGTTTTATTGATTATAACCTGTCTCCTTTGTTCTCTTAATCTTTTTGAGATGTCACATTGTAAGGGGAAGGCTTCAGGCTACTGAAGCAGATACTTAACACATAACCCTCATTGTCTAAATCTGTCTAAATCACTACAAGAACTTGATAAACATTCGGATTTCTCTGTGTTATCATAAACTAATAAATTGAGATCCTTAGTTTTGGGTTCTTGGAACCTGCAAATTTTAAGTTAAAAACACAAAATGTACATAAAAGACTAATTGCAGATGAGTATGGTCACTAAATGGACAATAAGTGAACATCTGGTGCATACCACCAAGTCCAGGAGACAGAAGTGGTCCTCTTGTGTGCCTCACATAGTATCACCTCTCTCCTTCCACTGAACAGTAGGCAGTGAGACTCTGATCCCTTCCTTCCTTCCTTCCTTCCTTCCTTCCTTCCTTCCTTCCTTCCTTCCTTCTTTCCTTCCTCCTCCCTTCTTTCCTTTTCATTCCTTCCTGTCTTTCCTCCTTCCCTCTTTCCCTTCCTTCCTCCCTCCCTTCTTTCTTCCTTCTTTCAAGGCTTTGCACCCAAACAAATGCTTCTAAGTTGTACATTACTTAGTACTGCCAGGTTTTGAGTTTTATATGAACACAGTCAAATGCTATATTTGCTTTGTGACTTTATTTTCTCACTTGGAATTATGTCATATAACAATTATGTCATATCACAATTCACTCATGCCAGTTTTATTGATCTATAGTAATTTATAGTGATAAACTGTCACACTTTGGATGTGAGCACTGAAATTACTGGGGAAGGTAAGAATCAGGACACTCATGTAGTAGATGTTCAATTAAGATTTTCAGCCATTTAAATATTCAAGTCCCATCTCACTCTCAAAATGAAAAAAAAATGTAGGTAATCTCTTTTTGTATTTAGCCTGATAAATGCTTACGGATCTTGTTCTTACCCTTGTTTGATCAATTTTAACACTGTTGAGAAGAAAAATGGATCAATTTTAACAGCGTTGACAAGAAAAATAAAAGACTTAAGTGAATCCTGAGACTAGAATACAGTTTCTGCTCGGGTTTCTTGTGTCTGCTCTTCCCTGGAGAGGACAAGGGACATTTTTAATATCTTTTGAAATGGTTTTTGTTTTAGGCACAATGATTGAGAAAAATGTCACTTTGAACCAAAAAAAAAAAAAAAGTGAACAGTGGTTTGTCATCTCCCTTCTTTTGAAGAGCTCAGTTACAAATGTGACTAAAGGGGAAGACGTTCTTGAGAAAAGGTGTGACACATTGAATAGATCTGAGCGTCTGAATCCTTTAGTGAAAGACAGCGCTACTGGGAGAGAGCATTCTATCGTCTTTAGTTCTTTCTTCCTTGGCAGGGATTCCTGGGGCATTGTGGGCAGTAAAACAAGTTGATTGCATAAATGAAAAGGCAAATGTTTTAGTCTTGGAAAGGAAGAGAATAACGAGATGACATTGACTTTCTGCGGCGAAGGTGGGTATTGTGAGTCACTCCTAAGTTGAATTGTGTTGTGAAGATTTTCTAACTTTCTCAAATTAAGGTTTTTCATCCTGTGTGAAAGAGTTTCGTTTTTTTTTTTTCTAAAGGAGAATTTTCAATTAAAGAATGTTATGACTTCTTTTATTTAATCCTACTTGTATGCAATTAAAATTCACTTCACTACCAGGACACTGAATACTATCCTGATGAAAATCCCAACCAGGATTCCTATTGAATATAAAACTTTCAATGCGTGATAAAAACGAACGTTATTATTTTGGCTGCAGGCCAGGCACAGTACTTAAAAGTTCAAGAATTCCGTCATGGTTCTCTTAACAATAGGAGATGAGGGTACGGATTCTGAGAAATGTGGCATTTTATGATTCCATTGCTGTACAAATATCACGGAGCATGCTTACACAAGCCCAGAGGGCTCAGCCCACTGCACACCTAGGCTACAAACCTGCACAGCGTGTTATTGCGCTGTGGTAGTTTGAATGGATGCTCCTCCCCCAGTGCAGTCAGGAACTTATTAAAGCTTGTGATTTCGGCCGGAGGAGGTGGGAGGTGTCACAGTGGGCAGATCCGAGGGTCCAGCCCTAAGGTGCGTCTGGGGGCGGGTCTGGATTCCAGCCCAAGATATGCAAAGTGCTGAGTTCCGCCTGGGGTTCCCGAAGTGAGGTGGTTCTACTCTCTGCACGGACCTGTGAAAGGGGGCCGCTGTCTTCTGCCCTTGTGGAGCTTCCCTTCTCTCTGTAAGCTTCAATAGATCCTTTCCTCCCATAACTTGGGCCTGGTTTGGAAGTTCATCCCAACAACCCGAGGCTGACCGCTACATGGACTGGACACTGCCCTGCAAGCCACTGGGGAGCAATCTGACTACAGAAATCACAAATAAGAGATACGAAAGGACCCAGCTGTGTGTGGCACTGAGGATAGCTGGAGCTTGCAGGACTGGAAGTTTCTCTGGGTTGCGGGGTTTTGGGGAGAATGAATGAAAAAGTCCAGGATGTTACCATGCACAGTCATAGACCTAGGCTACACTAAACTCATATGAAACAATTTCCTCAATAATAAATTAACCTCAACTTAACACAGCTTTTTGTCTTATAAAACTTTTCTACACATTTGTAACAACATTGTTCAACTGGACAAAAATATTTTCTTTAAATCCTTAGTTATGTGGGGTTTTTTTTTTCCTATTTATTTACTTTTGAAGCTTTTTGGTTAAAAAAAATCCAAGACAACCTTTAATCCCAGTACTCAGGAGGCTGAGGTAGAAGGATCACTGTGAGTCTGAGGCCAGCCTGAGACTGCACAATGAATTCCAGGTCAGCCTGGACTAGAGTGAGACTCCACCTTTAACAACAATCCCAAAAACAAAACAAAGAACAAAAAAGAAACAAACAACAACAACAAAAAAACAAGACGTAAACACACACATTAGCTTAGATTTTTCCCCAAATCAGGACGGACAGTTTCACTGTTCATCTTCACAACTCAGGTACTGGAAGGGGCTGTAGCCTGGACAGAACTCTCACATTCTATGGTAATAAGGCCATCTGGTTGACCTCCTAAAGAACAGAAGCCTGGGGCTGTCTTACAGTTAATTTTTAATAGGAAGCTTGTTATAGAGAACATAGAATAGTAAAATGGTCCTTTATCATTATTATCCAGTATCATGCCCTGGACATAATTGCATTAGCATTCATTTTTATGACAGGCAGGGCAGTAGGTTTATTTATTTACATCGGCACATCACAAACACACAAGGAATACACTGTACTATGACGTACGGTGGCTGTGACGTCACTAAGCAACAGGAAGTGTTCAGCGTCATTATACTAAGAGACCAGTGTCCTGTATGTGTCCTGTCACTGCCTGAACATCATCACCATGTGGCATCTGACTATGTCTACAGAAAGCTCATGACTTCAGGAGTCCACAGCTTGACAAGATTTGTGGACATCTGGACATCACTATGAGATAACTTCTCACTCCCAGACATGGAAAAATGAATCCACTTTGGCTTGTGACAATCTCTTTAAAAAAATTTTTTTTAATTTATTTGAGAGAGCAAGAGAGAGAGAAGAGAAAGGGAGCAAGAAAAAATGTGAATGGGCATACCAGGGCCTCTAGTTACTGTAAACAAACTCCAGACACATGTGCCACCTTGTGCATCTGGCTCTATACGCATACTGGGGAATCAAACTTGGGTCCTTACACTTTGCAGGCAAGCACTTCAACCACTGAGCCATCTCTCCAGCCTGTGACAATCTCTTAAATCTCTGCTTCTCCTTGCTTGTTTGGGTTCCTCCTATTTAAGTGACATAGTCATTTCCTGGTTAACCCTTAACATGATTGTGGCCAGTTGTCAACGTCCTGGAAGAATGTTCCAAGCTGTCTCCATTGTGAGAATGTCATGGGGCACCCTCAAAAAAAAAAAAAAAAATACAGAAAGCCAAGACCCTGTTCAGGAATCTCTATGAGGGACCTGAAAATCTTAACTTCTCATAAACACACACACACACACACATTGGGGGGATGGAGATTGAACCTAGAGCCTTATGTATGCTAGGCAAACACTCTACCACTGAGCTCTCTCTCCAGCTTGAAAAACGGTTTCAGTATAACTCACTATTCTATGGGTTTACGACCTCTGAAAGCATCGGTTGAGTCTTGAATTTTGGAAAGTTCTCACTTGTCATCTAGTTCTTTCCCTTGTAATCTGCCACCATCTCGATCACCCTTTCGCCGCACTGATATCTCATTCAAATACTTTTCCCTGTCTTCAACCTTCTACCTTTACAGACACTTATGACTCCAATATCAAAACTACATGGAATGAAACATTTCTTAGTCCCATCCCCCCTTCTATTCTGGTCACCTTCAGCCTTTCTTCTCCTAGTGAGATCCTTAAAGTTGGGCTGGAGAGACATTTCATGGCTAAGGCACTTGCCTGTGAAGCCTAAGGACCCAGGTTCGATTCCCCAGGACCCACGTAAGCCAAATACACATGGTGGCGCATGCATCTGGAGTTCGTTTGCAGTGGCCCATTCTCTCTAGCTACCCTCCCTCCCCAATAAACAAATAAATAAAATATTTTTTTAAGATCCTTAAAGTGATAGTGGCTTCATTCACTTCTTTGCCATAATTGTGCTTCACACTCCTACCTGGCTTCGGGATCTGTTCCTACCAAAGTCACTAATACTCTACTCATAGCTGATCTGACAGGTAAACTTGAAATACGAAGTCAGCATGTCGTCATTTCTGACCATCTGATTTCTATTCGTGGCCATAGCTTCTCTACTCACCACTCATTGTTTTATCAGAGGCAGAGAGAATTCACATGAAAAAAAAAAACAAAAAACAACCACTGAGTTTTAAACTTCAAGCCACACTGATTCGAATCCATAGGATGAAAATGGCTTTAGAAGGCAGATCGTGTACACGTATCTATATTCCATTGCGATATGCCAGAAATTTCCCTAACGTAGCACTTTAGAGGCCGTATACAATCAACTATAATATGGAGATGGCAAAAGACATGAGAAAAGCCCCTGGCCTGCGGATGATAAGAAGGCCTTTCCAGGGCTTGGAGGAGGAGCTGAGGCAGAGGAAGGGTGGCATTGGGTGCTCACATGCTTGCCCCTCTCTGCCGTGGGCTCAAGAGTCATGTGGGAGGATAATCCAGCCAAGCCATTCGAAGAGAAAGGGAAGAGCAAGTGAGCCCTTCCCCAACAGCTGCAGCTTCTCAGAACAGATGCGGCCTGAGCAGTTTCCAATGCTGGCTGGAGGCAGTGGAGTAGCTATGGGAGGAGGATTGAGGAACAGGGTGAGCGCCTGGAGCTGGGGTCAGGAATCACAGTGTGTGTGTGGGGGGGGGGGGACGTGAGGACCAGACAAAAAGGCAAGACTCACTTTCCAAAGTCAGTACCGTGGCCCCTAACGAGAGGACTCAAGACCGGTGACATCAGTTATATTCAGCAGGACGAGAGTTATCCATCAGCACCAGCTAACAGCGTGGGCCCCCAAGACCCCTATTGCCTCCACCAGCCCAGCTCATGTTAACGGTGGATGGTAGTTTTCACATCTTTAGATTTCTGTCTACCTGTTAGACTAATCATTGAGGGGGGGGGGTATTGAAATCTCCAATTATAACTTTGGATTTGTCCCCGCTCAGTTTTATCAGTTCTACTTTGGAGTTCTTTTAAACTCTTTTTTTTTTTTAGGTGTGTAGCTGTTCAGAATTATAAATTGATAAATTGATCTTTTAAGTATTAAGCTAAACAAATCCTCTTTTCCTCATAATGAATTTTGCTCTGAAATCTACTTTGCTTCATATGCTTCATATGCTTCTCACAGCTATCTTTTAATTAGTTTTGCCATGATACAGTTTTGCATCCACTTACGGTCAACCTATTTGGATATTCATATGAAGAGTATATTTATTATTGATATAATAAAATGGGGTCTTTCTTTCCTTGCCGATATGATAATCTTCCCCCCCCTTTAATTGTAGTGTTTTCACCATGTATATTTCTTATTATTAATATGGTTGAGTTTAAATCTACCATTGCCATTTTTATATGTCCCATTTGTTATTTTAGTTCATTGGGGAGAGAACTTCAAAATGAGTTTAGATTCTTTTTTAATATTTTGTTTATTTATTTGCAAAAGACTGAGAGAAAGAGAGTGTAGAATGGACACAGCAGAGCCTCCAGCCACTGTAAATGGACTCCAGATGCATGCACCACCCTGTGCGCCTGGCCCTATGTGGGCACTGGGGAACTGAACCCAAGGCGCTAGGCCCTGCAAGCAAATGCCTTAACTGTGGAGACATCTCTCCAGCCTGAGTTTGCATTCTTTTTAAAAATAATATTCTCCTCTATTTTATTTATTTATGTATTTATTTATTTGAAAGAGAGAGAGAGAAAAAGGGAGAGAGAGAGAGAGAGAGAGAGAGAGAGAGAGAATGGGCGTGCCAGGGCCTCCAGCCATTTCAAATGAACTTCAGACACATGCACCACCTTGTGAATCTGACTTACATGGGTCCTGGGGAATAGAATCTGGGTCCGTAGGCTTTTCAGGCAAGCACCTTAACGGCTAAGCCATCTTTCCAGCCCCCACGGTTGCACTCTTGACATATCTTAAGTATAAAATACAGTGTCATTAGCTATGGACACAATGTTGCACAGACCCATAGAATTACCCACCATGGCTGAGTAAATACGAGCCTCACAATCCCACAGATTAACAGTTTTCTCTTTTCTCCATCACCCAATCCACTAGACAAAAAGATAAGGGAGTATACAAGAGTACAGAGAACCAAGCTTAGGAAAATGAGTTGCAGCCAGTTATGGAAGGCCTTGAATGCCGGAACTTAGGAGTTTGGGCTTTGTTTAGCCGTAGATCCATCTACATGATTTACAGGACTAGGGCAGTGCTAAAGGGTCTAGCACCCACGTCTGGTGGTTTCCATCCTTATCTCTATCTTTAATCCTAGCACTTGGGACGCAGAGGTAGGAGGATTGCCGTGAGTTCGAGGCCACTCTGAGAATACAGAGTGAATTCCACGTCAGTGGTCTAGAGTGAGACCCTATCTCAAAAAAAGGGGGTGGGGCCTGGAGAGATGGCTTAGAGGTTAAGCGCTTGCCTGTGAAGCCTAAGGACCCCGGTTTGAGGCTCAATTCCCCAGGACCCATATAAGCAACATGGAGTTCGTTTGCAGTGGCTGGAGGCCCTGGTGCACCCATTCTCTCTCTTTCTCTCTTTCTCTGCCTCTTTCTCTCTATGGATGTCTGTTGGTCTCAAATAAATAAATAAAAATTAACAAAAAAATTAAAAAAAGAAGGAAAGAAAGATGGAAGAAAGAACTTGAACAACTTTCCACGCTAAGCTGCCTCTGGAGGTTTCTAAGTAAGGCCGGGGGGGGGGTGCGGGGGGAGATGACAGTACCAGCCTGTGAACCATCACTCCACATCGTTCCGGGTGTTGGGGTCATGAGGACCCAGTCTTAGCAGTTTGCTAAAAGTCACAGTGAAGGGAAATATTAAGGGCTGAACCTTGAGGTCTAGTTATCATTTCACCAGCTTGCTGTTTTCATGCTGGTGCCCAAGTGCAAGTTTTTGACTTCATACCTCAAGCCTCTTTTGTTCACTTTCCTAGTCCTGCATTCATACAGATTAGTAAGGAATCAAGGAAATGCTGAGGAAGGAGAAAATCTGTCATCTCATGATTTGAAATCACTGCACTTGTGCAGCTGCATTCATTAATTTGTTAATTACCCAAAGAATGGCAACCAGGGTCGCTCTGAAATTTCTTTTTTTTTTTAAACCACTTTTTAAAAAAATTTTGTTTGTTTATTTATTTATTTGAGAGCGACAGAGAGAAGGAGGCAGAGAGAGAGAGACAGAGAGAGAGAATGGGCACGCCAGAGCTTCCAGCCTCTGCAAACGAACTCCAGACGTGTGCACCCCGTTGTGCATCTGGCTAACGTGGGTCCTGGGGAATTGAGCCTTGAACCGGGGTTCTTAGGCTTCACAGGCAAGCGCTTAACCGCTAAGCCATCTCTCCAGCCCCGCTCTGAAATTTCTGTCATATGTATGAGAAAATAATTCTCTTATCTGTCTGTCTGCCTCTTCAGGTTCTCTTCTCCTTTTGTTCTCTTCTCTCCTTTGCCCTTCCCTCTTTCCTTCCTTCTTTTATCTCTCTTTTTTTTAAATTTTGAGACAGGGTCTTATTATATGACCCAGGCTGGCTTCATACTTGCAGTGGCCCTTCTCGGCCTCAGCCTCCCTAGTACTGGGGTTACGGGTAGAGACCACAGCATCTGGCTTCTAGGCTCACACTTCCTAACCAAGGTCTTCCTCGTGGACCTTCTTTCTGCCTTGTACCAGGGACATGGATTTATCTAGGGTTTGATTTTTCAAACTCTCTAAACTAAGTAAAGAAACTTCCGGAGTCCTTTAATGATAATTTTATAGCTTTCTCAGAAAGAGAAAGGTGAGATGTGACTTTCTTTCCTGTTTCCTTTCAAAAAAAATTAAAACACCTCAGGATCTTAGGATAAGGACAATGCAAGCCAGCCTGGATCTTCTTAATCAGTGAGTGAGGCTGAGATCAACAGAGTGAAAAGGGAGTGTAGAGCAAGGGCCCTGAGCTTCCTGTTGTCAGTGACCCATTGCTTCAGAGTTGCTCTAATCATTTTCCAGATGACCAAAGCTGGGGACAGTATCTGTTTGGTATGTCTCACACACTTTAGTAGACCTGAAAAAAAAAAATACTGATAACTAATATTTACTGAGCAGGCTGGAGAGATTGCTTAGTGGTTAAGGTGCTTGCTTGCAAAGCCAAAAGACCTAGGTTCAGTTCCCCAGTACCTCCATATAAAACCAGATGCACGAGGTGGCGCATGTGTCCGGAGTTCTTTGCAGTGGCACGCCCAATAAATAAATACGTTTACTGAGTAATTAGTTTATAGCTGTTATAGATTAAGGGCTTTGTATGAATTGTTTTAATTAGTAAACATGACAAGCAAGCTAACTTCTATTATCTAATCAATAAGAAACTAAACCAAGCACACGAGTGTCCAAAAAGCTCAGTAGAAGCGGAAGCTGTGATTGACCAGTTTGTCTGATTCCCAGAGCCTGTGCCTTCCATGAAGTACACGCCCACAGGCAGGGGCATCTCTGAAGGACAGATGGGCCGTAATCCTAAAAAAAGAAGTTTATCTTAAGCCCTCGTTTTGCTCTGGGAAGGAAGAAGTGCTGATACTGTTGTCCAGATAAGATTCTGCCGGCCCAGCATGAGAACCCATGATTACCACGTTAAATATCTAAGATGGGCGCACTGGGCACTTACTTCTCTTCCTCGGTCACATGTTAAGGAAACATATGGGTTACTATGTTTAAGCAGCCATCTGCCACCATGAATGAATTCTTGAGGAAATTGCTTTGGACCTAAAAATATAACACATGTTTGATCTCTGTATATCATATGTTTTCAATTTGGAAGCTTTAAAAGAAAGGGGTAAAAAGGGTACAAGAAGGAAAATGAAAAAAAAAAAAAGAAAGAAACAGAACACTCAACTAACTAAACAAACGAAATTATTTTTCGAAAGCAAAGTAAATGCCTCGCGTTGTCCTATATCAGTAAAAGTTAAGACAGAATGAAAGTTGCTCAAATAGACATAGGCTTTCACAAAGGATCATATACTGAACAGAGAAGGCAAAAGCAGAGTAAAGAAAGTCTTATTAATATATGGCTATATTGTTATTATTATATTATTGTTATATATCTATATATTAAATTAGCCATTTTGGAAAAGAATATCATAGTGCAAATTTTATGTGATGTTCATGTACCAATCCCCAACACTTGTGGCTGTGTTATCTTACATGGTAAAAAAGGTATATATGATTAAATTAAAGATCTTGAGATTAAGATTTGATCCTGAATTATTGAAGTAGGTCCAATAGAATCACAAGGCTTCTTATTTAGAGGGAAACAGGAGAGGCAAGGTCAGACAAGGAAATACAATGACAGTGGCAAGTTGATATACTCTGAAGTACAATTTGGGGGGAGGAACCCCAAGGTAAGGAGTATAGTTGGACTCTAGAAATTGGAAAAGGTGAGAAAGCAGGCTTTCCTCCCAGTCCCCATGGCAACACAAACTTCCAGACACCTTGAGTTTGGTCTTAGGAGGTTCATTTTCAACTCCTTACCTGAAGAGATCTAAGATAATATGTTTGTGTTGTTTTAAGCTAATTTTGTTTGCGAAAATTTGCTGCTATCACATTAGGAAACTGAATGCATATCCTTCAAAAACAAAAACAAAAACAAGAATTCATGATGGGGAAAAGAAACATGAAGTCCTTATCATCTTATCCACTATCCTACTATCTAATTCATGTCCCAAACTCACCAACTCTTCCTTGCTTTTTGAGTATCTGTCTTTCCCATTTTGTTCTTGCTGCTCCCCTCCTCTTGAATGACTCCAGACAGCAATCTCTAGATTATTGCTTTTATTCCCTGCAGCCTAACTAGAGTATACCTTGTAGTCACTGACAGGCTACTATATTGTCCAGTGTCTGTTAGAAAATCTTGGTTGTAAAATGTTATGCACAGATTAAAGGCCCCAACTCTTCACAGAGGCAACAAAGCCAACTCTCCCTCCCTCTAATTTTTGAATCTTCCTTCACCATGGTACAACATATTACCCTCTAACACGTGCCCTTCAGTCTTGCCCTGTGCCTCTGGCAGCAGTGTGACCCTTTCCGGGTTTCTTTCCCTATGGGTCAGCTCAATTTATCACACACACCATGCTTTAAAACCCCAAAACTGGGCTGGAGAGAAGGCTTAACGGTTAAGGTGCTTGCCTGCGAAGCCTAAGGACCCACGTTCAACTCTCCAGATCGCACATAAGCCAGACACACAAAGGTGAGGCAAGAGCAAGGTCGCACATGCCCACTAGGTGGTGCAAGCATCTGGAGTTTAATTGAAGTGGCTGAAGCCCTGGTATACCAATTCTCTCTCTCTAAAATTAAAAAAAAAAAAACACAACAACAACAACAAAAAAAAAAAAACAAACACACCAACAACATAAGTTCTACCTCTCTCAGAAATTCTTTTCTGACCACTGCAGATTTCTGGCTTCTTGTGGCACTTATCTCTTGGCATTTAGCCTGTTGAATTTGTTTCCATATTTCAAGGACCACCCGAGATGCTACATTTTTCATAAAACTTTCTCAAATTTCTTAACCTGAATCCTTACAACTCTTGTTTGTTTGCTTTCTTTCACTTCCGCAACATTTGTTTGCAAACTTGTGAAAGCATTGTCTGTCTTACAGTTGCTCCCGTGTATATGTATTTCCTTCATAAACATAATTAAAAACAGAGGAGGTGTCATGTACTCTACATTCATTACCCTTCTCTCCAGACCCCCATGTACACGACATCTGATAAATATCTGGTCAATTCACTCACTGAATTTCACAGACCTTGGGAAAAGGGTGACCCATCTGCAACTGCCTCTCTTCCAACTTATCTGCACATCTGGAGCTCAGTGCCGCGAAGGTTCATGAATAGCTGTGAGTGCCATAAAACGTTAGGTGCCAATGAGAATGAAGCAGGGCATCTCCCTCATGAAGAGGGCAAGGACACCACTGAGGCTAGAGAATCAATTGGCATATTTATCCGGAATCCCTAACAAGCCAAAGGGAATTAGATCAGAGGATGGAGTCTTTTGAGGGGAGAAGAGTGGAATCGATTCCCAAGACAGATATCTTGCATGATCCTGCCAATTGGAGTGATGCTGTATCATTAGTTCCAGGGGAATATCCCATCTATTTCCTACCATAAAGTCCACCAATCCATGGTGCGCTCCACATACCAGACCCAAGTCCCAGTATTTCATTTAAGGGGAAGGGAAAGGGAGAGAAAGATGGAGAGAGAGAGAGAGAGAGGAAAACAAAGCTTTTGGATAGGGTCTTTTATAGAGGATACAAACAGGTGAACAAAGATCATGAGAGCCCAAAGGATACTAGTGTGAAAATATACACCAAAATCTGACTTGGGAAAATAAATATGATTACCCAACTAAACAAATGAGCATTAGTAATGAAGAAACCAACCACTGTTGAGACCCAAATTAGGATCCTATATAATCGAGTGTAAAACATACTTCAGAGCATAGAACCAAATGGAAAAAGGCAGAAACTTTGAGGACAAAGATAGCAGAGCTCCGCAGAGGTGATGTTAGGAATGAGATTATTTAAAAGCCATAGGAATTAAAAATATTATGCAGGAAGAGGGAGTTTCTTAGTTTCTTACACAGAAATAAGTGACAGAAGGACACAGACCACATCTAAAACAAATTAAAATACCTGAGTCAGGAGCTTGACAATGCATACCCAGTTCCCAAAAGGTTTGATAGAAAGAAAGAGCAGGCTGGAGAGATGGCTTAGTGGTTAAGCGCTTGCCTGTGAAGCCTAAGGACCCCGGTTTGAGGCTCGATTCCCCAGGATCCATGTTAGCCAGATGCACAAGAGGGCGCACGTGCCTTGAGTTCATTTGCAGTAGCTGGAGGCCCTGGCTCACCCTCTCTATCTCTCTCTCTCTCTCTTTTTCTCTCCCTCTTTCTCTCTCTGTCGCTCTCAAAGAAATAAAAATAAACAACAAAAAAAGGAAAAGAGCAGTATCTAGGGATTTTTAAAAAAATTTTTTTTGTTTATTTATTTATTTATTTAGTTGAGAGCAACGAAGAGAGAAAGAGGCAGAGAGAGAGAGAGAGAGAAAGAGATAATGGGCGCTCCAGGGCCTTCAGCCACTGCAAACGAACTCCAGACGCGTGCGCCCCCTTGTGCATCTGGCTTACGTGGGTCCTGGGGAATCGAGCCTTGAACCGGGGTCCTTAGGCTTCACAGGCAAGTGTTTAACCGCTAAGCCATCTCTCCAGGCCCTCTAGGGATATTTTATTAATCAAAAATCTTCCTGACAAAAGGAACTTTAAAGGGAAACCGTAGGTTAGAATCACCGTTTTCATCTGTAACAATGGAAACTGTAACAGGATAGACTATCTCTAGAGCATTCCACATGCAGAGCAGTGACAAAATCCTACACCTTGCTAACGTGCTATTTTCCCGCTGCACAAAAGTAAGGCATCACTGAATAAGATTCAGGAAGCACGTCATTGATTATCCCTGTGAGGAAAATTCTACAAAAGAATTTTTAACCACACACTCAGTGAAATGGATGGTAGATGGCAGCGCCACGTCCAAGAAACGTGCCGGATGAGGACTCTTGAACAACTCCCTGAGTCCCCACACCCAAAGTGCCTGGAGCCAGAAATGCTTCTGGTGTTGGATTTTTGTCGGATTTTGGAATATTTTCAGATAAAATAATGACATATTTGGAAGATAGGACCCATCTGCAAACAGAATTCATTTACGTTCCATAGACCTACCTCACCTACATAACCTCGAGGTAGTTTTGGGCAATGCTGCCGTGAACTTGTGTTTTGACTGGGAGTTGACACGTTAGGTCAGACGTAGGAACGTCCACATCGAATGTCTTGGCAGCATTCGAAGGGCTTCCAGTCGTGGAGCGTTCTGGATTTCATTCACCTCTCAGCTTAGGAACGCCTGCAGAGGTCAGCCCATCCATGTTACGTGAACTGGTTGTTCTCAGATGGCTGCAAATGCAAATCTCTGAGGAGGTTTAAACTTCTATTTATTTATTATTAATTTTTTTGTGTGTGTCTTTGCTGAATTCTGTTAAGGTCTTTGTCCTGCAGTAAATACCATGAAGTATAATGAAGGTCTCCCACCTTCCAGACTGGCTATAAGTAAGGGCGGGGGGGGGGAGGTGTGTTATAGTCACATAGCAACAGTGAGCAGGATATTTCAGACAAAAGTCCTAAACCAAAGACAAAGAGGGCAGGATGATGGGTGGAGAAGAGTATGCTTGGGGAAAATGGAGTGGTCCACCAGAGGAAAGAATCACATCCTAGTTACCAAAAAGTAAATAAATAAGTAAAAAACACTTCTTAAGTAATCCTCATGAACAGACAGATTGCCAAAAAGGAATGGGGACCTTTGTTAAGATTCTAATGCCTCCAAAATAAAAATGCGTCAGTAATAATCATGATTTGAAAGAGGAAAGAAAGCAATGCCAAATTTGATTAATTTTTCCTTCACATAAAGTCGCAACATAAGGGAAGTACAATGAGAGATGTGATGAAGTCCGAATCCTCTGTGCAGATGTGGAACCGTCAGGATGGCGGATTAAGTGATTGCTCAGTGTGTCCTGGGTGGGGAGAGAGGGCCAGGCACGTAGAAGGACTTTTCTAAAAAAAATATTTTATTTATTTATTTGAGAGAGGGAAAGAGGCTTATGTGGGTCCTGGGGGATCAAACCTGGGTCCTTTGGCTTTGCAGGCAAGCACCTTAACCTCTAAGTCATCTCTCCAGCCCCAGAAGGACGTTTTGAATATGGGTAAAATTCAGATGGAGTAGAAAGACACACTGATGTGTGCCAGTTAGTTGCATGTGATAAGACTGAAAAGGAACTTAGCGTGGGCCCAAGGTGTTCCCTATGCAGTGTTTCACCCACGGGCACTCAGTGGTCTATAAATGAGGGAGCGAGAAGGGAGTTACAACTGTCTGGGAGAAGCATGCAGAACCTGCAGATGTCCATCAAGTATCTCCCTGTGCCCTCAGCACCCCATGGTGTATCTGCCCGGTGCTGCCCAGAGCTCTTGAAGACCGTTCAGTGCTCCTGCGGTTAGAAGCATGGCTCACTGGACTCCCAGCTTTGCGATCTGAATCTGAGATGAAGCTGGAGCTGGGAAGTAGGTGATATATTCATTCTAGAACAAAAAGATCTTAAAAGATTCTTGAAGAGAGTAGGCAAAAGTTTATCGCCCCATGCTCATGCAGACTCGTGAGGACATAATTGGGACATTGTTTTAAAGGCTTTTGCATCAAACATTGTTTAAAAAAAGAAAAGGAAATAATCAAAATGATACTAAACCAGAGGAAATCCATCAGGCCAGAGAAAGTGATTAAAGGAACTGAGATGTTAAGATTAGAATGAAAGGCAAGATGTAGGGATTTCAAAATCTGCTTTCAAATATATGAAATATCCCTATTAGAAGAGAAAAATAATAGAACACAGAACGTGTTACCGAGATAGGGATTGTCCTAATGGATTCCTTTTAAACTTGAGAGGCTAGGAAACGAGAGTGCGACCTTATAAGAAACCAGAAGTGATGGTTGTGGAATGCCCACGGCCCATGCTTCTGATATCCAAGCCAAAGACCAGTGTAGAGCCCAAATTGCTAGAGCTATTGCCAACAGACCTTCCTTCCTGTAGTGGCAACTCTAAGGAGGGCATCCAGGGGACAAGCCCAAGGGTCAGCTCACAAACAGGAAAACCAGGCAAATGCCACGGTGACGAGACAGCAGGACTCCAAGCACGAAGGCGGCAAAAACGTAACCAGAGATGCCAAAAAATCAGGATGCTACGAACAGAGGACTGTTAGAAAGGAAGCAAGATAATGAAGCTCGCGTTGGGGTCGGGTGATAATGACAAAAACACAAGTGAGGTTGGGACAAAGCTTATGCCGGGCAAAAATCTGTGACCACCAGGTAGAGGGTGACTTGTGCCTAGCACAGAGCAAATAATACAAGTGAGCTGATAGCACGCTGAGGCAGAATCGGGTATTTTAAAAGACCAGGATGTGGCAAGTCAGGATCAGGTCACGGGGGCCTTAAATGCCACTGAGACATGGGAATGTTACTCAGCAGGCAAGAAGCCTGCAGAGCTATTTGAACAGGGCCACATTACTCCGCTAGCATTCAGAAGAGGAGATGGGTATGACAAGAGAGGAGACAGGCTTCTCACAGTAATAAGTCGTAATAATAAGTAATAAGTATAATAAGTCAGGTATGGTGCTTTCTGCCTAAAATTACCCGTACTGGAGAGGCAGAAGGACTGTGAGTATAGGGCAAGCTTGGGTTATATAGGTGAGGTCCAGCCCCAGATCCTGTTGGAAGAAAGGAAGGAAGGAAGAAAAAAAGGAAGGAAGGAAGGAAGAGAAGGAAGGAAGGAAGGAAGGAAGAGAGAGAAAGAAAGAAAGAAAGAAAGAAAGAAAGAAAGAAAGAAAGAAAGAAAGAAAGAAAGAAAAGGGAAAGGAAGGAAAGACAAGGAGGACAAACTGGGCCTACACAGTGAGATCCCGCTAAAAGAAAGAAAAGAAAGAGAGAAAGAGAGGAAGGAAGGAAGGACAAACTGGGTTTACATAGTGAGATCCTATTGAAAGAATCAATAAAAGGAGGAAAGAAAGGAAGGAACGAGGAGAAGAAGAAAGGGAAGAAAGAAGGACAAACTGGGTCTACACAGTGAGATCCTGTTAAGGAAAAACAGAGAGAGAGAGAGAGAGAAGAGAGAGAGGCAGAAAGGAAGGAAGGAAGGAAGGAGGAGAGGCCTTAATGACTGGGGAGGGGCAAGGATCAAGAAGATACTTGGAGATCCTAGAGAAGATGGCTTAGTGGTTAAGACGCCTGCCTGCAAAGCCAAAAGACCCCAGTTCAATTCCCCAGGACCCACATCAGCCAGATGCACAAGGAGGACACATCCATCTGGAGTTCATTTGCAGTGGCTGGAGGCCCTGGCACTCCCATTCTTTCTCTCACACACACTCTCTCTCTACCTCTTTCTCTCTCTCAAATAAATAAACAAATAAAAAATATATTTTTTAAAAGGAGTAGAGTATGTGGGGGCTAGAGAGGTTGCTTAGTGGTTAAGGCACTTGCCTGCAAAGCCTAAGGACCCAGGTGCGATTCCCCAGGACCCACGTAAGCCAGTTGTACAAGGTGGCACATGTATATGAAGCTTGTTTGCAGTTGCCGGAGGCCCCGGTGCACCCCTTCTCTTCCTCTGCCCCTCTCTTTCCTTGCAAATAAATAAAGAAATAAAGAAGTAAATAAAAAAAGAGGCTGGGATGGCCGTGGCCAGGGATGAGGGCTGGTGTTTCGGAAGGCCAGGGCATGTCTATGCCCACCCCACCCCCACACCCTGGTATGTGTGCTCTCTCTGTCTCGCTCATTAAAAAAGAGAGAGAGAGGGGCTGGAGAAATGGCTTGGCAGTTAAGTGCTTGCCTGTGAAGCCTAAGGACACCGGTTCGAGGCTTGATTCCCCAGGACCCACGTTAGCCAGATACACAAGGGGGCCCATGCGACTGGAGTTCGTTTGCAGTGGCTGGAGGCCCTGGTGCACCCGTTCTCTCCCTCTCCCTCTCTCTCTCTCTCTCTCTGCCTTTCTCTCTGTGTCTGTTGCTCTCAAATGAATAAAAAATGAACAAAAAAAGTTAAAAAAGAGAGAGAGAGAGAGACAGAGAGTGGAGTATGTGTGAAAATAGCCTAGAGTGGGAATGTAAAAAGACATGCTGCCTCATTGAATCATGAAGCTGGCTGTGGATAGAGCTAGCATGGTCAATAAAAAGGTACAACACTATTAGTACCCTGACCCAGACTCTGACCAACAGGTTGAGAACAACCAACCTTGGTGCAGCTGATCTCCAAACAATGGGCAGCTCTGGCTCTTTTTACAGTTCCTTTCTTGATTCAAGAACATGGTAGAAGAAAGTTTTATATTTATTTAAAAAAATATTTTTTTAAATTTTTTGTTGTTCATTTTTATTTATTTATTTAAGAGTGACAGAGAGAGGAAGAGGCAGATAGAGAGACAGAGAGAGAATGGGCACGCCAGGGCCTCCAGCCACTGCAAACGAACTCCAGACGCGTGCGCCCCCTTGTGCATCTGGCTAACGTGGGTCCTGGAGAATCGAGCCTCAAACCGGGGTCCTTAGGCTTCACAGGCAAGCACTTAACCACTAAGCCATCTCTCCAGCCCTTTAAAAAATATTTTATCTATTTATTAGAGATAGAGAATGGGCACATCAGGGTCTCTAAACACGGCAAGTGAACTCCAGACGCATGCGCCACCATGTGCGTCTGGCTCACGTGGGTTCTGGGGAATCGAACCTGAGTCCTTAGGCGTCACAGGCAAGAGCCTTAAGTACCAAGCCATCTGTCCAGCCGAAGTTTTATATTTGTAATTGTATTTGAATCTCAGCTGCTCAGGGGCTATCCACTAAAGAAATAGGGAGAATAGAAAATAAAGAATGGAAAAGAAAAAAGAAAAGCCAATAGAAGAGGAAGTTTCCAAAGTTTCCAAAGCTATGAAGTAATAATATAAAGACTGAAAAGTGGCCAAGTATTTAGAATCAAGGCATATGGCTTACAGATTTATGTTAATGTCAGGATCACAGGAAATGATGGGAACTTCTGAACACATGGAGATAAGTAAAATCTTGCAATCATTACTGAGATTTTAAGAGCTAGAATTCAAAGTTAGATTATAATAAAGGAATCTTCTCTGTGTGTGCATGTACATGCATGTACGTGTATGTGCGTGTTCACATGGGTAGGCATCGATCACTGTTATTTTTTTTTTTTTTTTTTTAAAGCCTTTTCCCTATTCCAGAACCATGGAAACTCTCATCCACATCTCCTCCCTCGCCCTGAGAAGGATTATTCTGTCTCCACTGCCCTACAAAGAACCATGCAGATTATCTCTTTTTCGAGGTTCATGATTCGTCCGTACTGTAAACCTATGAAAATGTCACTCCTTTATCTGATTCCCCAGCTTTGTATCACTTTGGGTGCCAGACTTGAAATCAGCTGATGAGAAAATCATAAGTCTCATTTATTCTGGGTTTGAATCAGGTTATTTTGAAAGGGAAACAAACTGATATGTCTCCTCGGTGCTTTTAATTCCCATCAAGTTTATAATCAAGACAAGCACCAAAGTGTTGGATTTCTGCTCATATGGTCAGTCTGGCCTTAACCTTCTGAGGAAAAGCTAAGCTGTTTTCTTTTCTAATTTTTTAATTTTTTTTTTAAAAATTGGTTTTTTAAGGTAGGGTCTAGCTCTAGCCCAGGCTGACTGGTATTCACTAGTCTCCTGAGCTGCTTCTATGGTGGGGATGCCATTTTACATTCCCACCAGCAACGCAACGCACAAGGGGCTCAATTTCTGCATCTTCTTACTGTGCTGGTTTGAATCAGACATTCCCCCATAGACTCGTTTGTTCTGAATGGTTGGTTCCCAACTAGCAGCAATTTGGGAGGAGGTGCTTCCCTGGAAGCAAACAATTTAGTATCTATATTTTCTATACCCTCTAGACAGAGAGCTGTTATTCTTTGCCAGCATCATTACAATTACTGAATACATTTATGTTTGAGAATCTTTCAACATTAAATAGTTACACACACACCCCAAAACAAACAAACAAACAAACAAAAACAATAATGGCATTTCCACATACAAGCATACAAGTATGGCTCAATTTCCTTCTTTCACATCAAAATTCGCATAGAGGACTGGAGATATGGCTTAGCAGTCAAGGTGCTTACCTTCAAAGCCAAAGGACGCAGGTTCAATTTCCCAGGATCCACATAAACCAGATGCACAAGGTGGTACACACATCTGGAGTTCACTTGAAGAGGCTGGAGGCCCTGGAATGCCCATTCTCTCTCTGTCTCTCTCTCCCTCAAATAAATAAAAATAAAATAAAATATTTTAAAATTCACATAGAAAGAGTTCCCTATTTTGTCTGTTTTTGATACCTCTATTGCCTCCCATCAAATGTTGATCTATTTCTCTCAGATTTTGCCCTTCCACTGATTGCTGTCCTACAGGACAACATGACATCCCAATTGCCTAGTATGACGGCCAATTCTCATCTTACTGTATCTCCCATTACCCCCTTGTCTTCTAGAAACACTCGCTTTGCTTGGATTTCCACACACCGTATTATCTGCTGTTTCCCACCCGCCTCCCTGGGACCTCCATCTCCTGGGCGCTGACGGCTCTCCGTCTGCGGTGGACTGAGGATGACTGTGCTTCAGCGCTCAGTCAGTGCCCGTCTGCTCTTTCTCCCGGAGCTAAGCAGGCTCAGTTCTGCACCTTTATTTGCCTGTGACTCCCCACGTTGTTGGCTACTCTCCACTCCTTCCGTTCTTCTTTGTTCTCCAACCTGCTGCTCGTGTAGTAATTTACACCTAGGAACTTGGCACTGGAAACCTCGGGAGTGATCACGGACTTTTCCCATGTCTCCAGTGATAAAAATCCAGTTGACGGCTGGAGGGATGGCTTAGCGGTTAAGGCGTTTGCCTGCAGAGCCAAAGGACCCAGGCTCGATTCCCCATGACCCACGTTAGCCAGATGCACAAGGGGGCGTACGCGTCTGGAGTTCGTTTGCAGTGGCTGGAGGCCCTGGTGTGCCCATTCTCTCTCTCTCTCTCTCTCTCTCCCTCCCTCCCTCCTTGTCTGTCAAACAAATATTTTTTAAATCCAGTTGAGTGACACTTCCTATTGGCTCACTTTCCAGCCTGTATCCCAAGTGTCCTCATTCATCACCACCTACATCTCTATCGTTGTGCTCGAGGCCATCATTCACTCCCTGCAGTAATAGCTTCTTAGCACCACTATTTTCACCCTCGTTCCTGTAAAAAAAAAAAAAAAAGTCTCCTCTTACAGCACCCTAAATTGGCCAAAATCCTATCATAGTACTCCGGCTCTCAAAGCTTTCCAATGATCTCTCAATGTATTTAGAATAAAATCCAAAATCATGTCTTGAAGACTACAAATAGGGCTGGAGAGATGGCTCAGCCATTGAGGCATTTGCCTGGCAAAGCCTAAGGACCTGGGTTTCATTCACCAATACCCAAGTAAAGCCAGGTGCACAAAGTGGCACACACTTCCTGCGTTGGTTTGCAGTGGCTGGAGGCCCTGGTTCACCCATTCTCTCTTTCTATCTGCCTCCCTATCTCTCTGCATGCCAAATAAACAAATATATATATATATATTTTAAATTTTTTTGTTTATTTATTTGAGAGCGATGGAGAGAAGGAGGGAGAGAGAGAGAGAGAATGGGCCTCCAGCCACTGCAAACGAACTCCAGATGTGTGCGCCCCCTTGTGCATCTGGCTAACGTGGGTCCTGGGGAATCAAGCCTCGAACCTGGGTCCTTAGGCTTCACAGGCAAGCACTTAACCGCTAAGCCATCTCTCCAGCCCAACAAATATATTTTTTTAATGGCTCCAAATAATCCACCGCTGCCTTGCTGCCCTCTCTTCTCTCACTCCCTTGATCACTCTACTTCAGCCATTCCTCCTCCTCCTCACACACGCCAAGCCTGTTTCCATCTTGGATCTTCGCAGTTACTCTACTCTCTGGAACATTCTCTCATCCTTTGTCATCGTGTAATGGCTTACTCTCTCACTTATGAACTCTGTTTAAATTGGACCTCCTCTGACGGGCCTCCCTCAATCTCACACAATTATATGTGGTTATTTAACCCTTGGCCCTGCTTGATTTTTCCTCTTAGAACTTATTACTCCTCAACATTATATTACAAATTATGTGCTTACTAACTAGAACATCAGCTCCCCGAGAACACGAGTGTTGTCTTGTGTTCTATTTCTAGGCCCTGGAGTAAAATGCTCAATGAAAATCTGTCGACTGTAGGAATATATTTAGAGACAGCTTTCCCATGGTTTCATTTAATTATGTAATCATTCATTCAAATGACAAAATAGAACCTAAAAGGCTGGGTGTGGTGGTGCACGCCTTTAATCCCAGCACTCGGGAGGCAGAGGTAGGAGGATCGCCGTGAGTTCGAGGTCACCCTGAGACTCCACAGTGAATTCCAGGTCAGCCTGGGCCAGAGTAAGACTCTACCTTGAAAAAAAAAAATAGAACCTAAAAGCGCTTTAAAAGATCTCCTCCACTTTTGCCAAATAGAATTTTGTTGCATTTTTGCCTTCTCAGTTACTGAGCAGGGCTGGAAGACATTTTGCAGAATGAATCCATTTAGCCTAGAAAGTGCACATGAGAATTAGCTTGGGTTTTCTACACAGAACACTGATGTGAGGCACAGCTCCCGTGAACTTCCCGCTTGCCCCTTTGCCCGTTAGGTGAAAGGGTATAGGACATTTTCTGCTTTCTCAGTCCGTGTTGTACTTCTTGTTTGCAGAAATGCTGAACTCATGCTCAAACCTGCCCACTAAGCATTTGTAGGTTCCGCTGCCAAATCAGTGGATTTACTGCAGGACATCTAGATTTGATAAAATAAGATTCATCCAGTCTACTCAATGTGAGAGCTCCGCATAAGACACTGTAGTCGGCTCTTTCAAGCTGAGCCCTCATATGCAGCCCCTTCCCAGGCGTGACGTTTTACTTTGACAGCACAGACTTGAGTTCAACTCATCTTTTTTTTTCTTTGTCCATTGTTTTTGTTCATTTTTTATTTATTTATTTGAGAGCGACAGACCCAGAGAGAAAGGCACATAGATAGCTAGATAGAGAGAGAGAGAGAGAGGATCACTTCACCCCTGTCATCGGAAATATCCCTGAAGCATTTTATTTGTAAATGTGACAGATGGAAATGATTCTTACTTCATTTCTATTATCTGTTCATAATAATGAACATCATTCCATGATTTACTGCTCTTTTCTAAAGGATATTGGTCTTTTGCCCACTTATTTATTAGGATAGCTTTTTTTTCTTATGGTTTTATAATATGGAGAATATTAACCCTGTTGCAATTTTTTCTCACATACATTTTCCAATAATTTGTAGAGTGTGTGCTGTACTAAGTCCTGCAGTAAAATAGAACACTAGTATATATAGGTGTGTGCCACTATAATTGGAAGAATAAAATTACCTCTCCCAAGTAAAAAAAAAAAATTCTTATCAAGAACTTAACTGAATTTTTATAAGCCATATTAAATTTTAATTGCATAGCTAAAGGTGCAACCTTGAAATAAAATTGCATGCGTCACTGGATCTCTTTCTGTTTCACATAGCTATAAAAAGGCCAGTTTGAAAGAGTTTGGGAATTCAGTGAATTTGAAAACGAGGGAAAGCAATGAACTGTCAAATAATGCGGAGCCCTGACTCCAAAGTGAAAGCTAACACTGCAAATTTTGAGGCAGCTGAGACCAGATTTTCCCTTCTCCTGGAAGGTTCACATTGCACTGTGACCGATTCACGCTTTGACTGCGTGTATACCCATGTGCCTCTGAGTGTATGTGTGTGACTGTGTGTGTGTGTGTGTGTGTGTGACAGTGTATGTGTGTGACTGTGTGTGTGTGAGAGACAGTGTGCATGTGTGTGTGTTTGGTTGGACACTTATTACTCCGTGGGAAAACATCCCATATGGATTTGGAATCAACTGATCTAAATCTGAATCACTGTGAAGCCCTTATTCATAGCGATTTATAAGAACACCAGGAGTCTTTGATTCGCATTGGTAAGGATAACCTTCGAGGAGGGGCCTACATTTGGAGTGCCTACCCACTCCTAATCCATCTGGCTAATTGTGTGGGCTTTTGTTTGCCAATGATTAGCACTGATTTTTCTCTTAATGTCTCTGAGAAGCATTGCTGTAAAGACAGTAGCTCAGGTATAGCACCATGTATTTGCCTTCAAAAGAGAGTTAAGCCGGGCGTGGTGGCGCATGCCTTTAGTCTCAGCACTTGGGAGGCAGAGGTAGGAGGATGGCAGGGAGTTCAATACCACCCTGAGACTGCATAGTGAATTCCAGGTCAGACTGGACTAGACTGAGACCTTACCTTGAAAAACCAAGAGAGAGAGAGAGAGAGATTTACTCATGAGATTAGAAGAAGGTATTTTCAAGAGTGGTAACATATATTAGCCATTGTGATGGTGTTGTGATCATAGAGCACTCAGAAAGCTGAGACAGTAAGATTACAAATTTAAGGTCAGTCTGGGCTGCACATAAGACCGGGTTGAGGATGAAGGAGGGGGAGAAGAGGGAGGAAGAGGAAGATGAGGTTGATGAGCAGGACAAGGATCATGAAGACAAGGAGATCCACGTCAGAGGAAGCGACTCTTGCTTCTTGCACCGGGGCAGGCAGGGTCTGCCTTAACCTGGCTGCCCTTTCCTCTGAGCCTTGGGGAAAGTAGAGTTCAGGAGGGAGCAGTCAGCGCGTCCCTGGTAACTCTCAGCCTCTGTACAAATCTAACACTGGGCCATAGAAATGTGGAGGACAAGGCAATGAGGACCTCGGTCCACTTCCGTCTCTTCTGCAGATCATGTTTGGAGGGCAAAGAGCTCCTCCCTGCTGAAGGTTCCAGAAGGTGATCAGTAGGCAGGAAGGTGCATGTGGCCCAAGGAGGAGTCCAAGACATAGGACCTTCTGCTGACTGGACATTTCTCCAACCAACCTTCCGTAAGAACCATCTCTTCTGCCCCTTGGCGTGTTGGTGACCAGTTAGTTCTCTGGATGTGATGGGGAGGGGGGGTGGGCCGGTGGCCAATACCTGTCTGCGTGTTTATCTGTGCGTGGAACGATCAAAGTGCCAGGAGTAGCAGCTGGTGGGCGGTGCTAGGGGACACCTCTTGTCCGCTTGTCCACAGACATTCTCTGCGTCTCAGGCTTTTCCGTGTGTTCGCGTTGCAGATTTTGATTTTGTTTTGTTTTATGGTGTTTCCAAATACGATTTGCTTTTATTTCATTCTTTTCCCTGCTCCTCTTCCCTTCCCCGTATGTCCCCAATTCCTCCTCCCTTCCAGTTACATGTCCCTCCTTCTATTTACGTGTCACATGTATCCTTGTGCCCACCCCTCCCCCACTTCCAGCTTATCAGTAAACATAATAAATAAATCAAATAAAAATAAAACAAAATAAACTTAATAAAAGCTACGATATATATATGTATATATATATGTATATATATATATACATATACATATACATACACATGTACACACACACACGCACACACACCTCTCTTAGTCTACTGTCCTCTTATAAATTGGGCGCTTTTGGGGTCTACATATGGTCTTTAGTACCCACGTGACACAGTTCTCTTTCCCCCCTTTTTTTTTCATTCTGTTTCTTTTTAAAATTTATTTTCAAGCAGAGAGTTGGGAGCGCCTCTTGCCACTGCAAACGAATTCCAGACACATGGACTGCTTTGTGCGCCTGGCTTTATGCGGTGCTGGGGAATTGAACCCAGGCTGCCAGGCGTTGCAAGCAAGTGCCTTTAGTTATTGAGCTGTGTTCTTTTTCCGCATGTGTGCATGGCGTGGGTGTATATGCATGTGGACATATGTGTGGGGGCGTGCATGTGGGGGGGTGCTTGTGGAGGTCAGAGGTCAGTGTTGGGTGTCTTCCTTGCTCACTTGACCCCCAACTTTTTCTTTGAGACAAGATCTCTCACTGCATCTAGAGCTCACCAATTAGGCGAGGCTATCTAACCACCGAGCCCCTAGAAATTCCATTTTCACCTCCCCAGCGCTGGGACTTTAAGCATGCTGCCGTGCCCAAACATTTACACGGGTGCCGGGGATTTGAACTCAGGACCTCATGCTTAGCAACAAGCACTTTATTCACTTCCCTAACTCCCCAGCCCCCATCTTCTTTTAATATTTGCTGTGCATATATAAAAGTCTTTTATACGGGTACTTTTAGTTTTTGTTATTTCTTGCCTATTTAAGCTTTTCCTGTGAACACGTCAGATTTATAGTTGAATGGATCTGCTGTATAGAGTGTAGCGAATTTTTTTTTAATGTAATAAAATACCATCTGGAGTTTGTCAAGCAGTGTATGTAAAAGCGCTATTAACGACACTGGATAAAATGAGAACAGTTTAAGAGATGGGCACAGAATGGGTTTAGGTTGAACTTCAGTTACCGTATAGTCCCAAAGGGCTGTGAGGGGCCAGTGCTCTGAAGAAAAGGCTACTCTGGAGACAGTCTCACAATGTCCTTTGTCACATAGCTCAGAAGCCCTCTTGGGAAAAGTCCTCTGACTTGCCCGGGCTGCTTTCAGAAAATTGGAAATGCAGGGTACCCCAACCATGTGGTAATTACTCCTCAGTCTCCACCAACTCCAACTGTGATGCTTAGAGTATCGGTCAGAGTAAGAAGCAGCCAAACTGACACGCCAGCACAGGACGGCAGGGGGCCAAGCCCATGCCACCACGTGCCCAGGACGGCGAGGAGACCAAGCCCACGCCGCCACGTGCCCAGCAACGCGGCCGCCTTCTTCCAACCACGCCGTCGTGACAAAGTTTACGACCTTCCCACACCTGGGGTGGGGGGAACATTTTTCTACTACTGTTATGCTCTTTCCTATCCTGTTTGTTTTGCCTTAAAATTTTTTCAGGCTGGAGAGACTTTAACTCAGTGGTTAAAGTGTTTGCCTGCAAAGCCCAACAACCCCAAGGCTCAATTCCCCAGGACCTACGTAAAGCCAGATGCACAAAGTGGCACGTGTGTCTGGATGTCACTGGCAGAGGCTGGAGGCCCTGGTGCTCCCATTACTTCTGTCTCTCTGCTTGCAAATAAATAAATAAAAATTTTTTTTCGAGGCAAGCCCAACAGACTGGCCTTTTTTTTTTTTTTTAATGCGAGAAGCAAGAGTGAGAGAGCAAGAGAGAGAGCAAGAGAGAGAATGGGCACGCCAGGTCCTCCCGCCACTGCAATGGAACTCTGGACGCGTGTGCCATCTCGTGTTCATGTGCAGTCTTGCATGCTCGCTTGCATCACGTTGTGCATCTGGCTTACATGGGACCTGGAGAATCAAACATGTGTCCTTAGGCTTTGTAGGCAAGCAACTTAACCATTAAGCTGTCTCTCCAGCCCAATAAAATATTTTTTTAAAAATCTCTTCCTACAGTGTCTTTTCTATTTTTCTTTATTTCTTGGGCTCATATTTTTGTGGTTTATTTATTTGTTTGACAGAGAAGGAGAGAGAGAGAATGGGCGTGTCAGGGCCTCCAGCCACTGCAAACGAACTCCAGACGTGTGCGCCCCTTTGCGCATCTGGCTAACGTGGGCCATGGGGAAATTGAACCTAAGTCCTTTGGCTTTGCAAGCAAATGCCTTAACCGCTAAGCCATCCCTCCAGCCCTTTTGTGGTTGTTTTGAATGTTATCATCTCATTTTCTTTCCTCTGTCATCCTACCCTCTATTCCAAGTCACAGTTAGTACTATGATTTCTGTTTTTCTCCACTTGCCCATTTTTATTCTGATTATATCACTGAGTCAGTTTCTTCCTCTAATATTCAAACTTTTATTGCCAGTGTTTATTCTATTGAGCTACCATTAACATCGAATCTTAGTCAGGTGTGGTGGCTCACCCCCTTTAACCCCAGCATTTGGGAGGCTGAGGTAGGAGTATCTCTGTGAGTTCAAGGCAAGACTGCGTGTGGTGGTTTGATTCAGGTGTGCCCCATAAACTTAGGCATTCTGAATGCTAGGTTCCCGGCTGATGGGGATTCGGGAATTAACGCCTCTTGGAGGCAGTGTATTATTGGGGGTATCATAGCCAGTTTCCCCTTTCCAGTGTTTGGCACACTCCCCTATTGCTATGGTCCACCTGATGTTGGTGAGGGGGTGATGTCCACTCTCTGCTTATGTTATTGTTTTCCCTGCCATCATGGAGCTTCCCCCTCAAGTCTGTAAGCCAAAATAAACCTCTTTTTCCAACAAGCTGCTCTTGGTTGGGTGATTTCTGCCAGCAATGCGGACCTGACTGCAACAGGGGGCTAAGCCATGAGTTCCAGGTCAGCCTGCCTCAAAAAAAAAAAAAAAAAAAAAAAAAATCTCATGGGTTATTGTTGGACTGTCAGTTGGGCTATGTCCAGCAATGTTTAAAATCAAATGAAGTACCTCTAATTGTCTGTTAATTAGAAAACCACTCGGGACCCACACCTACGCATGGAGCTGAACTTTCTTATCTGAAAGAGTTGAAGTTACTTGGAATTTCTCATTTTGAGATATAGCCCTAATCATCCCCTGGGAAGGGGTACCTCAGCAGATTCCTGTTATGTCCCCTGGTAACACACAAAGTATAGTGATGCTTGGTCAACGCGACACTACATGCTGTCAGGGCCCGATGGCCATGCGATGACTGCTAATGAATCCCAGGCCCATTGACCCAGACGGTGTCAAGGATTCTCTTGAATGATTTCATTTTCATCTGAGCAGTTTTCCCATGCAAGCTTCGCCAGTTTCCGTGTCTACATCCATCCTGGTCGACTCAGTTCCTTTCCTCCTTGCCTTATCTTTGCATTTCCACAGATTGTTTCCAATACAGTTCTGCTTGACACACGTCCTTGTATCCTATAGATAACCCTCCCAGCTGTGCCCCTACATTTCCACCTTGCCCCCCCCCCTTCCTTACGATACAACTAAACAAAATGTTGCCTTCTTATTCCTCCCTTGAAGACCTGTCCTAGCCCTTGGATGTAACCAGACGGGCTCATTGGAGTGCCATTTCAGAAACCAGTAGTGGCAGGATAACATTGAGATAAATTTACTATATTTTATTTAGTTAGTTTGTCTTTTTTTTACAAGAGAGATAGAGCAAGAGAGAGAGAAAAAAAAATTAGCACACCAGGACCTCCTCAGCCACTGAAATAGAATTCCAGATGTGCGCCACCTAGTGGGCATGTGCTACCCTGCACTTGCCTCACCTTGTGTGTCTGGCTTATGTGGAATCTGGAGAGTAGAACATGGGTCCTTAGGCTTCACAGGCAAGTGCCTTAACTACTAAGTCATCTCTCCAGCCCATTTTTATTATATTTTGAAAGATATATTTTAATTTTTAAGTTATTTTAAATTTAAATATTTAAATTATTTTTAAATATATTTTTATTATATCATTTGAGAGAGAGAGGCAGCTAGAAACAGAGAATGGGCACTCCAGGGCCTCCAGCCGCTGCAAACCAATTCCAGATGCATGCACCACTTTGTGCATCTGGCTTACGTGGGTCCTGGGGAATTGAATCTGGATCCTTAAGCTTCACAGGCAAGTGCCTTAACTGCTAAGCTATCTCTTCAGCCCTACAATCTAACTTTTTTATTTTGCCCATTATCTTCCTTTTACTTCATTTGGTCCAGTGTGATAAATAAGCAACATGCTTTACCTCAGAGCTGCCCAACCATTTGCTACTTCCTTCACCCAACCTCTAAGCAGACAGCTCAACACACAGGTAGGCGTGTTGCTTTTGGTCCCTGTGGATTTAAAACTCCTGAGCAGACACGGAGCAGTCGGCCCTCTTCGCAGAGAAAGCTGAATCCCTCCAGAGCTACGCTGGGTCGCAGCGTTCACAGCCAGCCAGAGCAGCAGCCGTAGGTGAGGCTCACGCTGTCGGCGTCTCCAGACTTTACAGCACCATCCTCACTTGCCTGACTCCTGCTGACCTCGCCTGACCCCTGCCTGGGGACACACTAGGTGCCTGGAGACACACTAGGTGCCTGGAGACACACTAGGTGCCTCAGAGGGAGACATCTAAGACCATCAATACGGATACAGGTTAGATGCAACTGTAGTTAGTTTCCATCCATGGAAACAAGGGTACCCCCTTGACTGCCCTGGCAGGATTAGAACCCATGTGCTTCCTGCTTCAAGGTTTCCCGGGCTTAGCACGCCTGTGGACTGGTCCTTCCAGAGTCACGGCTTGAGCCCTCCAACCAAGCAGGTCTGTGCCTTACACACCTGAGGCTGATGATGAGACTCATCGTGATTGGATGTTTGACCCGTGTAAATCGGCCTGGCACGTGTGTGTAAGTCTCTTCTTGACTCTTGGTTCTGTGTCTTGTGTTGGCCTTTGACCTCTTCAGTGAGCTCTTAGCTCCGTTCCTGTCCTGTGTGACGGGGACAGTCTCCCTGGGTCTGCTCTCCCTGGCTGGGAAAGGGAAGAAGTTCTTTTCTGGGTGCTTTCCTGCCTCTCTCTCTCTCTCTCTCTCTCTCTCTCTCTCTCTGTGTGTGTGTGTGTGTGTGTGTGTGTATGATTTTCTGTGTCTCCCTTCTCCTTCCCAACCAGGCTTGCTGGGAATGGGGAAATTTATTTTGGTTTGGGCTTCCCTGGTAGCCTTCCCTCTGGATCCTAACTCTCCCTAAAATAAAACTCGTAATTGACAATTTATCCTTCTCTGAATCCACGTTTTCAATTCCTTGACAATATGGACAAGGACCCAAAGTTGGAGTCCACATGTCTCAAGTCTCCTGCATCTCTATGGATATTCAATTGTTCACTGGGCTTCAAAAATACTACATCAGGGCTGGAGAGATGGCTTAGCGGTTAAGCTCTTGCCTGTGAAGCCTAAGGACCCCTGGTTTGAGGCTCGATTCCCCAGGACCCACGTTAGCCAGATGCACAAGGGGGCGCATGCGTCTGGAGGCACTGGCGTGCCCATTCTCTCTCTCTCTCTCTCTTTCTCTCTATCTGCCTCTTTCTCTCTGTGTCTGTTGCTCTCAAATAAATAAATAAAATTTTTTAAAAATTAAAAAAAACACTACATCAGTGGAGCATGGTGGTGCACACCTTTAATCCCAGCACTGGGGAGCCGGAAATAGAAAGGTCACTGTGAGTTTGAGGCCAGCCTGAGACTAAAGGGTGAGTTCCAGATCAGCCTGGGCTAGAGTGAGATCCTATCTCAAAAAAAAAAAAAAAAAAAAAGCATCAGTGTTCATACGCCAACTCTGCTATGAAAAAGCATCATAGAGGGCTGGAGAGATGGTTTAGCAGTTAAGCATTTGCCTGTGAGGCCTAAGGACCCCGGGGTTCAAGGCTCCATTCCCCAGGACCCACATAAGCAGATACACTAGGTGGCATGCATCTGCAGTTTGTTTGCAGTGGCTGGAGGCCCTGGTGCACCCACCCTCTCCCTCTTTCCCTGTGTCTCTTTCTCTCTCTGTCGCTCTCAAACAAATAAAATAAATATATAAAAAAGCATAGATTCAACACATAAACACCTAGTATGGAGTATTATCAATAACAGAACTTTTCCTGCTCTTATGGAATTGTTACTTTAATGAAGGGTGTCCTCAAACAAATGAACAAGATATATTTTGTCCATATACTCAGGTAGTGCTGATTTTATGAAGTGCAATTTTATATTTCATAACTTCATGTTAGTGATAGGTCTATGAAAGAAACAAAGCAAAGTGGTGGGCTAGGTGCTGGGGTTTGGAAAGCATGGGATAGATGTTGGAGCCAAGGAAATTAATACATCTAAGTGGTGGTAAACTGAGCATGCCTGGTATCTTAGGTAGCACCTAAGCACTGTGAAGAGCTTGGAAAAGTATCTTCTACGTAGAGAAAACAGGAAGTATAAGAAACTCGCAGTGGGCCAGAGTTTATCAACTTATCTTCTCACTCTGGCCCAGGCTGACCTGGAATTCACTATGGAGTCTCAGGGTGGCCTCGAACTCACGGCGATCCTCCTACCTCTACCGCCACACCCAGCACATAAGTCAGTGAATGTAAGGCTGCTGTGAGAGAGGCTTAGAAAGCAAGAAACCTCATGTTGGTGCCAAGTTAGAGCTGAGGGCGGGTGGGCACAGTATCAAAGCTCTGTGAACCACGGTGAGAAGTTTGGATCTGATTCTAATAGCATCAGAAAATAACGGAGATTACTAAGCATGTGGGTAGGAGAATCTGTTTTTTTTTTTTTTTTTCTTTTAAGGAACAATGTCTTACAATCTGTAGCTATTATTAATTTTTTTAACCTATAAGTTTTTTTGTTTATTTTGAAATGGAGTTTTACTCTATCCAAGGCTGGCTTGACCCTCACCATGTAGCCCAATACAGCTTCAACTCACGACCCCAGCCCCCTAAGCCCTGGAATTACAGGTATGAATCTCCATGGTCTGCTGCTTAAAATAGTTTTTTTTTTAATTTTTGTTTGTTTATTTATTTATTTGACAGCGACAGAGAGAAGGAGGCAGAGAGAGAGAGAGAGAGAGAGGATGGGCACGCCAGAGCCTCCAGCCTCTGCAAACGAACTCCAGATGCGTGTACCCCCTTGTGCATCTGGCTAACGTGGGTCCTGGGGAATTGAGCCTCGAACCAGGGGTCCTTAGGCTTCACAGGCAAGCGCTTAACCGCTAAGCCATCTCTCCAGCCCTAAAATAGTTTTGAATTGTGAGATATAACACATATAGGACAAATACACAAAGGAAATGCAAAGTTTAGCAAATAGTTGGAAGAGCAAAAATAATGCATCCACAACATAGTCAAGAGAGAGATCACGGAACATTTCCATCTCCTAGAAGCGTTCCCAGTACCTATTGTTCCTTGCAGAGCCCAGCCTCTTCTCTCCTCTCAAGTGTCATCACCATCCTGATACACATTGTGTTCAGTTCCCTGGTTTTGCTTTGAGTTTTCCTCTTAACAATGCATTCCTGTCCAATATAACTTGCTGTCGCCTCTTATTAAATTAAGTTTTATATAACTGTTATTTGATATCTGCCTTAGGATGGTCAGTGGAAAATCTCCTTACAGATTTTCTCTTCCTTAGCATGAAATTCAAACAAATTGTTTAGGGGATAACATCTTGGGGCTGGGGAGATGGCTCAGTGGGTAAAGTGCTTGCCCTGCAAGCATGAAGACCTAGTGAGAATTCCCAAAACCCACATGAAAATGCTGGGCATAGGGCTGGAGAGATTGCTCAGTGGTTAAGGCGCTTGCCTGCAAAGCCTAAGGAGCTATGTTCGACTCTCCAGATCCCATGCAAGCCAGATGCACAAAGGTGAGGCAAGTGCAAGACCACGCATGTCCACTAGGTGGTGCAAGTGTCTGGCGTTCTATTGCAGTGGCTGAGGCCCTGGAGTGCCAAGTCTCTCTCTCTCCTCACTCTCTGTCTGTCTCTAAAAAAAAAAAAAAAAATTAAAAAAGAAAATGTTGGGCATAGTGATGAATACCTATACTGGGGGAGCAGAGACAGAGGATCCTCTAGGCTTACTGGCTAGCTAGGGTATCAGAATCAGTGAGCTATAGGCTCAGCGACAGACCCTATCTCAAAAAGTAAGATGGGGAGTGATTGAGGAGACATCAGACATTGACCTCTGACCTTTACACGCACATACACACATATACATGTCAACATATATGGGAAACATTTTTATCCACTCACAACAGTCTACTACATACCCTAGAGTAACCAATTCAATTGTTTCAAAAAGTGACAGCCAAGAGAAACAAAGACAAAATTCTTGGGCAAAACACGAAGCAAGAGCCTTAACCACTGAGCAATCTCTCCATCCCCCTCTTTAAATTAAAAATATATGTATTTTATTGGCCGGGCGTGGTGGCGCACACCTTTAATCCCAGCACTTGGGAGGCAGAGGTAGGAGGATCGCTGAGAGTTCAAGGCTACCCTGAGACTCCATAGTGAATTCCAGGTCAGCCTAGACCAGAGTGAGACCCTACCGCAAAAAACAAAAAACAAACAAACAAAAAATATATATATACATATATGTATTTTATTTTTATTGATTTGAGTGAAGTAGGAAGAAGGAAGAGAGAGAGAGAATGGGTGTACCAGTATGAGTGATTGGGTAAAATCCTGGTGTAGCAGACAGCTTCACGTTGCTGGGATGAACTTCCAAACCAGGCAGTTATGGGAGGAAGGGATGTATTGAAGCTTACAGATTCAGGGAAAGTTCCATAATGGCAGGAAAAGAGAATACCCACCACCAAAAGAAAGAACAACAACAACAACAACAAAAACCAAACCAGCAGCCAAAGCACAAGGAACCCAGGCACTTTGCATATCTTAGGTTACAATTCAGATCCACCTTAGGACTGAGCCCTAGGATCCACTCACAGGTGGCTGGAGATCTAAGTTGCAAGCTTTAATGAACTCCTGAATGTATTGGAGGACATCCACTCAAACAATCACACCTCACCTTATAGTAACTTTGGTCATATGGTAGGGTCTAACGATATGAATTTTTATTAGACAACAAAAGAAACTAACCATACATTTAATTTTATAGTATATAAAAGAGACCTCTTAAAAGTACATAATCTGGGGCTGGAGAGACTGCCGAGTGGTTAAAGACACTTGCTTGTGAACTGGAGAGATGGCCCAGTGGCTAAGGCATTTTCCTGCAAGATCTAGCAACAACCCAAGTTCAATTCCTCCATGCCCATGTAAAGCCAGATGCACAGTGGCACATGCACCTGGAGTTCTTTTGCAGTGTCTGCAGGCCCTGGCGTGTCCATTTTCTCTGTCTCTCTTCTATCTCTCTCTGCTTGAAAACAAATAAATAATTTTTTAAAAAGATGCTTGCAAAGCCTGATGTCCCAGCTTTGGTTCCACAGTACCCACATAAAGCCAGTCAAAATGACACATGCATCTGGAGTTCAGTTGAAATGGTAGGAGGCCCTGGCATACCCTCTCTCTCTCTCTCTCTCTCTCTCTCTCTCTCTCACACACACACACACACACACACAAATGAACGCATCAATATTAAAAATTTAAAAGTTCTAAAAAGTGCATAATCTCATTTCCTAACTTAAATGGGAAGCTCAGGGTGCTATACACGGGTGCTATTGCATTACAGTGTTGATGAAAGGGGCTTGGGGGTGATAGCTTCATCAGGAAAGTATTTGCTTTGCAAGCATGAGGACCCAAGTTTAATCCTCATCACCCACACTTGAAAAAGAAAAGGAAAGAAAAGAAAAGCCAGGCGTGGTGGCAAAACACTTGTAACTGGAGCGGAGGGGCCAGACACTTCTCTAAGGCTCCCTGGCCAGCCAGGCTTGCCTACTCAGTGAGGCTCAGGCCAGTGAGAGACCCTGTGGATGATGACTGAGGGACAGCCTCCAGCGTTGTCCTCTGACCTCCAGATGCGCGTGTAAAAATGTGCGTGCGCACACCCACGGGCACGCACACGTGCACAACGCTGAGGAGCATCACGGTGTGGGGTCACGCCTTTACATGCTGAACCGGCGCGATGACCTCCCTAGCACGCCTGTTACCCCAAACTGTCAGAAATAAAAGCGTCATCAGTATGGCATAAGCCATCCTAGCCGTCAGGATCACCACGATTCTTTGTTCCCAACTACTGGGGCTCTGCAAAAGGATATAATCAGCCCTCCAATTTGCAAGTTTAATTAGCTGAACTACGGCGAACTGTTGATTCCGAACTGGCTATAGCACAGTGAGTCAGACCATATGCTCTCTGTCACTGGGATGTGAGCCTATAAACAGACTGTCTACCGGAGAAAACTCGCAGATGACTGATAAAAGAAATTTTGGCAATGGCCTATGATCGCAATTGGCACCAACTGAGCAAAATATTGACGCTGGTAGAAAAAAAAACGAGTTGAGCAGCCCAGAAAGCCTCGCAGACCTGACAGATTTTTTTTTTAATTGGGTCTTTATGGATTGGAAAAAGGTGAGAAACTGAAGCAAACATTTTTAGGAGCGTATCCAAGATAAACGACTGCAGATGCGTGTGGCTTCGTCCTACTCCTTGGTTCTCATTCTGGAGTAGGAGAGAGAGAGAGATCGATGGCTATTCATGCAGCAAGGAAGGGGGGGGGTGTTCGGTGACCCGACCCCCTAGCCAGCTGGTCCCTGACAATCACCCACGAACGCACCACGCCGTCTGTCTCGAACGGCTCCGCATCAGGATGCATCAGCCGGTGCAGCGTCGTCACAGGGCTGCGGGCGACGGGAAGGCAAACACCGGTGGCAGCTCACAGATCTTGAATTCCGAAGCGGTACCAGCACAGTGCTCGTTCTACATTGTTCCGAAGACAAGTGGGAGATGACAGAATCCCAGAATAGCAGAGCCGCTTACCTAACTGTTAGTGTCAAAATCCTGCTAGATTGCTGCCTGGCTTCCTTCAATGGAACACTCGTGAGCGCTCGGTTATCAGAAACACAAAGTTATTGTGATGCGACCCCTGCATCCACCTCTTAGTGGCTGAGTTATCTTTTCAGACCAGCGGTTTCTATACATATACACCGAGGGGGGAATTTTTCCTTCTTTTTCTTTTTTTTATTTTTTAACTCAGCAGAGAGTTTTGAGCACATGTGACATGCCAGGCACTCTATGCAAGTCACAGGAAAGGCAGACGTGCCCGAGATACTATAGGTCCTGCTCTCAATTTACTAGGAAAGAAATATGTGAACAGATAAGCTATGACACCATGAAGCTCATGTTGTAAACGGAGCAAAGTGCTTTGCAAGTTTCTAGTCCAACGGACGGATGACTGACTGTCTGGCAAAGCGAGGAATGATTTTAGGGGGAAAACTGACACAAGAGCTGGGTTTAGAGATGTTCCCTAGATGGAAACGTCAGGAGAATTAGAGGAGCTGAGCATGTTTGTAGAACCGATCGTGGTCATGGTTTCGTGACTAAGTACTTATTTCTGGAAATAAAAACCTATCAGCTATTTATTGCCTGTTTGTTTGCTTTGTTGTTGTTGTGTTTTCAAGGTAGGGTTGCAACTTTAGCCTAGACTGACCTGGAACTTGGAGCTCACTCTGTAGTCCCAGGCTGACCTCGAACTCACAACGATCCTCCTACCTCTCTGCCTCCTGAGTGCTGGGATTAAAGGGCGCACCACCACACCTGGCTTCCTATAAGCTATTTTTTAAATATTTATTTATTTGACAGAGAAAGAGGGGGAGAGAGAGAGAATGGGTGTGCCAGGGCCTCCAGCCACTGCAAACGAACTCCAGATGTGTGCGCCACCTTGTGCATCTGGCTTACGTGGGTCCTGGGGAATTGAACCTGGGTCCTTTGGCTTTGCAGGCAAACGCCTTAACCACTAAGCCATCCCTCCAGCTCTCTATAAGCTATTTTTAAAATAAAATGAAAAATAGTATGGGGCAATATAGAGGTACAAGGGAAGGAAGGGGGGGGATACAGAGACAAAAGAAACAACACAAAAAGAATGTAGTGGAACTCACTGAGTTCTCTACAAGAGAAGCCTTCTAGAAGCTTGTCGGTTAAGCTGGAGACTTCTGGTTTATCCTGTTCACACCGGTGCTGAGGTCAGACTGGCCGACCTGAGTTGCTCAACATTACTACATCCCTTTAAGGGGTTCTATCCCGTTCATACCAGGGGCTGCTTCTCACCTCATTAGCAACTTATGGCAGGAAAAGGGTTTAGTTCAGTGTACAGTTTGAGAAAGTAGACTACATCATGGTGGAGAAAGCAAGACAGGAGCAGACAGTCACTGTCACACCCTTGCATCAGCAGGAAGGAAGGAGAGAGAAAGAGGGAGGGAGAGAGAGAGAGAAGGGAACAAGAGGGGCCAGGCTATGACACCACAAGACTCACTCCCAGTGACACACTTCCTTTAGCAAGGCTCCACGTCCTGAAGGTTCCACAACCTTCCCAAACAGCTGGGGCCCAAAGTGTTCAAACACATTAGCCTGTGGGGGATATTTTACGTTCAAACCATCATAAAAGCCATAACTTGTAGACATTAAATAGGTACAAAGATGTTTGTGTGTCAATCAAATACAGCCAGATAGATGTTAAAAAAAAAAATTCCCAAGACAGACTAGGAAGAAAAGATATTTTATGATTAGCCTGCCTTGGAAGTGGGAGAAGGAAGTGATTTGAAAGTGGAGTGGCAGGAGATGAGGAGCAAGAAGAAAGCTTGACGCGAGCATGAAGTCACAGTGCACACGGACAACCCCACTAAGGAGGGCCCTCAGTGGAGTGGGGGTGGGGAGAGGGGCTATAAGAGTATAACCCAATGGGAATATGACCAACATGCAGTATGTTCATACAGTAGGGGTTTCAATTAACAAAAATAAAAATAGGGGCTGGAGAGATGGTTTAGCAGTTAGGTGCTTGCCTGTGAAGCCTAAGGACCTCGGTTCAAGGCTCAATCCCCCAGGACCCATGTTAGCCAGATGCACAAGAGGGCGCACGCATCTGGAGTTCATTTGCAGTGGCTGGAGGCCCTGGCGCGCCCATTCTCTCTCTCTCTCTATCTGCCTCTTTTTCTCTCTGTCACTGTCAAATAACTAAAAATAAACAAAAATAAAACCAAAATAAAAATAAATAAAAGAAATGAAACTTGGGTTGGATTGCAAAGGTGTCTTGCATGCAAGGCTATGATGCTGGGTTACTTGCTCTTGTGGACAGCAGAAAAACAGCAAAGATTTACAGAGATGAAGAAAAAATAGATTTGTTGTTAAGGATGTAAACTCAGACTACAGTGAAAGAATGAAGTAAGTGGAGAGATATTACTGGCATGGAAATCATGAAGGAAGGCTGGAATTTAGCAAATGGTGAAAAGCCATGGGCTGAAAGAGATGAAGAGATGGCTTAGTGGTTAAGGTGATTGCCTGCAAAACCTAAGGACCCACATTTGATTCCCTAGTACCCATATAAGTCAGATACACAAAGTGGTGCATGCGTTCGGAGTTCATCTGCAGCGGCTTGAAGCCCTGGCACTCCCATTTTCTATCTGTCTTTCTCTCTCTCTAAATAAATTAAACAAAATATGTTTTTAAAAGAGAACAGAAGCCATTAACCTTGAGCAATTATTATTACTGGGAGCTGCAGAACAGTGCCCTTACAGGAAGGATGATATTTGGGAAACATACTCGTGAGAACCCTAGAGGTTCTCAGCACAAACCAAAGGAGCCGACTTTATTCATGTTGATGATACACTCTTCTGCCTTTATAGCCTAGCATCTCGAGTCCATATTCTATATACCACAGTTTCAGAATGAGCTACGGTCGCCTGGTTACATGTGATGGGCCCTGTGAAGTTAGACACAACAACACCTGCAGGCAGAGGAGAAGCCGCGCCCTTCCTGGACTTCCAAAACAACTGTCTCGTACGACTCCATCCTCGCTCTCAGATTCAAGCCTAATAAAAATGGAAATACAAGTGCATGCGGCCCAGTTGAGGGAGGATCACAGGCTGAACAAGGTCCAGTGAACAGAGAGCGGGTGAAGGTGATCTGAGGCCATTGTGTGGTTACCCACAGTACCGGGGAGACGCTGTTGTTGGAAGAGGTGGACGACGGGGAAGATCTCGGAGGAATAGCTTTTTTTTTATGAAAAGAATTTTACTGCCTATGGTTCCTTAACTCTGCCAGTGGTTTTCTCGATGGCTTGAGGAAATGTCTGTGCTGTATAGTCATTTTCCCAGCGGATGTAAAGGTCCTCTGGAGAATCACCTCTTCACAGCACCTTCCACCACACTGGGCTGTTAGTTGCAGACTCCGAAATGAGACCTGGATGGGAATCCTAGATCAGCGAATGCATTTGGGAAGCTTGCTTAAACTCTTTAAATCACAGCTTTTGTTCTTCATGGGCTTGCCGTAGGTGATGAATAAACCAAGCATTTATCTCAGGACTGGAAAGGTGGCTCAGAGGTTAAAGATGCTTGCTTGCAAAGCCTGACAGCCTGGGTTTGATTGCCAGTACCCATGTAAAGCCAGATGCACAAAGAGGCGCATGCATCTGGAAGCCATTTGTTAGCGGCAGGAGGCCCTGGTGCAATCATACTCACTCTCGTTCTGTCTGCCTCTTTCTCTTCCAAATAAATAAATGCAAATGTAAAAACATCTATTTCAGTGTTTTGCACGTGAAATGAAAATTGTCATTCGTGAAAATCACAGTGCCTGTCATAAACTTTTAATAATATAAGTCGATAGCACAAACTACTTAGAAATCTAAATAGACTATTTTCATTTGTAAATATGAACTCCTGTGTGTAGTGACAAGTCTCACATGTTTGTCTTCAGTGTTGTACTGAGTGGAATGAGGTGAATCAAACTTGGACAACTCAGCTAGGTCATTTAAAGGCAACAACATATTTGAGCCACAATAGTTTTAGGCCTTTCTATGTTATCTTAGGCTTAGAGCCCTGCTGGAAAGCTATCTGAGGCACATGTTGTTAGGGTTGAAGTATGCCAATACTAAAGGAATCTTTTTTAAAAATATATTTTTAATTTTTTTATTATTTATTTTGAGAGGGGGAGAGAGAAAATGGGCGCACCAGGGCCTTCAGCCACTGTGAACGGAGTCTAGATGTGTGCGCCTCCTTGTGGCACATGTGCAACATTGCATGCTTGCGTCACTCTTGTGCATATGGCTTAGGTGGGACCTGGAGATTCGAACATGAGTTCTTAGGCTTCGCAGGCAAGTGCCTTAACCACTAAGCCATCTTTCCAGCCCACTAAAGGAATCTTAATGGGACTGAGCCAGGTAAAGATTGTGAAGTTGGAGGCAAAAGGGTCAACAATCTCTATGGTTAGACATGCTCTACCCAGAAGCATGATTTTTCTCCCATTATCTCCAACTAGCAATTTTCAGTTGTGCTTCTCCATGAGTGTGGACGCCAATTAGTTGTCACCCCCCAGGCTGCCTTATTAGCCTGAGATAGGACTAATTGCTCTGGAATAAGAAACCTGAGTTTGGCCACTTGTGACAAGCTCTTTCCTGAACTTGTTAGCATGGTTTCATGTGTTTCTCACCTTGATTAAGAGGGAAACTTTAATGTAAGACAGAGAACTGGGGCCTGACCTGAGATGAACAGATCTGTAATTTTGCCCTTGCGCCCCTGTGCCGCATTAAAATAACACATAATAGAGAAGCAATAGGGTCTCTCTGGAGAGCACCGCGTGAAACAAGCCTGGATGTAAATGACAGCTGCTTTGCATTCACTGGCTAGGACTCCATTTTTTAAAAAGTATTCATAGGAACTGGTCGTGGTGGCTCATGCCTTTAATCCCAGCGCTAGGGAGGCAGAGGTAGGAGGATCTCTGTGAGTTCGAGGCCACCCTGAGACTACATAGTGAATTCCAGGTCAGCCTGGACTAGAGTGAGACTTGAAAAACAAAACAAAACAAAAGAAATCAGAGCAGTTTTGCAAATTGTACACAGACAAAAGGGGTGGGAGCTTTTTAATAAAGAATTTGCATTTATAAATGATCTGTATTAGAATATAACAAATCTCCAGTTATAGATGATTACTACCCATGTTGTACAACAGATCCCTTCTATTTTAGTTGCTAAAATAAGGGCTACACAACTCAAAAAAAAAAAAAGTATTCATAGGGCTGGATAGATTGCTTAGTGGTTAAGGCGCTGGCTTGTGAAACCTAAGGACCCAGGTTCAATTCCCCAGTACCCATGTAAGCCAGATGCACAAGGTGGTGCATGCATCTGGAGTTCGTTTACAGTGGCTAGAGGCCCTGGCACGCTCATTCACTTCTCTCTCTTTCTGTCTGTGACTGTTTCTCATAAAATAAATGAAAAAAAAAAAAACAAGGGAAAAAGCATTGATATGCATTATTTATGTAGACACACATATATTTTCTTATGCTAAATATTTCCATTGTCATCAATACCTACAAATGAATAATTTTTTAAGCTTTTCATATTCCTATATATTAAACCTGTTGAGTACCAAAGCTGTTCTTAGCACGTCCTCATAGAACCACCAAGCAGCCTCATTCTACAAACTGAACACCTGCTGGAACAAAAATACCGGAGGATGAAGAGGCAGTGTGGTCTTTCCTTAGGAAGAGCATTTTCTGTAATGTGTTGTGTTGACAACTGCTTCTAAGTGGAGGAATGTTGAGCTTGGAACTCTGGTGTTTGCGTCTCCGCTTTATAAACACAGCTAAACTGGTTCAATTTCTGCTTTGGTCTCTCATTCCAGGGCAGAAATAGAATGTTTGTTTTTGGAATGATAATTAGCTGGAGTTATGTGAGAAGTTTTTCCAAATTTTGGTGAGAGAGCAGTTGATGAGAGAATTGATGACGCTAGAGACAGAGTCACAACAAACACCCCAGACCAATCTCCTAAAATCTCCCTTCAGTAATGAGGAGCTGGATGGGCTCACTGACTACCATGTCAGCTGATATCAAAGGCAGTGCGTCATGTGGTCCCAGTGGTCTCAGATTCATTGTGTGAGTTCTGGGAATCCAGAACAGCATCTGTGTACTTGTCTCCTAAAGGCTAATGCATTCAACCTTCCTCCGAGAACTACCCCGAGGCTATTGGAATCCCTTTGACCAGCCGTCCTGAGATGAGCAAGTGGCCAGCAGTCGATGGCCTCTGACTGTCCAGTGCCAGGACTCTGAAGCTCAGTCAACTCTTTTGTCTCAAAATAACTCACTTGGCCCTGAACAGCGGGAGGAACAAGCAGGCCAGAAGGTACAAAGCCATTCATGTTAGGGTGGAGTTATTGTGTTTAGGGATTAGTTTACAAAGGAAGGAAATGTTTTTTTAAAATGCATAGCTTTACCTTAATCCTCCTCCCAAGTGATTTATACCATTTCTCTGATTCACTAAAAATAATATATCAAGGGCTGGAGAGATGGCTTAGCAGTTAAGGCACTTGCCTGCAAAGCCAAAGGACCTAGGTTCAAGTCCCCAGAACCCACATAAGCCAGATGCACAAGGTGGCACGTGCATCTGGAGTTCATTTGCAGTGGCTGGAGGCACTGGTGCGCCCATTCTCTCTCTCTTTGTCCTCTCTCTCTTTCTTTCTGCCTCTCTCAAATAAGTAAATAAAATATTTTTTTAATTATGTCAAGATGAGGACTTGTTCTTTCAGCACAAATTAAAGAGAGAAATATCTTCTGGAGAATCAGGCAACTAAGTTGAAGATGAACGATTACCAGTATACATGGAAAGCAAGCTGGCCAAAGAAAACACTGAAGAAAAAGGTTATTAAGGTCAGAACTAGTAGGTTATTCTGTGTTCACACACACACACACACACACTCTCTCTCTCTCTACACATGGGTATTTAGGATGGACAGGCAAAAGTTCTGAAATTCACGAAGACAACAGTCAAGCCAGCAGCACTGTGAAATGGACATGATTCTGAAGCTAAGTTATGTTTATGTACTTGGTTCTTCCAGCAAGGAGATTGGCAGGACGAGGGGAGAGACCTGTCCCACCAGCAAGGGCTCAGCTCCTGAGACGACACCTCAACAAAGTGTGTCCCGTTCTCTCCGAATGACGGCTGAGTTACTGGAGAGCACTTGTGCTCTCAGAGCATTACGTAGCATATGCTGCTTGTGAGCTGATTTTCATGACCATAGAAGAAGTCATATTTGCAGGATTTTTTTGTGGGAAGCATTTTAGACTGTGGATATCATAAAGACCAGATTGTTATGAGTAAAACAGGACTTGTGATAACAATTCCTGTGTAAAGTAATCTCGTCCTTGTAGCAGGCCTGAACGCAGAGATAGCAGCGTATGCATTCTTTGAAGACTACTGTCTGTTCCCAGACTGAAAGCACATATATGAGGGTTAAATATAGCCAGGTTCAAGGATTGCAAAGTTCAAGTGAGTGGGGAGAAAGAGAATAAAAATAGACCATACCAGAAGATAAAAAGAAAGAAAAGAAGGCAAAAGGAAGGAGATATGCTCAAGAAAGAAATTCCCATTGTTAAACTGCAGGTAACTCAATAGAAAAATAGGAAGACTTGACCCTGTTATGTGATATTAAAGTCATACGTAATTGTCATAAAGAAATTCTCTAAGGAGCTTATTAATGCGTGTGAACATGAAGAATTCCTGATCATGTAAGTATATGTTGAATAAGTCAGTGACTGTTCTTTACTAAATCAATTTTTAAATGAGTGGATTGGAATAAATTCACTCATAATTTAGCTTTCTTATAGAAGAGAAACAAAAACTACTTGAAAGTGGACACTGTTAAGTGATGTTCTGCTTTCAACATGTTAAAAAATACTTAAGCAAATGCTGATGTACTATATTAAATCAGTCAATACAGATGAGCTGGCAAGTGGATTTCAAATATGTAATCTATTAGGAAAGAAACTAGAATAAAAACACAAATTTTGAAGCTATCATATAGATTTTAGAGACTAAGTGTACATAATACACACACACACACACACACACACACATATATATATATAATCACTCCAATAAAAAAAAAACTCAAGAAACTAGGTATAGAAGGAACATATCTAAACATAATATAGGCTATATACAACAAATCAATAACCAACTTCATACTAAATTGTGGAAAAAATTTAAAATATTTCCTCTAAAATCAGGAATAAGACAAGGGTTCTCACCCTCTTGACTCATTCAGTGTGGAGGTTGATGTTTTAGCTAGAGCACCCAGACAAGTGAAAGAAACGAAAGGCATACAAATAGCAAAGGAAGACTTCCTTGTTTGTTGAGGGAATGATCCCACACTCCAAAGACCCTAAAGATACCACTAAAAACCTGGACCTATAAAAACTCTTCAAAGTAGAGATCCATGTAAAAAATACCATCAGCTTTTCTGAATACCAATAGCACCTTTGATGAGAAATAATTTGGGAAAAGAGGGAAAAAAAAATCCCATTCACAATACATTTTTTAAAAATCTGAGAATAAGTCTCTATAATTAAAAAAATTAAAACATTGAATAAAGAAATTGAAGGGCCAGAGAGATGGCTTCATTTAAGGCACTTGCGTGCAAAGGCTAAGGACCCATGTTTGACTCTCTGCATCCCACAGTAAGCCAGACGCACAAAGTGATACAAGCATGCAAGGTCGCACATGCACACAAGGTGGCGCACGCATCTGGATTTCTATTGCAGTGGCTGGAGGCCCTGGCACACCAGTTCTCTCTCCCTCTCTCTCTCCCCCTCTCACTATCACTCTTGCTCTCTTATGAAATAAAAATAAAAATAGTAATAAAGAAATTGAAGACACCAGAAGATGTAAAGGCCTCCCATGCTGATGGGCTGATAGAACTAATATTGTAAAAAAAAAAAAAATCCTATATTGCTGACCATAATCAGATTCAATGCAATCACTGTCAAAATTTCAATGCCATTCCTCTCAGAAATAGGAAAAGCAATCCTAAAATGTATATAGAAGCACAAAAGATCCTAAATAGCCAAATCAATTCCAAGCAGAAAGAACAATGCTGGTGTTATCACAATCTTAAGTTATACTACAGAGCCATAGAAAGAAAAACAGCTTAGCACTGCTCCCAAACTGACATGTAGATTAATAGAATAGAATAGAAGACCCACAAACAAATCCACGCCTCTGCAGCATCTAATTTTTTATTTACCAAAAATGTAAAAAAAAATTAAAATTAAAAAAAGAAAAAAGAAAGACAGCCTTTTAAACAAATGGTTCTGGGAAAACTGGATTTCCACAAGTAGAAAAATGAAATTAGATCCATATCTATCACACTGCATTAAATGCATCAAATGAGGGCTGGAGAAATGGCTTAGCGGTTAAGTGCTTGCCTGTGAAGCCGAAGGACCCAGGTTCAAGGCTCGATTCCCCAGGACCCACGTTAGCCAGATGCACAAGGGGGCGCACACATCTGGAGTTCCGTTTGCAGTGGGTCCATTCCCTCTCTGTATCTCTATCTGCCTCTTTCTCTGTGTCTGTCACTCTCAAATAAATAAATTTTAAAAAGTGAAGAAAAAAAAATTTTTAAAATTCAAATGAGCTAGGCGTGGTGACGCACGCCTTTAATCTCAGCACTCAGGAAGCAGAGGTAGGAGGATCGCCATGAGTTTGAGACCACCCTGAGACTCCATAGTGAATTCCAGGTCAGCCTGGACTACAGTGAGGCATTACCTTTAAAACTGATTTTGTTTAGGTATTTTTGTCCCAAACAACAACAAAGTCAGGATATATTGTTATACCCATTCTAAGGGTGACAGTAGTTTGCCAAGCTTCACACAACGATTGATGCCTCTGTTCTGTGTTTGTGTCCCCTCTGACTTCCGGTGTTAACACCCTGAGCCCTTGAAACGGCATGTGGCAATGGAGACTTGGGTTAGCATAAGGCTGTGGGTGGAGTGACCATGCTGGGATCGTGGGTCTTATTCTGGTATAAGGACCAGAGAGTTCTTTCTCCTTATGTGATGATACACCGAAAACATAGGTGTCTGTAATCCAGAAAGAAGATCTTCAACAAGCCTTTGACCATGCTGATACTTGGATCATGGGCCTACAGCTTCAAGAAGTGTGAGGAGAGCTGGAGAGATGGCTTAGCGGTTAAGGCACTTGCCTGCGAAGCCTAAGGACCCAAGGTTCAATTCCCCAGAACCCACATAAGCCAGACTCACATGGTGGCAAATGCATCTCGAGTTCATTTGCAGTGGCTTAAGGCCCTGGTGGGCCCATTCCCTCCCTCCCTCCCTCTCCCTCCCCCTAATAACTAAATAAATAAATAAACAAAATATTTTAAAAAAAACTTTTAAAAAGAATTGTGAGGAATAATAAATAGTTTAAGGGAAAAAATGATCAAAAACCATAATTAAACATTTGAAACTGTCAAATAAAAGCATCAATAAAATACTTCAACTCATGGAATTACATGAAACTAACAAGCTTCTGCACAGTACAGGAAATAATGAACAGAGTGAAGAGACAGTCTACAGAATGGGGAAAAATAAGTCTTTTTTTTTTCAACTAGACATCAGATAGGGAATTAATTGCTAGACGATGTAAGGAACTACAAAAATTAAACACCAAAACAAAATCAATCACCTAATGGGTTAATGAACTGAATAGAAAAGTCTCAAGAAATTCAAATGACCAGTAAATATCTGGGAATTTTTTCAGCACCCGTAGTCATCCATCCGGGAGATGTGAATGGAAACTGCTTTGAAATCCCATCTCGCCCCGATCAGAATTGCTAATATCAAGAAAACAAAAGACAACAAATCCTATGACGGATGTGGGGAAAGAGGAGCCTTTATTCACTGCTAGTGGGAATGTGAAATGGTGCAATCAATATGGAAATTAGTATACAGGTTCCCCCAAAAGCCAAAAATAGAACGACCACATGACCCAGCGACGCCACTCCTGGGTGTATAGCCAAGGGACTTTCTGTCTACATCCTGCAACATGCCACTACACATCCATGGTTTTTGCTGCTCTATTCCCAATCGTTAGAAAGCGGAAGCAGCCTAGATAATCTACCGAACGATAAATGGATCAGAAAATGCGGTTCATACATAGCATGGGATTTTGTCCAGTAACAAGAAAGAATGGAACCACGGCCTTTGCAGGAAAACTGATTGAACTAAAGACCATTATGTTAAGCGAAATGAGCCAGACTTAGACGATGAACACCACATATTTACTTTTCCATGTGGAATTCAGATTTAAATGTGTGTGTGTGTGTGTGTGTGTGTTATATGAAAATAGAAAAGAGGCCATGAAAAGGAAGGAAGAGTAAGGGCGAAGGAGAGTGAGAGAGAGGGAGAGAATGGGCGCACCAGGGCCTCCAGCCACTGTCATCAAACTCCGGATGCGTGCACCACCTTGTGCACATGTGAGACCTTGCTCACTCGTGTCCTCTTGTGCATCTGGCTTACGTGGGATCTGAAGAGCAGGACATGTGTTCTTAGGCTTTGCAGGCAAGAGCTTTAACTGCAAAGCCGTCTCTCCAGCCCCCAAGTATTTCTTATCGTGTTTAGTAGTTTGGTTCTGTGAGCATCCCCTTTTCTGGTTAAGTTACTTTCAACCAAAGAGTTATAATAATTCATAACATGAAATTAGTAGACTCGTTAAGATGATTGAAAATACAATTGTTAGTAAACAAATATAGCTAAAAAACACACTTCAGGTATTTGTAAATTGAATTCTTTTTTAAAATATTTATTTTTATTTATTTATTTGACAGAGAAAGAGGAAAAGAGAGAGAGAGTGGGTGCACCAGGGCTTTCAGTCACTGCAAATGAACTCCAGATGCATGCGCCTCTTTGTGCATCTGGCTAACGTGGGTTCTGGGGAATCGAACCTGGGTCCTTTGGCTTTGCAGGCAAACACCTTAACCACTAAGCCATCCATCCAGCCCTGTAAATCGAATTCTTAAAGCTATACATATGACCTATTGTTTTTAAAATCAGCTCCTTCTTAACTCCTAAGTTGACTGGGTTGGCACATGTTGGTGTGAGGCATGTCTTTCTCAAACCTCACATGATGTCAGCACAACACTCACCTGATGTGAATTTAGGGGGAAGAAAAATGTCAGCCTTCTTCCAGAAACTTCCTCAGGTACCCTTAACTTAAAGAATTAAAAAAAAAAATACAGGACTCCAGCCCCAAAAACACCATCAGCTGCTCCGGTACCGGCCACAGCGGCTTCAGGGCAGCGAATCCAGCAGCGGAGGCTCCAGCGGCTTCAGCGGCAGAGGCGGATCCCGCAGCGGCAGCACCAGCGGATCAGAGGCGGAGGACCCAGCAGCGGCAGCTCCAGCGGATCAGCGGGGGCAGACCCAGCAGTGGCATCTCCAGTGGCGGATCCAGCAGCAGTGGTCCCAGCAGCGGCAGCTCCAGCGGCAGCAGCGGGGATCCAGCATCAGGGGCGCCAATCTGCAGGGCCACAGTTGCCAGGCTTGGTTTGCCCCACAGGAAAAGCCAGTACCCAGTTCCAGAAAGCAGAACAGCGGCCCAACATCCCAGCCAGCAACTTGACTGAGACCAAAAGCATCCAAAGAGGTAACTGGGATTGAACCAGGGAAGGGTCTCACCTGGTCACAAGCTGACTTGGATCCCTCAACAGACCAGAAATCTTAACTTCTTTGTTGATAGAGGATCTGGTTTTTATAATACCTAATCTTGCATAAATGCTCGGTGCTGTTCTTGACTGAATGTGTATAGGGTTTAGTTAAATTTTAGAATATACCTGTATTTTATTCCACTCAACCTATTTGAATACCCCCATAGCAGGCAAACTTAACCCCTAGGACCACGTGTCTAGATACTCTGAGAGTGGTAAGAGCCACACCTAACATCTTAATCTCCTACATAGAAGATATACAATATCAGATCAATAGATACAGCAAAGGATACCCAGCTAACTGGAAAATCTAAGCAGTAACTTAATCCAAGATGCAAAAATATATACATTATAACACAAGAAACACCAAAAACCAAGGCAATATAAATCCACCAAAAAGCATCAATGCTTCAGAAATGACCTCTAGTGAAAACGAGTTAGAGAAAATGCCTGAGAAAGATTTCAAAAGAATGATTGTAAATATGTTCAATGAACTCAAAGAAGAAATCAAAGGAATCAGAGAAGATACAGGACACCAATTTAACGAAATAAAGAAATCAATACAAGACATAAATAAGGAAATAGAAATAATGAAGAAAAACCAGTCAGAATTACTAGCAATGAAGAACACAGTTAATGAAATAAAAAACTCTGTAGAAAATCTCACCAGTAGAATGGATGAAGGAGAGGACAGAATATCTAAGCTAGAAGACCAGGTGGCAGATCTAATACAATCCAACAAAGAGAAAGACAAACTAATAGAAAAGTATGAATGGGAATTTCAAGATATTCGGGACACTATGAAAAGATCAAATATAAGAATTCAGGGCATAGTAGAAGGAGAAGAATTTCAATCCAAAGGTATAGTAGGCATCTTCAACAAAATCATAGAAGAAAACTTCCCCCAAATTGGGAAAGAGGTGCCAATGCAGATACAGGAAGCATTTAGAACACCAGCCAGACAAAACCTGGAAAGAACCTCTCCTCGCCATATTATAATCAAACTACCAAACACACAATCCAAAGAAAAAATATTGAAAGCAGTTAGAGAGAAAAATCAAGTTACCTACAAAGGCAAGCCCATCAGGATCACAGCAGATTACTCAACACAAACTTTCAAAGCCAGAAGGGCTTGGAGTGAAGTATTCCAAACTCTGAAAGATAACAACTGTCAACCAAGACTACTTTATCCTGCAAAACTATCCATTCAAATAGATGGAGAAATAAGGACATTCCATGACAAAAGCAGGCTAAAGGAGTATTTGAAGACAAAACCAGCTCTACACAAAATACTTGAAAGAATCCTCCATGCCGAAGAGAAAGAAAAACACACATATAAGGAACCTGGAAAACAGCAAACAACACTCAAATACTAGTTAATATAAGAGAGCAAAGGTAGAACCAGAACCACAAAAAAAAAAAAAAAAAAATGGCAAGCATAAATACACATCTTTCAATAATATCTCTTAATATCAATGGCCTCAATGCTCCAACCAAAAGACATAGATTTGCAGACTGGGTTAAAAAGCAGGACCCTACAATTTGTTGTCTCCAAGAAACTCACCTTTCTACAAAGGATGGACATTATCTTAGGGTGAAAGGTTGGAAAACGGTGTTTCAAGCAAATGGACCCAGAAAGCAAGCAGGGGTTGCTATTCTAATAGCTGACAAGGCAGACTTCACTCCAACATTAGTCAAGAAAGATAAGGAAGGTCACTTTATATTGATTAAGGGCACACTCCAACAGGAGGACATTACAATCCTAAACATATATGCACCTAACATGGGGGCTCCCAAATTCATCAAACAAACACTGTTAGAACTAAGGTCACAGATAACACCAAACACAGTGGTAGTTGGTGACTTTAACACCCCACTCTCATCAATTGACAGGTCATCCCGGGAAAAAATAAACAGAGAGGCATCTGGACTAAACGAGGTCATAGAAGGAATGGACCTAACAGACATATACAGGACATTTCATCCAAATGCTGCAGAATATACATTCTTTTCAGCAGCACATGGATCATTCTCTAAAATAGACCATATATTAGGACACAAAGCAAATCTTAACAAATTCAGGAAAATTGAAATAATTCCTTGCATTCTATCTGACCATAATGGAATCAAACTACAAATCAATAGCAAGAAAGGATATAGAGCATACACAAAATCATGGAAACTAAACAATACATTACTAAATGATGAATGGGTCAATGAAGAAATCAAGAAGGAAATCAAAAAATTTATAGAGTCAAACAATAATGAGAACACAACATACCAAAATCTCTGGGACACAATGAAGGCAGTTCTAAGAGGTAAATTTATAGCTTTAAGTGCCTATATTAAGAAATTAGAAAGGTCGCAAATAAATGACCTAATGCTTCACCTTAAAGCCTTGGAAAAAGAAGAACAAGGCAAACCAAAAATCAGTAGACGGGAAGAAATAATAAAGATTAGGGCAGAAATTAATGAAATAGAAACCAAAAAAACAATACAAAGAATTAATGAAACAAAGAGCTGGTTCTTTGAAAGGATAAACAAGATTGATAAACCCTTAGCAAATCTGACCAAAAGAAAGAGAGAAGAGACACAAATTAATAAAATTAGAGATGAAAAAGGTAACATCACGACAGATGCCAGAGAAATTCAAAAAATCATAGGGACATATTATAAAAACATATACTCCACAAAGTATGAAAATCTGAAAGAAATGGATGATTTCCTTGATTTATATGACCTACCTAAATTAAATCAAGATGAGATTAATCACTTAAATAGACCTATAACAAGCATGGAGATCCTAACAGTTATCAAAAATCTCCCAACTAAAAAAAGCCCAGGCCCAGATGGATTCACTGCTGAATTTTACCAGACCTTCAGGGAAGAGCTAACACCATTGCTTCTTAAGCTTTTCCATGAAATAGAAAAAGAAGGAATTCTACCAAACTCCTTCTATGAAGCCAGCATCACTCTGATACCAAAACCAGGCAAAGATAGAACAAAAAAGGAAAATTACAGACCAATCTCCCTCATGAACATAGATGCAAAAATTCTCAACAAAATATTGGCAAACAGAATACAACAATACATTAGAAAGATCATTCACCCTGACCAAGTAGGCTTTATCCCAGAGATGCAGGGATGGTTCAACATACGCAAATCTATAAATGTTATACATTATATAAATGGGTTGAAGGACAAAAATCACATGATCATCTCATTAGATGCAGAGAAAGCATTCGACAAAATCCAACATCCCTTCATGATAAAAGTCCTACAGAGACTGGGAATAGAAGGAACATATCTCAATATAATAAAGGCTATTTATGATAAGCCTACAGCCAACATATTACTAAATGGGGAAAAACTGGATGCTTTTCCACTAAAATCAGGAACAAGACAAGGGTGTCCACTGTCCCCACTTTTATTTAATATAGTTCTGGAAGTCTTAGCCATAGCAATAAGGCAAGAGACATGCATAAAAGGGATACAAATCGGAAAGGAAGAGGTCAAGTTATCATTATTTGCAGATGACATGATTCTATATATAAAGGACCCTAAAGACTCTACTAGCAAACTGTTAGAGCTGATAAAAACCTACAGTCATGTAGCAGGATACAAAATAAATACACAGAAATCAGTAGCCTTCATATATGCTAACAACAAACACACAGAGGATGAGATCAGAGAATCACTCCCATTCACAATTGCATCAAAAAAAATAAAGTACCTTGGAATAAACCTTACTAAGGAAGTAAAGAATCTATACAATGAGAACTTTAAAACACTCAAGCGAGAAATTGCAGAAGACACTAGGAAGTGGAAAAACATCCCTTGTTCCTGGATTGGAAGAATCAATATTGTGAAAATGGCAATCTTACCAAAAGCAATCTACACATTTAACGCAATCCCCATCAAAATTCCAAAGGCATTCTTCACGGAAATAGAAAAAACAATCCAAAAATTCATTTGGAATCACAAAAAACCTCGAATATCTAAAATAATACTGAGCAACAAAAATAAGGCTGGTGGTATCACCATACCTGATTTTAACCTATACTACAGAGCCATAGTAACAAAAACAGCATGGTACTGGCACAAAAGCAGACTTGTAGATCAATGGAACAGAATAGAGGACCCAAATGTAACCCCATGTAGTTATAGCCACCTGATATTTGATAAAAATGCCAAAAATACTCATTGGAGAAAAGACAGCCTCTTCAGCAAATGGTGTTGGGAAAACTGGATATATATCTGTAGAAGGATGAAAATAGATTCTTCTCTTTCTCCGTGCACAAGAATTAAGTCCAAATGGATTAAGGACCTTAACATCAGACCTGAAACTCTGAAACTGCTAGAGGAAAAAGTAGGGGAAACCCTTCAACATATTGGTCTTGGCAAAGACTTTCTGAATACAACCCCAATTGCTCAGGCAATAAAACCACAGATTAACCACTGGGACCTCATGAAAATACAAAGATTCTGCACTGCAAAGGACACGGTGAAGAAAGCAAAGAGGCAACCTACAGAATGGGAAAAAAATCTTCACCAGCTATACATCTGATAGAGGATTAATATCTAAGATATACAAAGAACTCAAGAAGTTAAATAATAAGGAATCAAACAAACCAATCAAAAAATGGGAAATGGAGCTAAATAGAGAATTCTCAAAGGAAGAAATACGAATGGCATATACGCATCTAAAAAAATGTTCTACATCCCTAGTCATCAGGGAAATGCAGATTAAGACTACATTGAGATTCCATCTCACTCCTGTCAGATTGGCTACCATCATGAAAACAAATGATCATAAATGTTGGCGGGGATGTGGAAAAAGAGGAACCCTTCTACATTGTTGGTGGGAATGCAATCTGGTCCAGCCATTGTGGAAATCAGTGTGGAGGTTCCTAAAACAGCTAAAGATTGATCTACCATATGACCCAGCTATAGCTCTCCTAGGCATATATCCTAAGGACTCATCTCATTACCTTAGAGATACTTGCTCAACCATGTTTATTGCTGCTCAATTTATAATAGCTGGGAAATGGAACCAGCCTAGATGTCCCTCAACTGATGAGTGGATAATGAAGATGTGGCACATTTATACAATGGAGTTTTACTCAGCAGTAAAGAGAAATGAAGTTATGAAATTTGCAGAAAAGTGGATGGATCTGGAAAGAATTATACTAAGTGAGGTAACCCAGGCCCAGAAAGCCAAGCGCCACATGTTCTCCCTCATATGTGGATCCTAGCTAGAGATGATTGGGCTTCTGTGTGAGAAGGAAAAAACTCAGTAGCAGAGGCCAGTAAGTTAAAAAAGGAGATAGAAAGGGAAGAGAAAGAAAGGGAGGAGGGCTTTTATTAGGTTGGTATTGTATATATGTAAGTAGAAAGATTGAGATGGGGAGGGGATATGATGGAGAATGGAATTTCAAAGGGGAAAGGGGGGAGGGTAATACCATGGGATTTTTTTTGTTATCATGGAAAATATTAATAAAAATGGAGAAAAAAAAAAAAAGCCAGGTTCCGGGCTGGAGAGATGGCTTAGCAGTTTAAGTCACGTGCCTGTGAAGCCTAAAGACCCAGGTTCGATTCTGCAGGTCCCACGTAGGCCAGATGCATAAGGAGGTCTTTTGCAGTGGCTAGAGGCCTTGGTGCTCCCAATCTCTCTCTCCTCTTTCTCTCTCTCCCAGTCTCAAATAAAAATTTAAAAAAAAATAAAAAATAAAAAAAAAAATACAGTGTGGCTTCAGCAAACCTTTCCAATGCATGCCTACAGCCTCCAGATGACTCAGCTGAGGCCTCACATGCTTTGGCTACAGATCTCCGTGTAGCCAGTCTGGCTTTGGCCCTGATTACTGAGAAAGGGTGGTGTTGACTCATTCCTACTGCTAGAGTCATCTAATTTTTTAATGCAGTGCGTTTGATGGAACTAGAATGGTCAATAGAGTAGAGCCACGAACAGATACATAGACCTTAATCCAAAATTGAAACATAGCCGGGCATGGTGGCACATGCCTTTAATCCCAGCACTCGGAAGGCAGAGGTAGGAGGATCGCCATGAGTTCAAGGCCAGCCTGGGACTATACAGCGAATGCCAGGTCAGCCTGGACTAGAGTGCAACCCTGCCTTGAAAAACCAAGGAAGATGAAAGTAAGATTGCTAGCAGCAGCATTAGCAGAAATGGAAGAAAATTCATAACAATTGTCATTCAGGGAATTAAGATCCTGACGCTACAGGCCTTTTGTACATAAGAGAGAAACCACGCTCCAAGGCATCTCTGCATGTTAGGATTCCTTGTAATGACTGAGGCATGCACCAGGCCTGATAGAGCACACAGCGCAGAGATCCTTAAAAAAGTCAGGAGCTGGAGAAGATGGCTTAGCGGGTTAAGGCGTTTGCCTGCAAAGCCAAAGGATCCAGGTTTGATTCCCCAGGACCCACATTAGCCAGATGCACAAGGGGGTGCACACATCTGGAGTTTGCAGTGGCTGGAGGCCCTGAGGCACCCATTCTCTCTCCCTCCCTCCCTCCCTGTTTCTTGTTAAATAAATAAATAAATAAAATATTTTTTTAAGTTAGTCAGAATAGGCTGTGAATCCTAAAGACCCAGATTCAACTCCCCAGAACCCACATAGGCCAGGTGCACAAGGTCACACATGAGCACAGGGTCCACATCTGGAGTTTGATTGTAGTGGCTAGAGGCCCTGGCATGCCAGTTCTCTCTCTCTCTTCCTCTCTCTCTCTCTCTCTCTCTCTCTCATAAAATATAAAATGAAATTTAAAACTTAGTCAAAATAAGAGTCAGTATTGGTCACCGAGGAGGTATTTCTCCACAGAGTTTGTTGATGTCTGGGGGTGGGGAGATGGTTCTGTGGGTCAGGTGCTTGTTGTGCCGCGTGAAGACAAAAGGTGAACAACCCACAGAATCATTAGGAAAAGGTGAGCCGGGCGTGGTGGCGCACACCTCTAATCCCAGCACTCGGGAGGCAGAGGTAGGAGGATCACCACGAGTTCGAAGCCACCTTGAGAATACAGAGTGAATTCCAGGTCAGCCTGGGCTAGAGTGAGACCCTGCCTCAAAAACAAACAAAACAAAAAGTGAGGGCATACTCTCCTGTTGTCCACGTTATGTGGGCCAGGGGGTGATATCCACCCTCTGCTCATGCCATCGTTTTCCCTGCCATCGTGGAGCTTCCCCTCAAGCCTGTAAGCCAAAATAAACCTCTTTTTTTTTTTTTTTTCTCACAAGTTGCTCTTGGTCAAGTGATTTCTGCCAGCAATGTGAACCTGACTTCAACAGTAAAGTGGTACCGAGGAGTGGGATTGCTGCTAGACACCTGACTGTGTGGCTTTGGCCTTTTTGGAGCTGATTTTTTAAGAGGAATGTGGAAGGATTTGAAACCTTGGCCTAAGAGATGCCTTGCAGTGCTCTAAGTACAGCTTGATGGACTATTCTGGTCAGAGGTGAAAGACCTAAATGCAGTAAGAACTATGAACTGTGAGGTTTGGCTTATGAGGGTGAGAAAGAGCTTTGCGTGGACTGGGCTGGGAGTTTGTGTGAGAAGCTTGCAGTTATGCCCATGTCCTGTGAAGTTGTGCAGGGTTGCTTTGCATAGAAATGAACTGGTGTGAGCAGAGGGATATGGCACAGGAAAAAAAAAGAGAGAGAGAGAGAGAGAATGGAAAACAAAGTGAGGTGTAGTGGCAGATGTGCTATAGTGTTGGATCCCTAAGACTTGTCAGACATCCAGTCTAGACTACTTGGTAAGTTCCAGGCCTATTAGAGCCCTGTCTCAAAATAAACAAATAATAAATAAATGAATAAATAAAAGGTGGACAGCATGAGGGATGGAAAACAAGGTCACCCACTGGTTTCCAAATACGTCCCCACATACAAGCATGCATTATTTGTAGATATTTCACTGCGTGTTTTGGGCAGAAGTCACGAGTATCTTTCTCCTGAAGACTGTCTGTAAAATTCCCTGCCACATCGCTGCTTAGTGGACCCCCGAGACTCCCTGTCCACCAGTGGACCAGGGATGCATGCTGGACTCGGGACCTACGCTGACTAACTCGGCTTTGAAAAGTCGCTGCTTCTCGTCTGAGTGCCTTTTGTCTTTCTCATCTCTGCTCTCATGTATGCTGAAGAGATAATAAATTTTGCACTTTGCTCCCCTGATTGCAATAACAAGCCAACGAGAGAACACTAAGACAACTCCTTTTTATTTTATTTTTCTTTCTTTTCTGTCTAACTGTGCCTGGTCTTCTGGTGACACATTAGCCAGCAGTATTAATAGCTTAGTGCTCTGCCAGTCGCCATTAGCTTTCATCTTAAAACTAATTACTGCGTTACAAAGGAACAGATGAATCTGGGAACAAAAGACGGTCGGCGCGCACAGCAACGGGCACAATAGATGAGCGGGGAGACTCGCTGAACATAAAGCCTTGAAGTGTAACAATAAGGCGTGGAAAGGCTTTTAGCCTGTTCATTAAGGTAAAAGGCTTAGCATTAACTTGTTATGATTTCTCCGCAGAAATGTGATTCATTGTCACTCATGTTATATACTTGCGAAGAAGACACTAATAACTAAATTAACAAAGTGTGTGTGTGGCGGGGGCAACACTAACAACTAAGACAGGTGGTAGCTTGGCATGACTTGTTTTCTGAGACTTGGGTCTTTTGCTTATTGTGTTTGTTTGGGTGAGCTGGTTAATTACTCAAAGAAATGGATACTCCTCCAAGACTGATAGCCAAAGCAGACTATCTGGGAAGACTTTTTACAATTATTGATACCATCTAGGGGTTGTGAGTTTGTATTTTCTGCCAATCGGGGAGTGAAGAGGCAGGAAGAATAAAGTTGGACTGCAAAGAATCCTCAGGACCCACATAAGCCAGATGCACAAGGGGGCGCACGTGTCTAGAGTTCTTTTGCAGTGGCTAGCGACCCTGGCATGCCCATTCTCTCTCTATCTGCCTCTTCCCCTCTCTCTCACTCTCAGATAAATAAGATATAAAAAATAATTAAAAAAAAATAAAGTTTACTTTAAAGAGGAAGAGGGAAAGAAAGCAAGCTCCTAAAAGAAGAGGGGGCTTCCAGAGCTGCGGGGAGGGGGGGACAATTTCTGTGGGAACTGAAACTTTATTGAAATTCTTTCCTGAGTGTGTGATTGGTTGGCTTGAGTGAAGGTGAGATGCACTGATTGATGGTTAGTTTTAAGGTGCACCCACTACTGCCCGTGGCCACAGGAAGCTCCTCAGGTGTGTCCACCAGTGCAGCTTGGCAGGAAAATTTGTCCAGGCCAGAAAGGAGAGAAACCATCACCCTCCTTTACCATTCTCCTATTAACAAGCTCTCTTTTCCTGATCTGCCTAACCCAGAAAGCTGCCTCCTGCAATGTTTCAATATGGTTGTCCCTCCTCCCCATTGAATCAATCTTTTTATGTTAAAAAGGGGGGGGGGGAGAGAGAGAGAGAGAGAGAGAGAGAGAGAGAGAGTGTGTGTGTGTATGGGCATTCCAGGGCCTCTAGACACTGCAAACAAGCTACAGACACATACAATACTTTGTCCATAGGGCTTTACATGGGTACTGGGGAATTGAACCCAAACTGAAAGGCTTTGCAAGCAAGCCCCCTTTGTTGCAAATTTTTTGGGGGGAAGATTATTTTAATGTTGGTATGAGTGAAACCAGAGGAGTTTATTTATGGGGGTGGGTGGGGGGCAAAGATCTTGACGTAGCTCTCTAAAGAAGCTCTGACCTTGAGCTGAGATTTTATTTTCAAGTTTATAGTTTTCAGAGGTGAGGGGAGAAATAAGTGAACAAACAAGATGTGGCAATTTGTTTGTTTATCTATTTATTTGTGAGCAACAGAGAGAAGGAGGCAGAGAGAGAGAGAGAGAGAGAATGGGCACGCCAGGGCTTCCAGCCTCTGTAAATGAACTCCAGATGCGTGCACCCCCTTGTGCATCTGGCTAACTTGGGTCCTGGGGAATTGAGCCTCAAACTGGGGTCCTTAGGCTTCACAGGCAAGCGCTTAACCGCTAAGCCATCTCTCCAGCCCAAGATGTGGCAATTTGTACATCAATCATTTCTGTAGTTGGGCCACCCTACAATGACCTCCATTTTACTTTGTTTTAGCTTAAACTGTCTTTTCGTCTTGTCATCCCTCTGGTCCCTCTCTGGACAGTTCTCTCTTTGGGACTTTTCCATCTGTTGACAAAGATAAGTTTAGCTTCTGTGAAAGTAGCTCTTACAGGAACTCAGTGAATCAGTTTAACTTTTAGGGTTCTTTTTTTCTACCACATTCCTTCTTCTTTATCATCATATTACCTTATGATGTTGTATGTAATGGCTGGTACTTCTGGTGTGTCACATGTATTTTAATTATTTTTATCCTAGATTGTATGAACCTGAACATAGCATTTAGAACACAGGGTTTTAACCTAAGTCCCACCATAATTATTATGAGAGGCCCCTTTAAGGGAGGTATCCAGTGTCCCCGTGTAGTCCACCTAGTGGGCAGGCCCAAGGTCTGAGGTACATCAGCGGTAAGACCTCCAGAGTGTTGGGTCAGCATGACATTGAGGGCCTAGCAGGTGTCAGTTGTCGTTGGAACACTGATAACTGTTATCATTAAATCTTGTATTTAATTGTCAGCAGCAGAAACTGGTTCATGATTATTGTCCTTGAAAATATGGATGGCAACACAAAAGAATTATTAGAATAAAATAAAGCCAAAGGAAGAGTCAGGAGGGCCTTCTCTGTACAAGATTAGTCAGCAGGAGTGACTGAGACTCAGCCTCTTGTGAGGAGGAGAGCACAGGACATTCCTGCAGTTAGAGGGAGGGCGTTGTACCACATTCCTCAGCAAGAAACTGACAGTGGAAGGACAAGGATCTAATTAATACAAGGTGATAGTAAACAACTGTTCCTGTTCAGGGGTGAAAGACATAAAAGTGCCTTGGAGAGAAAATTGTTCTATGGATCCCACGAGGTTATCAAACAAGTTCATCAGTCCAGTAAATGGAAGGAATTAGGATCCTTATCATGTGTCTAATTATCTCTGACTTATAGAGTTTAACAGGGCACATGTTGTTATAAGAAGCAGACAATATTTTAACCAGGCATAGCAAACATCGGTAGGACTGGTGGACACCGTGTGTGTGTGTGTGTGTGTGTGTGTGTGTGTGTGTGTGTATGTGTTGGCATCTCATGTTGAAGTCCTCACACTTCTGTCATGTGTAGAATAGGGCCACAGTCTTTCTGGCAGGGGGAGATGTCCTCCAGAGCTTGACTTTGAGTGGATCCTCTGGGTCCCTGGTGACCTGTTAGCTGTTACAATAGGCTGAGAACAGTCTTTTTGACTCTGGCGTCATGAATCTGTATCTCTTGGCTGATGGGTGTGGGCCTGATTTCCCAAGGGCATGTGTATCCCCTTGTGTTACGAATTTTAAGGAAGCATCATCTGTGGCAGGAGAATCTGGCTTACCTCTATAAAACTAAGCAAAGACACACCATCAAACGACCAGCACCACCAACACTAGCAAGTACAACGGTCATGTGTTTACATCATAGGGCTAGGCTCTAGATTTGTCCCAAATGTACTTTAGGGTTTGGCTCTGAGATCTGTCCTTAATGATATACCTCTTTTTAATACGACATATCAAGGAGAGATTAGAATAATATGAATCAATAACTATCAGGTAAATATAATCAGTGAGGACAATTTTGGGGGTCTTTGATTTAAAGGCAAACAGTGGCTGACTAATTGGGGCCAGGCAGAGGCAGAAGGCGTGAGTTAATGTTAGAGCTTAGTACTATAAGCCAGCATCAGGCAGGGCAGTCTACTGGTCTGAACCTTGGTTTATCTTTTAATATCTTGTAGTGGGCTGGAGAGATGGCTTAGCGGTTAATTGCTTGCCTGTGAAGCCTAAGGACTCCAGTTCGAGGCTTGATTCCCCAGGACCCACGTTATCCAGATGCACAAGCGGGAGCACACGTCTGGAGTTCGTTTGCAGTGGCTGGAAGCCCTGGCGTGCCCATTCTCTCTCTCTCTCTCTCTCTCTGCCTCTTTCTCTCTCTCTGTCTGTCACTCTCAAATAAATAAATAAATAAAAATAAACAAAAAAAATTAATATCTTGTAGTTATATTCTCTTATTGGGTGGTTAAGACCATGTAGGCAGCCAAAATTAACTATGAATTATATTTGGAGATCATTCATTGCTCTGTAGGAGAGACTTTTAGGGACCTTTGAGGAGTTCTATGACTCTCAGCATTGTCATCTGCTAGGATAAGTCAAGGCTGTGCTGACCAAGTGGCCCTCCCTCTTTTGGGAAGCCTGGAGGACCGATTTTCCTCCAATGTGACTCCCCTGTTGTAGTGTAGCTACATTGACTTGAAGTCCCTCTCAGTCCCTCTCTGGATCTCTGTGTCCACCCTGATCAAGAAGACAGGCAACTTACCAGAGGTTAGAAGTTAGCAAGTGTCTCATTGTTTCCTGTGGCCTTCTGAGCAGGTACCAAAATATTGGTTATCCTTTTAACTCCCATACTTTCAATTGATTTGTCATATGGTTATCAATAATTCAGAAAGACTATATACATCTAGTTAGCAAAATAGATTTAGTTAAACATGTGCAGAACATCTAATAAGCAAAGCAGATCTGGTCAGGGAATGACACAATAGTTTAAAGTCATTCTGATTAGCATTTTTTAAAATATTTTATTTATTTATTTGAGAGAGAAAGAAAGGAAGATAGATAGATAGATAGATAGAGAATGAATGGGTGCACCAGGGCCTCCAGATACTGCAAGTGAAATTCAGACACATGTGCCACCTTGTGCATCTGGCTTACATGGGTCCTGGGGAATCGAACCTGGATCCTTTGGCTTTGCAGGCAAGTGCCTTAACCGCTAAGCCATCTCCCCAGCCCCTGATTAGCATTTGAGTTTAGTTGTTGGATGACAGTGTGATCTATATCTGGAACATAGAAAACATACACATTTTATCTTTTGTTAAGTATCTGTCCATTATAAGTACAGGCAGAACATGTTAGCATCATTGGAAACAACATTTTACCTACAACTTTAAATCAATTGATTTGATCTAGAAATTGTATGTCAGGAAAAGACAAGACATATAAAAACTTGGCACCTGTGTTTGGAAAGAACTTTAGCTAGTCTGTATTCCTATGTAGGTGCCAAGTATCTTCAAAACTGGAAAAATAACAGCACAGTTTAAAATATTTGGGGGTGGGGGGTTCAAGGTAGGGTCTCACTACAACCCAGGCTGACCTGGAATTCACTATGTAGTCTCAGGGTAGGCTTCTAACTCATGGTGATCCTCCTACTTCTGCTGGGATTAAAGACACACACCACCATACCTGGCCTAAGATTAAGATTATTTTTCTAGAGCAGGAAACATGTCTTAGTATCAATATATCTATAAGTAATGAACTTAAGATACCAGAAATGAAACAATTTTTTAAGTAAAACCTTGACTAAGACTGATTATGCACAGCTTAAGAATAAAGCCAAATCTGGTCATTGTTGAGTTAAATTAGTCTGATTTTAACATACATTAGAGACATTATGGCAGACATAAAGTAATTTTTTAACTAAATTCCCTTAACCGTTGAACCATTTTTAAGCTTAACATAAAGCAGTTTTATGACTGTTAGAATATATGAAGCTTAGACAAACTATATTAACATTTGTTTGCATATAGCAGGCTTTCATAGAACATGAGAAGCTTCCTCAGTTTTTTAAAGAACAAAGTCACAATGACTAAATCACCTTTTATAAGAATTAGACAATAATGTCACTGATAATCACCCAGTAAAAGAACATGAACAAGAGAGGAACCATCTTAAGGTTATAGTGCTTTTTTAAGCTTATGAGAATTAAATACTAAAAGGTGGACAAATAGAGGAACACAGCTAACTTAGTGAGCACTTTAAAGCCAGTCTTTTACAATCTTGCAACTATTATCATGACCAGATTAACATCAGTGAGTTAAAGTTTTAAATTTACAGCCTGAATATCATAACATCCTGCAACCAGCCAGGGTCATTTTTTCTTAGTCTGATATAAACTCTAGGCTAATAGTCATCTTATTTCTCAAGCAGTCCGTAATCTGATCAAGCACTTTAAGACTTAGGTTAATCAACTTTGTCTTAAAGCCTTTTGTTTAAGTTTACTCATATCTTCATCTACATACTTTTACCTTGCCATATACATAACAATTTTTTAGCAGGCATTTAACATCCAACACTTAAAGTTGCTTTTTCAGTTTATCCTTTTCTCTAGTTTATCTCATTATAATTACCAGCAAAACTTTTATTGACCTTTTAATTTACTTTTGTTGTTGTTGTTGTCCTCAAAAGGCTTTAAAAAAGAAACATTTATAAAAGAGTAGATAAGACTTGACTCTACATTATTTACCCAGAATATACATAGAGATTTTTATCATTTGTTGATTTTTGGAACCTCTTTTTATCAGCTTTCTAAAGTACATATTTTTAAAATATGAAAGTAGAGTAGAACATTATTAGAAAATTTTTTTTGGCAAACTCATATTGAATACTTTTGAATCTAAACACAAATCTTGGAACTATTGTCTATTAGCAGTTCCATAGAAGCATAGAGAGAGAGAGAAAGTAAACTTGAAACAGACGCCTTTAATCCCAGCACTCGGGAGGCAGAGGTAGGAGGATCACCATGAGTTCGAGGCCACCCTGAGAATGCAGAGTGAATTCCAGGCCAGCCTGAGCTAGAGTGAGACCCTACCTCAAAAAAAAAGAAAGAAAGAAAGAAACAAAAACACCAGTTACACACGTCTTATAATAAGTGCCCATCTGCCCGCAGCAACTTGGGACTCATCCATCATCAGGTTGGGACCAGGACCCCCAGATCCCCTGTGTTTATAGCTCTGCCTGGCTCCACAGCGGAGCCATCAGGCATTTCCCTGGGGGTGGCATAAGCGCAGACAGGTGTGTGTCATGTCTCCCTGCCCAACAGTGAGACTGTGTCAGGTTCCCCTCCTATTCCGGGGGTCACGCCCTGCAGGGGAAGCTCTAGGTGACACATTGCAGCCGCAGGTGCCTGCTCGTGTGGAATTCCGCATTTTGTCCTTGCCTTGGAGAGCCGCCCCAGCTGCAGCATGGGAGAGCCTAGTCGAGTTTCCCGGGGTGTTCTGGCATTGCCTGGGACCAGCCCCAGAATTTAGCTATTCCTGATTGACCTTTTGCCCCTGGGGCTCACGGCAGGACAGCATAACCCTTCTCTGCCTCCCTCCTCTTCTGGTTGGCATATGGCTGGGTTTAGGACTTGAGAGGCTTTCATTCCATTTCGTTTAGCTCAGAGGCCTTTGTGAAACCTTGCAGTGACACTTTTCTCTTGGTTTGTCTTTTTTCATTATTCAACCCCTTCCTCAGTACCAGACCCTGGAGTGGTGGAATTCCCCAGCAGCCCAGACAACATTATCTCCTTTTGCCCCCTTTTCTGTGTCCTTGGGTTTTGCTAGTCAGTACCTCATTACTGGAAAGTGTGTTAGGAGGCAGCTGTGTGTATATGGGGGGGGCAGGGGTGGTGATCTCTGGCCTTGAAGCTTCTGGTCTGACTCTAACTGAGCTGGGGTTTTTTACTCCCCAGGGAAAGTTTTGGATGTCTCGCCGGGCTACAGGGCAGCTCCCTGATCTTGTCATTTTACAACTTTTAAGAAAGAGTCAGAGAATCTTGCATTTCCCCCCTGTCTATAATCTCAGTCACTTTCAGTGTCTCCTCTTGGGGCCATTCAACGTTAAAAGCCGACCTTCCTCATTTTCCTGGCGTCATCTTCGTATCATAATCTCCCGAATGTTCCCTTCAGAAGTGTGGTTTGTTTTTAATCACGGTGTCGAGGACCGTGGGCTTGGTGGAGGACTTCCCCCGCAGTGAATTCCCCACTGTGTTAGGCTGCAGACACAAGGACGCAGCCTTCCCGAGCATGCACTGCACGGGACAGAAGTCACTGTGCAGCCGGAGGGCTGTGAGCCACACACACACCTGTGCACGCATCCATATCAAGTGCACTTTTTCATGTAAACTCCACATGGTCAACTCCCCCTCACACATTCATTCATTTAGAGTGTAAATAAATTTTCCTTATTTAATCCCACTGATACCCCTGCTCTGGCTGGTTGTCAAGACCAGAACAACTTCAGTCCTTGACAGAAGGAGGGCCATCACTTTGAAATTGCGTCCTGTGGGGACCTATCGGCACCAGGTCCTCCAGACCTCTAAATCACTTTGAGTACAGTTCAGACCCAACTGGTCACAATCCCAATTTGAAATTTTCATTTCCATTTTCCAATTTTCAATGTCTCAGTTTCCCCAGGGAGTTCTTACCTGGTCCGGACATCTGCCTCAGTCTCATCTCCTTCTACTCAAGCACTCTGGTCCTGGGTTTCACAGTCTCCTCGGGGCACCTGTAAGGGGAGCCCAATCATGTCAGGGGCGTGGACTTCCCAGTTCCAGGGACCTTCGGCAGGCTGGAAGGTCCAGGAGTGGCAGACAGCTTTTCCTGACCAATGGGGGTCGTGGTGAAGAAAAATCTCACTGGGACCTCCAGAGATGTTTCAGAAATTCTCTGGAAAGATCACTCCAATGCCAGCATAAGTGAAAGTGGAGGAGTTCATTTACCCTGGGGCCAAAGAGCCTGACATAGCTCTTTAAATAACCTCTGACCTCGAGCTGAGATTTCATGTCCATTTTATAGTTTTCAGAGCTGAGGGGAGAGATAAGTGAACAAACAAGACGTGACAATTTGTATATCAGTCACTTCTTTTTTTTTAATTTTTTTGTTCATTTTTATTTATTTATTTGAGAGTGACAGAGACAGAAAGAGGCAGATAGAGAGAGAGAGAGAGAATCGGCGCGTCAGGGCTTCCAGCCATTGCAAACGAACTCCAGACGCGTGCGCCCCCTTGTGCATCTGGCTAACGTGGGTCCTGGGGAATCGAGCCTCGAACCGGGGTCCTTAGGCTTCACAGGCAAGCGCTTAACCGCTAAGCCATCTCTCCGGCCCTATATCAATCATTTCTGTAGTCAGGCCACCCTAACAATGAACTCCCTGTTATTTTGTTTTAACTTAAACTGTGTTTTTTGTTGTCGTTGTTGTTGTTGTTGTTGTTGTTAATCATCCCTCTGGGCCCTTTCTGGACAGTTCTATCTTTGGGATTTTTTTCATCTGTTGACAAAGATGACAAAATTTAGCTCTGCAGCAATTATCTCTTACAACGACTCAGTAAATCAACGTGACTTTTAGTATTTTTTTCTGTCACACCCTCACTGCTGCGCCATCACCCTAGCCCCTGAATCAGTCTTTGTCAGTGGGCCAGGTGGCAGTATTGGTTGGTTGACAGTTCCTAGGAGCAGCTAGCCAAGACTCCCATTTTAATGGTTCTGCATTGATTTAAGATTTAAAAGTCGTTTTGATGGCTTTATTGATTGGAACTGGTTGTTCGCCCTTCAAGGAAACTATTAAAAGTAAATGCTAATGCTTCTTATTTTCAAAATGATTTGAAAATGGAGTGATTATTCCGGGCCATCTTATTAATATGGTTATTTAAAACAAAGTATCTGGTACAGGGAACGTATGAGGAAATCAGTGTAGTTTCAGATAAAAAAAATATTTTATCTATTTTAAGAGAACGAGCTGGGTTTTACCTATGTAGATAATTGCAATTATTTGATATTCCATCAATTCTGGTGGCTTTCTGTAGCCCAGTGTACTTATTATTTCCCCTGATTTGAACCTATCTGCCCACAACCTAATAAATTCTTCCCATATTACTGGTTATTCTGCTGTTTTTCATGTCATTTATTCCCATTTACATTATACCTTTATTCATTATTTAATATATATTTTCTTGAAATTACTTTTCCCTGATAGCCTTTCACCTGCCTTCCTTCTTTCTCAGCTTTGTCAAATGTGATCATGGAAGTCTTTTTTAATATAAGGGACAGTAAGGCAAAGATTGTAAGGCAGAATTGCCTTAAAATATCCTAAGAGCTAATCTCACTTCACTGAGTTGGTGGAGGGAAAAAAAAAACCACATAAATAAGATAACAAAGAAAAGAGTGAAGACTCAGTAAATGTTTGGGGCTATTTTAAAGGATATGATCTATTAGTTTCTTTTGAACTGCTGTGATCAAAAGGATTGACACAGGGCTGGAGAGATGGCTCGGTGGTTAAAGGTACTTGCTTTCAAAGTCTGGTGGGCCAGTTTGAGTCCCCAACACCCACATAAAGCCAGATGCATGACCTGTTGCTTGCAGCTGAAGCTTGTTTGCGGTGGCAGAAGGCCCCATTATGCCCACACCCATTCTCTATCTCTCTCTCTCAAATAAATGAATAAAATACTTTTAAATACCTGGCATAAATAAGCGAGGACAGATTTATCTTGGCTCAAGGTCTCAGAGCGTGTCAGTCCATCATGGTGGGAGAAGCAGGTGCATGTGCCCACAGCTACCCACATCATGGAAGCAGCAAGAACCAGGAAATGGGTTGTAACCTGTTTCTGCCAGCTACGGCCCACTTCGCAGTGTCCACAGCATCCCAAAATAGTGCCACCAGCTGAAAACAAGTGCTGTGGTTTGATTCAGGTGTCCCCCATAAACTTAGCTGTTCTGAGTGCTAGGTTCCCAGCTGATGGAGATTCGGGAATTAACACCTCCTAGAGGGAGTGTATTGTTGGGGGCGGGCTTATGGGTGTTATAGCCAGCTTTCCCTTGCCAGTGTTTGGCACAGTCTCCTGTTGCCATGGTCCACCTTATGTTGGCCAGAGGGTGATGTCCACCCTCTGCTCATGCCATCATTTTCCCTGCCATCATGGAGCTTCCCCTCGAGTCTGTAAGCCAAAATAAACCCCTTTTTTCCCACAAGCTGCTCTTGGTTGGGTGTTTTCTGCCAGCAATGTAAACCTGACTGCAACAACAAGCGTTCAGAACACAAACCCGTGGGTGACATTTTGGATTCAGACTATAGCATATAACTTTTTTTTAGCATACGTAGAATGGTTTAAAAAAAAAAGTGAACAACTTTGAGTCCAGGAGACTTAAAGAGAACTGTGTGACTTCTGACAGGTTCCTTGACTTCTGTGACTATTTTCCTCTAATTTTGGGGAGATTAAGTAAAAGTACCATGAAGAGATGGCTTAGCAATTAAGCCCTAGGGGTGTAACGTCTGCTGCTGTCTGGCTAAATGTATATACTATGCTCATCAAACTGCCCAGTAAGCACTTCTCTTAATGTTCATACCTATATATTAATGCTGCTCTCACTTTTGCTTAGAGAACCTTCTCTTTTCAAATGGCAGTGACCTTGGGATGACTCAGAAGGCACCATGGTGCTGAGAAGTGACAGAGGAGTGCTCAGCACTGAAATATCTCTATCACACCTTCCAAGGCTCAGGCTCCATTGCAGAAGAGGTGGCGGAAAGAATGTAAGAGCCAAAGGAAGGGTAGGACTCCTTATAACGTGCTCCTCTGGACACAAAATGGCCTGGATACCCATGACCTCACAGTGCCTGGCACTACCTACACAAGACCGTCAAAACGGGAGGAAAAGACGATGACATCAAAATAAAAGAGAGACTGATTGAGAGGGGGAGGGGATATGACCGAGGGTGGAGTTTCAAAGGGGAAAGTGGGGGGAAGGAGGGAATTACCATGGGATATTGTTTACAATCATGGAAGTTGTCAATAAAAAAATAATAATAAATATACATGCATATATATTTTTAAAGTACCATGTATATAATAGATTGTTTTCCCTGAGCATCCACTATTGTACGTGGACATGTGGTGAAATTGAGAGCAATGTTCCCCAGCTTTCCCCTGCATGCTTAGTCCTCACAGTATCTACGCTTTGTGAGACAAGGAGAATGACACTTACTAAGAATGTCACGTGTTCCTTCCTGTTTCCCGGCCTTGTCATACTTGTCAAAGCCATGAGGCTTCAGATCACTGGGTTACACATAGAAACATGTTCGCTATGACTATCTAGTTTCTCCTGCCTAACATTTCTATTGCCTGGCTTGGAGACTTTTTGGAAGTAATGGTGAATTTCTAGAAGTGCTAATGGATATATCCAGTCAGTTATGATGGAAATCTCTTACCAAGGGGTCGTAGTCACTTGCTGAACTTTCTTATTTTGGGGGGAGTGGGGGTTGAATTAGGGTTTCACTCTAGTCCAGGCTGACCTGGAATTCACTATGTAGTCTCAGGCTAGCCTCAAACTCACAGTGATCCTCCTACCTCTGCCTCCTGAGTGCTGGGATTGAAGACGTGCACCACCACACCCGGCCTGCTGGGCATTTCTATTTCTACCATGTACCTCCTTTCAGGTATGCAAAGCATTTATTGTATTGGGATAAAAGGGGGTGTCTCCTCTTTTGTATTACGCTGAATTAGAAGACCATCACAGTCCTGTTCTGCTAACAATATACCAAGGCTTGCATTCTGGGTAGCGTGTGCTATGGTCTCTGAGGTAAGCTGTTTTGCAGGAGGATGGCCTCAGCAACTTCACAGGAGCAGATCTGCCCAAGCCTGCTCTGACATGCCTGAACCGCCTGCCTGGGTGCGCTTGGTGCGCGTGCGTGAGACGCAGGAAAGTCCTTTAAAGGGCAGTGCGCTGGTGTGGAAGGAGTCACCAGCAGAGGGCGTGGTGGGCTCCTGTGATTTAAAGTCCCTTCTTCATACCTGCTCTCTCTTTTTTATGCTCTTGAATCAATGCCAGAAAATTTGATTGGCTTTCAGTTTCACATGGAGAGGGCTGGAGAGATGGCTCAGCAGTTGAAGTTCTTGCCCGAGTTCAATTCCCCAGTACCCACGTACAGCCGGATGCACAAAGAGGCGCAGACATCTGGAGTTGGTTTGCAGTGGCTGGAGGCCGTGGGGTGCCTAGTCTCTCTGTCTGCTTCTGTTCTCTCTTCGTCTCTTTGTTTCTCTTGCTCTCTCTCTGTCCTTGCAAATAAATAAACAAAATTTCAAAAAGCTGGGCGTGGTGGCGCACGCCTTTTAATCCCAGCGCTTGGGAGGCAGAGGTGGGAGGATCACCGTGAGTTCAAGGCCACCCTGAGACGACATAGTGAATTCCAGGTCAGCCTGGCCTACAATGAAACCCTACCTCAGGAAAAAGAAAAAAAATCACATGGACACATGTAGCCTTTCTTGGACACTGAGGATTTATTTTTATATCTGATAGAATTCAGCTCAGAGGAAATAGTCTCCACATATCTCACATCCAGCCCAACTCACCCCCCTGTGATTGTGAGATGTGTTCGAAAACATCCATTAAACACACTGTCCACGAATTTCCTTTCACCTTTCAACAAATCTGAATCTTTAGACTGTAAATTTCATATATCATGGGACATCCCCAAGGAACATGTAAGCTTTCGACGTAGCAAGAATTTTTAAGAGGCTTTCTGTTTTTTTTCCCCCTTCTCTTATTATTAAGCACATTTCGTATGGATACATCATCTGTTGGTGCCCTATTTTCCCTCCTCCCTGTCCCTTTTCCACTGGGGACCCTTGTAGGTGGGGCTGTAGCTGTGGGTTATGCATGCTAGAAGCAGCAGTCAGTTATTTTTTGGGGGAGGCAATGCCTCTGGGCGTGATGTCTCAACCTGTGGCTCTTACGGTCTTTCCACCCCCTCTTCTGCAAAATTCCCTGAGCCGTGCTGGGTGAATTTTGAATCTGCTTCAGTGATGAGCTCTTGGGAGCCTCTGGATCTCTGCTTTGGTAGGTGTTGAGTATCGTCAGGGTCTGTCTCCTTCACCGTGGTGCTGATTATCAGGTTCACCCTGGAAGCAGCACTCTTGCTCTTCTCCCCAAATCCTCTGTGGTTATAGCTGTGGCTTGGCTGAAGTGGGGGGGGGGGTAGTTTATCTCCTCCAGTCTCGCTACCTTCTGAAAGAGAAGAGCAGATTCTCCAACAGACAGTGAAGTCAGCGTAGTTTAATTGGATAAGCATTTTATTAATTCAGGGAGAGTTTGATGTATGTGACCTCTCTTTTAGCCAAAGACTGGTGAACCAGATCCGAATCCTGTGGAGACAAAGATGAAAAGAGTCTTGGTCTTTCTTCTAAAGCCCCGTTCGAGCAGAGGAGTATGTCGCAAACATTCACATGCTGCTATTGCCAATACACGGGAATTGTCTCATTTCCTTGGGAAAACACTAAAGGGGCTTTTATTTTTACTGTGTCAAGGGACAAAATCTAAAGAAAACAGGTCCTAGAATAATAAGCCTTTGGATGTTACATTTTCTTGTATAAAAACGAATAATCCCAGACTTACTGTCAAAAGCAGTTCAATTTCTCAGAACTGGGTTTCCTATTCTCTTTCTTAGGCAAATCCTATATGCTCTCTGCCTTGGTTCTTGTTATGATAGTTACAGAGGTGATTTTCCTTCACTTAGTTGTTGTATTCAACAAACATTGTGAAGCAACAATTGGCCTTAAGTGGAAATAAAACATTCTCTTTAAAATGAAAAATAAACAAATAATCCATTTACAAATATATTCGATCAAACTATGAATGTGAAGGAATTTGAAACAATAGCAATTGATTTTTAAAAAATATTCTTTCTAGGCTTCTTTACTTATTAGAAACTTTATTGTAAAATGAAAGCCTGACAGGTCCCCTTCTCCCCTCCCCCTCCCCCGCTATCCCACAGAACTGACTATGGCCTTCATAATCCCTCACCCCCCGCTGAGGAGGGTCCCCAGGGTAACAGAAGCAGAGGCAAGTGAATAAACTGTTACTGTATATATACCTGTATATACAGATAGATTAAAAAAATTTAGGGCTGGAGAGATGGCTTAGTGGTTAAGCACTTGCCTGTCAAGCCTAAGACCCCGGTTCGAGGCTCGCTTCCCCAGGACCCACGTTAGCCAGATGCACAAGGGGCACACGCGTCTGGAGTTCCTTTGCAGTGGATAGAGGCCCTGGCGCGCCCATTCTCTATCTAGCTATCTGCCTCTTTCTCTCTCTGTCTGTCTCTCTCAAATAAATAAATAAAAAAGTAAAAAAAGTAAAAAAAAAAAAAATTTTTTAAATGAAAGCCTGAATGATAGAATATTTGAACTGAGAGAAAATTTAATTAACCAAAGCACTTTTATTTTGTTCTTTTGTATTGCTGGGAACCAAACCCAGGACTTTGCATAAGCTAGGCAAATACTACAACTAAGCCCTAACGAAAACATTTTATCATGTGTATTAACATGCTAAGCCTAGGGAGTTTGTATTATTTACCCCCAAACGCTGTCTTATCCCACTTGGAATGCTATGACAAAATGCCATAGGCTGGTTGGAAATATGCAACACTTATTTCTCACCGTCCTGGAGGGAATCCAAGATCAGTCCCCAGTGGGCTGATGTCTAATGAGGGTTTGCTTCATGTTCCACAGACTGTGGTCTTGCTGTGTCCTCACGTGGCAGAGATACCAAGGGAGCTCCCTGGGGTCTCTCTTCTAATGGGGGCTTGCCTTATGGCCTGATCAATTCCCAAAGGTCACACTTCCTAATATCATCACTTTGGAGTTTAGGATATCAGCATGGACTCTTGGGTAGAAAGCAAACATCCCTTTTTTAAAAAATACCCTTTTGTTCCCTCTCCCTTGTTCCCATTTCCCTGGGGCCCTCCCCTGTGGGGTTATGGAATTTACTGTGGGGTCATGAAGGCCTCAGTCAGTCTCAATGGCTTATTGGGGGGTAGCGGGGGGAAGAACCGTGCCTCTGGGTATTCCTACTCACCATGTGGCTCTTAGAATCTCTCTGCTGCCTCTTCTGCAGGGATCCCTGAGCCATGGAAGGCTGCTGGAAGTCTGACTTAGTGTTGAGTTCTTTGTGGCCTCTGGATTTCTGCTTTGATAGGTTGTGCTTGATCACCGTGTCTGCCGCCATCACCCTGGAGCTGGTTGTCAGGTTAGCAGTGAGAGCAGTGTTCATGCCGCTGTTTTTGCTGCAAGTTCTCCTGGCAGATGTGGAAGAGGTGGCAATGGTTTATCTGTGGATCTCGACTCTCCTCTATTTCTCTGCCATCTGTACAATGAAGCAGATTCTCCAATGTCGATGCAAAAGACACAGCTCTCACCTCAAAGGGGATAAGAGATCATTTATTCTAGAGCCAAATACGAGTGACCATGGCTTGGGAACACAGATTTAGGTTGCTCCAAGTTCCACGTTCCAATGTGTTCACAATTTTATGACAATTTTATCGTTACAGAACAAAGGAAAGTCATAAATCAAGGCAGTTTCAAATACATTGGCTGACCGTCAGGTAGGCGGATTATAGCACCTGTGGGGGATAGGGCTTCAAATGATATCTGCTGACATTCTTAGCTGTAGCGGACAGCTTCAGGTCCACTGAGATGAACTTCCAGACCAAGCACAGTTATGGAGGAAGGGATATTTATTGAAGCTTACAGATCCAGGGGAAGTTCCATAATGGCAGAAGAAGCTGGCCTGCCTTCACAGGACCAAGCAGAGAGAGAGAGTAGCACAAGCCAAAAGCCAAAAGCCACAGCACACTTCAGGAACTCCAGCTGAGCACACTTTGCATATCTTTAGATTGAAACCTGAAACCCACCACCACACCTTAAGATCCACCCAGTGACACTGCCTCCAGCCAGGTGGCTGCAGATGCAAACTACAAACAATAAAAAGAACTGAATATATTGGGGGCCATCTATTCAAACCACCACATTAGCCCCTGGGTGGGTGGAACCTGGGGTCTGTTCTTGCATTCCAAAAAGGTTGTACCTGATCAACTGATAGTCACCAGGATGTTAGTTCAGACACAGAGTTGGGCAATAAATGGCTATGAAGGGGCTAAAGGCAGCCCAAGGTAATTTGACTGTGACTTGCACCACTCCGCCTCTCTGATCACAGGAGCCTTACCAGTCAGGTAGGTGCAGCAGGCGCAGAACTTTCCTGGGAACTTTAGTTCACACCAACCGAGAGTGAGAGGAGCTTGGGTGTAAGGGGAAAGCCAAGTTATTTGAGAGATTTTTGGTGTGCAAGCCCACTCTTCTTCTCCAGAGAGCCGTGGAGGCCTTCTCACTGAAGTCCCAGTTTCCCGACTAGGAGAATCTGACTCAGGTATCCTGTATCAGATACGAGTTGTCTCCCACTGAGCGGGCCCTCGTGTCCAATCAAAGAACAGTTGGCGACTGGAGAGATGGCTTAGCAGGTTAAGCACTTGCCTGTGAAGCCTAAGGACCCCGGTTCTAGGCTCGATTCCCCAGGACCCACGTCAGCCAGACGCACAAGTGGGCGCACGCATCTGGAGTTCGTTTGCAGTGGCTGGAGGCCCTGGCACGCCCCTTCTCTCTTTCTCTCTCTGTCTGTCACTCTCAAATAAATAAATAGAAATGAACAAAAAAAAATTTTTAAAAAGAACAGTTGGTTATTCACAGAGGCCGTGCGCCACGATTGCACAAATGTGTACTCCTTGTCCGGCTGGATGCTTTCGCAGTCTGCGGGGTCCCCTGCTTATTCCTGTTGTTGGTGACTGTTTTCCTCCAGCTCCGTGAGGACTGGCCAGGAGGGAGCTGGTTTCCCTTTCAGTCCCAGCACCGTAGTCTGATGTCCTGTGACCACAGCCTGTGGTGTCTTCTGTAACAGGCTCTTACCTTTTAGCTCTGGCAGGTAATCAAGTGTTTTTGGGCAATGGCCTACATTATTTTGGGAGACCTCATGGGTCTCCCTGGCCAACAGCTCACTGTGGGGGCTGGGGGGGGGGGAGGCAACCCGACTCTGGGCCTGGGAGTTACTGGCCACAGTCCGTGGTTTTAAGGTTAAGTTTTTACCAGCTCCCGTCCAGACTGCCCCCTTCCTCCTTCATTGGTGATTATAACTAGTAGAATGCTAATCGGAATTAGGATTTTGATGGGACCGATTCATGCTTTCTTAACTTTAGTGTATTTCCCTCCACAACCTCTCTACCCCCATCACTCCAAGACTCCTTCACCCACCAATATTCTGCCCTCCTCTAACTTGTCTGGTAGCTCCTCCTCTCCTCTTTCCCCTAGTTCTTCTCTCTACTGGTCTCATCCTAATTTTATGCCCACATATTGGTGCTGACTATCATTGGCACTTATCTCAAACTGATTCCAGTTAAGAACTGCAGATGAGAGAATACACAACAGTGGCAAACATCACTTTTATAGAGGACCAAAGTTAGTGCGTGTTCCATTTCATGTTAGTTTCTTTGCATTATTTGGAAATAGCTGTATACAATGGCCATCAGTTTATGTCAAATGTGTTGACAGTCACATTAAACATAAGCAAGAATTTTTAAAAATATTTGTAATTTATTTATTTGCAAGCAGAGAGAAAAGAGGAGGAAAGAGAGAGGGCTATGGTGTGCCAGGGCCTCCTGCCACCACAAACAATCTCCAGGCACATGAATAGCTTTATGCATCTGGCTTTACGTGGGTGCTGGGAAATCGAACCCAGGCCACCAGGCTTTGCAAGCAAGTGCCTTTAACCACTGAGCCATCTCTCCAGCCCCATAAGCAAGAATTTTGCAAACAATTTATTTTTGCACAATAGTATGGATATGTACTGAGCTCATTTTACTTTTGTTTTTTTAATCACCATCTTGAAACAGCTGCAGAAATGTCCTTTTGGTGCCAAAGATAATTTAAGAAAGGCAAAGCGAGAGGTTAAGAATTTCAAAATAAAGTGCCAAGACCCGAATTTATAAGAGAAGTACTATTCACCAGTTTGCCTCATCTCCCATTTTAAAATATTATCATAGTTTCAGACCCCAAATGTCCCATACTGTGGGGGTGGCCTTGGTGTTTCCCACTCTCTCGCTAAGAACACTTAAACCTGCAGCTTTGTCTCTACTTGCTGCACTTTTTACAGCTAGAAAAGCATTGGCCTCCTTACCAAATATGGATATTCAACCAAAACCGGAAACAGTCCAAGCCCAAGGTCAAGTAACAAGCTTCAGGCATGTCAGGAAGCAGCGCAAGCCTCGGAGCAAATGCCGGTGACATTCGCTGAAGACGCTGCCGTACAAGGTCCGCGGATCTCCCCGTGACATTCCCACCTGATGTGCGGCGAGCACTTTCCTCATGGCCTATGTCGTTTGTATGACACCACATGACAGCCGACAGCCACTCAGTACTGACACAGCAATTTGGGGTTCCCTGCATGCCAATGCACCGATAATTTGGGGGTGTTCCCAGATCCTTGTGCTGTGAATTCAAAGAATGAACTCCACAGAGCAGAGGATACGGTTCAGAAAGGTGACTTTATTGTAGTTTACAGCTTTAGGAGGACGAAAAGAAGGGCGCTTAAGCCTAGAACACAAGACAAGGAAGCAGGGTGGAGTTCCTGCCCAGGGAGGCAAGAGGGGGATCTGAGAAGCCCACCTCGAGACTCAGATCTAGGTTTTTTACGGGGAGTGGCTACGTAAGGAGGACCAGGTCGGCAGGTTACTATGGACCAAGCCCAGACTTTACAGCTTTGCCAGTGATCGGGGGTTTCCGTCCTCTAGGAAGGGTGCAAGCTGAATCTAGAGATCTTTCCTGGATGGTGGAATATCTAGGGTTCTGCCAGCTTAGTGATACTTCCTGCTTTTAATCAAGGAATGCAAAGCCATTCACTTTGGGGGTTCTGTTACCCTGAAATTGCCTGGCCAGTTTCTGTCTCCTCTCCGTACCCCCTCGAATGCTCTCAGCCTCTCCGCTTATTGCAGCCACGGCCCGAGCTTCCCTGTCTAACACCAGCTTCGGTCAGTTTTATTCGAGTCCATTTGGAAAGGACTGGAAGTCCCTCCCTCTATGCCCGGAGCTTCTCGGACACCTTGGGTACGGGACAGTCATAGAAACCTTCTCCGTGTGTGTCAGTCAGGGTTCAGTCAGAATAGAAGTCATCCCGTGCTGGGCTCTGCTAATAGTTATATTTGTTGTGTAAAGACTTGACCTCGGGGTTGGAGAGAGTGCCCAGCAGCTAAAGGCACTTGCCTGAAAAGCCCAAGGACCCGGGTTTGGATCCCCAGGAGCCACGTGAAGCTACATGCACAGTGTGGCACGTGCATCTGGAGTTTGTTTGCAGTGGCTGGAGGCCCTGCACACCCATTCTCTCTCTCTCTCTCTCTCTCTCTCTCTCTCTCTCTCTCTCTCTCTTTCCTTGCAAGTAAATAAATAAAAAATATTTTTTGATTGACCTCAGGGTCTTTTTAAAAATATTTTATTTTTATTTGAGAGAGGGAAAGAGGCAGAGAGAGAGAGAGAATGAATGGGCGTGCTAGGGCTTCCCGCCACCTTGTACCATCTGGCTTATGTGGGTCCTGGAGAATCGAACCAAGGTCCTTTGGCTTTGCAGGCAAGTGCCTTAACTGCTAAGCCATCTCTCCAGCCCTAAAAATATTTAAAAAAAAAAGACTTGACCTTTCAGGGCGTGGTGGAGCACGCCTTTAATCCCAGCACTCGGGAGGCAGAGGTAGGAGGATTGCTGTGAGTTCGAGGCCACCCTGAGACTCCATAGTGAATTCCAGGTCAGCCTGGGCTAGAGTGAGAACCCTACCTCGAAAAAAAAAAAAAAAAGAAAAAGACTTGACCTTATACAAGGGGTGCTGGTTAGACTGTCAGATATGGTAATACCATGGTTTTATCGCCATCTCTTTTCCTCACTGGCTGTGAGTTACCAAAGCAAGGCCTTGGTCAGGTGATCTTCGCGCTCATCTACCTGCCCACAAGAAAGCTGTCCAATCAACAGATTCCTGTTAACGAAATATATTAAATGTTTGAGTTGATCAACTCATCTAAGGGCTACACTTTGAGGTTAAATGTGCACTAATTTAAAGACCTATTAACTGTACTTCCTCTTAGGATACAAACTAGATTCCTCTTCCTTCAACACCTTAAGAAATAGTCTGCACAAAGAAAACACGAGGAGTTTCTGAATTTTTCAGAAAACACATTTCTTCCTAATACATAGATTAAAACTCAACATAAGGCCTGGAGAAATGGTTTAGCAGTTAAGGTGCCTGCCTGCAAAGCCAAAGGACCCAGGTTCTGTTCCCCAGGACCCACATAAGCCAGATGCACAAGGTTGCACATGCATCTGGAGTTCGTTTGTGGTGGCTGGATGCCCTGGTGCACCCATTCTCTCTTTCTCTCTCTCTCTCTCTTTCTCTCTATCTCAAATAAATAAATATTAAAAATAAACATAAGTAAATAGATTTTTTAAGGTTGTGTATGTAAGAAAAAAAGCTGATACCAATTCCATGTAGACAGAAGCCAGATAGTGCAGTAGGAAAAAAAAACAAACAAACAACTAAGCTCGACCTAGAACCAATCTCTGGTTGTGGAGCTGTAAACAGCCCAGGCAAGACGTCATCCTCATATATTCTTCTTTCAGAAAGGTAAACTAAGTTGCCTTTGGTCATCTTGCTTCAGAAAGGAAGAAGGAGATGCTGACTTTATCGATAAGTTTATTTAGTTGCTGATTTCTGTCCAGAACAAAAGCTTAATCAAAGAGGGGACAGTGGCGTTCTGTGACTGCCCAGGCTCGGGTATTTTCAGCTGAGGCATGTGGCAAAAGGGTGAGTCCTGAGATAAGGTCAGACCTGATTATTCCAGACTCCCCATGACCCCCCACTCTGGAAAGCAGTGACGACACAGTGACATCATGTATTTGAAGCAACTTTTCCTTCAACTGGTGTGCTGTGTAGCTGCCGTTTTCTGTTCTTTAGACACACCCATGAACTTTTCCCACATCACAAAGAAGAGGAAGGAAAAGAAATTTCACATTGATTGAGTTCTTACTAAATACCAGGAACTGTGCCAAAAATTTCACATCTATTATTTTGTAATGTTACCTATGAGGTAAGTGTGTTATTATAGTCATTTTACAGATGAAAAGGGAAAGTTAGAGAGCTAAAACTTCTATGCCTAAGTCATAGTCTAGTAATTATGGAACCAGAGATTCAAACACAGAATCTGACACCAAAACCTTTCTTTTCTATGGTTTTTTGAGGTAGGGTCTCACTCTAGTCCAGGCTGACCTAGAACTCACTATGTATTCTCAGGGTGGCCTCAAACTCACGGTGATCCACCTACCTCTGCCTCCCAAATGCTGGGATTAAAGGTGTGCGCCACCACGCCTGGCCAAAATCTTTCTTTTAATTTTTTTGTTCATTTATTTATTTATTTACTTGAAAGCCACAGACACAGAGAGAAAGGCAGAGAGAGAGAGAGAGAGAGAGAGAGAAAGAGAGAGAGAGAATGGGTGTGCCAGGGTCTCCAGCCACTGCAAATGAACTCCAGATGCATGCGCCCCCTTATGCATCTGGCTAACGTGGGTCCTGGGGAATCGGGCCTCAAACTGGGGTCCTTAGGCTTCACAGGCAAGTGCTTAACCGCTAAGCCATCTCTCCAGCCCCAACATCTTCTTTTAAATGTCTATTATCATTTGGATCTGGACCATCTCCAAAGGTTCATGAGCTAAGGGATTGGTTCTCAGCACCGCCATGCGCAAGGAGTTGGGGACATGATTAGATGCCGAAGGCTCTAACCTCATCAGTGGATTAATCCATTGATGGGTGTGTTAGTTTGATTCAGGTGTACCCCATAAACTTAGGTGTTCTAAATGCTAGGTTCCCAGCTGATGGAGATTTGGGGATCAACACCTCCTGGAGGCAGTGTATTGTTGGAGGCAGGCTTGTGGGAGTTATAGCCAGTGTCCCCTTGCCAGTGTTTGGCACACTCTCCTATTGCTGTTGTCCCACCTGATGTTGGCGAGGGGGTGATGTCCACCCTCTGTTCATGTTGTCACTTTCCCCTGCCATCATGGAGCTTCCCCTCGAGTCTGTAAGCCCAAATAAACCTTTTGTTTCCCACAAGCTGCTCTTGGTTGAATGATTTCTGCCAGCAGTGTGAATCTGACTGCAACAGTAATGTTGGTACTGAGGAGTGGTGTCATTTGCTGCTAGATACCCGACTGTGGCTCTGGCCTTTTGGAGGTGATTTTCAAGAGGAATGTGGATGAATTTGAAGCCTTGGCCTAAGAGACACCTTGCAGTGTTATAAGTACAGCTTGATGGGTTATTCTGGTCAGAGTTGCAAGACCTGAATGCAATAAGAACTACGGACTATGAGGTTTGGCTTATGAGGGTGAAAAGGAGCTTTGTCTGGCCTGGGCTAGAAGCAGTTTGTGTGAGAGGCTTGCTGTTATGCCCATGTCCTGAGACCTTGTGCAGGGTTGCAGTGCAAAGAAATGGACTGATATGAGCAGAGGGATATGGCACAGAAAAAAAAATGAAATCTTTGGGCTGAAAGTTCAGCTGCAATTATATGAGAGATTACAACCTTTGAGATTGGGCCAGCTGACCTGCACTGGGGCAACAGGAAGACTGTAGACTCTTTTGAAGGGGCCTGAGTACTCAAAGAGTGTCTTGTTGGTCAAAGTCTGCTTTATTCCCCATAGGATTAACAAATTGGTGCCCTACCTGGTATTATGGAGTATAAGAAATGCAGGAACGAGATGTTCATTGAGTTTGCAATGCAGTCCTGAGTTTTGGAAACTCCCATGGGCAGTGTGTAGCAGGTTTGCTGGATGCCTGCATGGAGACCTGATGGAGCCATGAGGATGCACCATAGGTTGCAGATTCTCAATGGAGATGCCGGTACCACGAGATGACTGCCAAGGAGAGCTGCCGGCCCCGATGAAGTTTTCCAAGACTGTGAGTAGCCTCATTGGAGGGGCGGAGTTAGAACTCCAGAGACTTGCTGGTTAGAATTATCGTACTTGGAGACTTGTCACTGACTAGAGTTGTTGGATTTGGAGCTACAGAGTTAGATATTTGCCCTGTTTAAGTCTTGTATTTGGTTGAATATTTCTTTGCTATGCCTAATGCCATCTTTTGCAGGGTGAATGCTCATTCTGTGCCATTATGGGATTTCTGGGGATTTTTTTTTTTTTTTTTTTTTTTTTGGTTTTATGAGGTAGGGTCTCACTCTAGCCCAGGCTGACCTGGAATTCACTATGGAGTGTCAGGGTGGCCTTGAACTGTCAGCAATCCTCCTACCTCTGCCTCCCAGTGCTGGGATTAAAGGCGTGTGCCACCATGCCCAGCTGGGGGTGATTTTTTTTTTTTTTTGGTATGATGGCTGAGTTAAAAGACCTTGGATTATGGGGATGTTTGAACATCATTGGGATTGATAGAAATTATGGGGACTTTTAGAGATGGACTGAATGCATTGCATTTTACATCATGGATGGTTATCGGCTTATGGGGGCCAGAGGCAGAATGTGGCGGTTTGATCCAGGTGTCCCTCATAAACTTAGGTGTTCTGAATGCTAGGTTCCCAGCTGATGGAGATTTGGGAATTAACACCTCCTGGAGTTAGTGTATTGTTGGAGGCAGACTTATGGGTGTTATAGCCAGTGTCCCCTTGCCAGTGTTTGGCACAGTCTCCTATTGCTGTTGTCTACCTGATGTTGGCCAGGGGGTGATGTCCACCCTCTGTTCATGCCATAGTTTTCCCCTGCCATCATAGAGCTTCCCCTTGGGTCTGTAAGCCAAAATAAACTTTTTTTTTCACCACAAGCTGCTCTTGGTTGGGTGATTTCTTCCAGCAATGTGAACCTGACTGCAACAGTGGGCTATTGGGAGATCATGGAAACTTTGGAGGTAAGACCTTGTTGAAAGGAGTGGGTACTCAGAGGTTTTCCTCCTCCTCTTCCTCCCCCCCCTCCCCCCTCCTCCGGTTATGATGAGGCAAGCAGCTTTTCTCCACCATGTGCTTCGGCCATGGTGTTCTGCCTCATCAAAGATCACCTTAGAAACAAGGAAAACAAGTAACCATGGGCTAAAACCTCTGAAACCATGAGCCTAAATAACTCTCTCCCCCTTTGTTTTTCTCACATATGTTGTAATAGTGCTAAAAAGCTAACATACTGTTTTTCTAATATTAAAAGTTTATAATATAAAGTATATATATCATAAAAACTCTGTATGCCAATTGTGCAGAATGAACAGGTGTCATATGGAAAAGTTTTAGGCCTCTATTTCCTCAAAATTATTTTGTGTTGCTTGGTCTCTCCTCTTTTTTTTTTTTTTTGTTTGTTTGTTTTTGTTTGTTTGTTTGTTTGTTTTTCTTGGTTTTTTGAGGTAGGGTCTTGCTCTGGCCCAGCCTGACCTGGAATTCACTATGTAGTCTCAGAGTGGCCTTGAACTCAGTGATCCACCTACCTCTGTCTCCCGAGTGCTGGGATTAAAGGTGTGTACCACCATGCCTGGCTCTCTCTTCCTTTTTAAAAAATTGTGTGTGTGTGTGTGTGTGTGTGTGTGTGTGTGTGCCAGCGCCTCTTGCCACTGCAATCAAATGCCAGATGCTTGTATTTTCTACATCTGGCTTATGTGAGTGGCTGGAAAATTAAACCCTGGCTGGCAGACTTCAGCAAGCAAATACTTTTAAACACTTTTTAGTCCCATCTCCCTCCTTGCTCTTTGTGAAAATCCAATAACATGGATGTTATATCATCCAAATATTGTCCTATAACTCCTCATACTTTGTTCATTTTCTAGAATGATTTTTATATCTCATCTTCAATTCAGACAGTTTGTAATGACTTGTGCTTAAATTTACTGATCTCTGTTTTTATTTTTTTGTTCTTGTTTTGATATGTTTTATTTCGTTTTTTGAGGTAAGGTCTCACTCTAGCTCAGGCTAACTTGGAATTTACTCACTCTGTATTCTCAAGGTGGCCTTGAACTCACAGCAATCCTCCTACCTCTGCCTCCTGAGTTCTGGGATTAAAGGTGTGCACCACCACGCCCACCTTCACTGATCTCTTCTTACGTGCTCAGTCTGATCTTAAACATGTCCAGTGTAATTTTATTTCAAATGTTATATTTTTCAAGTTTAGAAACTCCAAGGTATTGTTCTGTTTTTGAGTTCACTTGTGATTTATCTAGCTAACATTCTTTTTTGTTTATTAGTTATGTACACAATGTGTATACAGCCATGTTGGTACCATCGTTAGCTTCCTCCCTGTCCTTCCCCCTCTGAAGGGACCCTCCTCGTTGGGGAATATGTGTCATGCATTGTGGGGTTAGCCATCACTTATGGGTAAGAGGCAATGTCTCTGTGCATAATGACCCAATGTGTGGCTCTAACATTCTTTCTGGCCCCTCTTCCACAAATTTCACTGAGCCATGTTGGGTTCATTTTAGGTCTGCTTCAGTGATGAGGTCTTGGGAGCCTCTGTGTCTCTGCTGGATATCTGGTTTGGTAGGAGTTGAGTGTTCTCTGTGTCTCTCTCCTTCACCCTTGTACTGGTACCAGGTTCACCAAGAAAGGAGCTCTTTTGCTCATTTCCCCAAATACTCTTAGTTTCAACTGGGGCCCTTTTGAGGTGTGATGAGCTGGTTCTCTCCTTAGGATCTGTGGCCATCTGAAAAAGAGAAGCAAATTCTCCAATGGAGAGTGAAGTTAGTACCAGATAAATGGAATAACCATTGTTATTTTAGAGAGAATTTAATAGGTGTAGCCCCTCTTGTAGCCCATGATTGGTGGTAGCTTGATAATGTAGAGTGGGCTCATTATCTGGATATGATTCTGACTTGTTTCCCAGCTCCAGCTATGGATTCTGTTCCACTGAACAAATCAGTTAGCCAAATCAAGAGCAGCTGGATTTCCACCAAGACTGTGTGCCACTATTGCGCTTGTGTGAGCATCATGTCAGGTTGTTTGCTGCTGAGTTCTAGCTAACATTCTTTCATGCCACTTTTTAATTGGATCCAGTTAACCTGGAAATCAATTATGCTGCTTTTTTAGGTATTTTTGGTTCACTTTTTTTTTTTTTTAATTTTTGAAGTAGGATCTTGCTGTATCCCAGGCTGACCTGCAATTCACTATGTAGTCTCAGGTTGGCCTCGAACTCACAGTGATCCTCCTACCTCTGCTTCCCAATTGCTGCGATCAAAGGTGTGTGCCACCAGCACCTGGCTAGTTCACTTTTTGGACTCAGCATATCAGGGCTTAGAATCTAATTACCACAAGAATACAGAAGATAGAGCTTCACTTATTCCCCTTCAATCTTTGACTATATTCTAAAAACAATGCAGCAAAGTTGGGAAATTGCCTTGAAATTTTATTTAGTATTTACAGATTGTCTATCATTCTGTTTTATCAGTGAAAACTTATCATACAAGGCCAAGTCTTAGCTGATTTATCTTTGTGATGTGTCTCTACCACAGACTCGTGCTTCTATCCATTGATTTTGCCTGCCAGGCTTCTGCCCTTCCACCCAAGCAGAGAAACAGTCACAAATCTCTGATCAAACACACAATCATGGGTTGGAGAGATGGCTCAGTGGTCAAGTCACTTGCTTGCAAAGCCTAAGGACCTGGTTTTGACTCCCTAATACCCACGTAAAGCCAGATGCACAGTGGTGCATGCATTTGGAGTTCATTTGTAGTGGCTAGAGGCCCTGGAGCTGTCATTCTCTCTTTCTTTCTGTCTCTGTTGTCTCTCTCTCCTTGCAAATAAATAAATAAAAATGGTTTCTTAAATATATTTTTTAAATGGCACATGGCACAAAGGGCTCATTGTTCTGTGTAATTTAATTCCTGAAAGCTTCCTTGGGTGGTCCCACCAAAATGATTTTTTAAAAATTTTGCTTGATTTTTTTTTCTTTTTAAAAATTTTTATGGGGGGCTGGAGAGATGGCTTAGCAGTTAAGTGCTTGCCTGTGAAGCCTAAGGACCCTGGTTTGAGACTCGATTCCCCAGGACCCACATTAGCCAGATGCACAAGGGGGCGCACGCATCTGGAGTTCATTTGCGGTGGCTGGAGGCCCTGGAGTGCCCATTCTTTCTCTCTCTCTCTGCCTCTTTCTCTCTCTGTCTGTTACTATCAAAATAAATAAATAAAATAAAACAAAAAATTTAAAAAATATATTTTATGGGCTGGAGAGATTGCTTAGTGGTTAACGCGCTTGTCTGCAAAGCCTAACGACTCATATCCGATTCCCCACTACCCATGTAAAGTCAGATGCACAAAGTGGCACATGCATCTGGAGTTCATTTGCAGTGGCTAGAGGCCCTGGCATGCCCATTCTCCCTGTCTGTCTCTCTATTCTCTATTTCTTCTCTCTGCTTGCAAATAAATAAATAGAAAATTAAAAAAATATATATTTTATAGCTGGGCTTGGCGGCACACACCTTTAATCCCAGCATTCAGGAGGCAGAGGTAGGAGAATCATCATGAGTTCGAGGCCACCCTGAAACTACATAGTGAATTCCAGGTCAGCCTGAGGTAGAGTGAGACCGTACCTTGAAGAAAACAAACAAACAAAAATTATTTACTTGGGAGAGAGAGAGAGAGAGAGAGAGGGAGGGAGGGAGAGGATGGGCATATCAGGGCTGCCAACCACTGCAGATGTACTGTAAGCAAATGTGCCTCCTTATGCATCTGGCTTACATGGGTCCTGGGGAATCAAACCTAGGTCCTTAGGCTTTGCAGGCAAGAGCCTAAACCTCTAAGCCATCTCTGCAGCCCATGTTTGTTTTTTTTTTTTTTTTCCCTAACTGCCATCATAGCTTCCTTTCACATCCAGCTGCATCATGGATGTGCATCGGTGGGAATGAAATCCTCCTCAGAAAAGCTTCCTAACACGAATCGCCCAGCAGCTATTACAGCTGCCTGTTAGTATAGCTCCTAATTAGTTGAGGTTTGAGATTAAATCCAATTGTTATGACAGATACCTGTTTGGGAATTGTGTCTACAGAACATTTGTAAAGCACTGGCATCCTAAGTCATTAGACACTGGAAACCTCAAGTCAATTCTTCGCACTGTGAACTAATTCTGTAATAGCCGAGATATCTGACTGCTTAGTTGTGCATAACCAATCTGACTTCGGAAATGACATGATAATAGTAACATGGTAATAATGCATATCATTTATTGAACTTATGAATCAGGCAACCTACCAGATTTTTACATATCCATAATTTATATAGCCTTTATAATAGCCATGTTACAACCAGGCTTTAGAGATAAGAAAATTTTTTTTGCTGGTCCTGTGAATCGAATCTATATCCTGCGCATGCTAAGCAGGCACTCTCCCAGTGAGCTACATTCCCAACCCTGAGAATTTTTTTTTATAGATTGTAATTATCTTCCGGTAGCTAACACACATGTGGCTCAGATTTAAAGCTAGGGAGATGGTTCAGTTGGTGAAACACTTGTGATGTAAGCGTGAAGACCAGAATCCATGAAAATGCTGGGTGGACACGATCTGTCATCCCAGCACGTGGGAGGTGGACACAGGGAATCCCTGGGACAAGGTGGCTACCACTTGAGCTGAATCTGTACATCTGTAAGCTCTAGACTCAGGTATCCTGCCTCAGTAAAATAAAGACGGCAACATCTAGCCACGCGTGTACCCACACATACACATATGCCCACACACATATGCATACGCATCCACACAGCACACACACACACACAAAATACAAATAACAAATCCAGACTGCTTAAATCCAATTTCTGAAACCTCAGGGAACACAGCAGTGCTTCATCTCCATGCCCTGCCCCGTAAACCAACTAACAGCCCTTTTGAAATTAATGTATGTCAGACCCATCATTTCCCCCCCCCCCGGGACTTCACCCCACAAATTCTAACCTGCCCCCTACTCTTGCCCAAGATTCTCTTTCTTTCCTTAGAGCAGAACTGTGGAAGACTGCTGATTCAAACCACCCCAAGCCTATCCCTAACACTCCTCTTCCCTCTCTTCAAGTTGGGGACCAGGTTACATTTCTAACACCCACTTCTCCTTCCAACCTAAATGGGCAAGGCCCCTCGTAAGGTCATATGTCTTACCCCCATAGCCGCCAAACTCCAAAATCTTGCCTCTTGGTTTCATCTTTCACGTTTCAAGAAAGCACCTCCCTCCTAAATCCCACCAAACTCCAAATTTCTCGACTCCTGTCAATTCCTGAAGAGACAACCGAGACCGCTGTCAATCTCATGCTTCCTTTTCCAGGTCCACCGAGTGACCCTGAGCCTTCATCAGTTTCACCTTTTCCTGACTGACCTGCCGGAGGACATGTGGCTAATGCCACGGCCCGTCCACACCTTTGATCAGCTACCCGAGGCTACTGAAATCCTTTCGTTACATTTCAGCCGCACCAGATAGGATTCTTCACCTCTCCCTTCAGTTTGCCCTGCATAAGGACGGTTCATGCCCTGCCCCGTCCTTCCCCTTGTCCTTGCTCCATCACAGCTGCAACCCTGACCACGGGACTCATCCCAGCTAACCCTCTCCTAGCTGGTCCCGCTGTGAAAAGGCAACTCTCACCCTCCTATCATGATCATATTTCACTATCTTTCTAATCATAAAATGCCACCCAAACTTCTATTTGCCTTACTCTTTCTACCATACTCTGCCCATCTCCAGCCCCTCCCAAAGATAACTTCTGCTTACACCTTACCTGACATGTGTCCCTTCTGTAACCCTAATAGGACCTGCCGCTGCAGGATCTCCCTTAGTGCTAATCTGTACCTTTTCCCGTCCTGACATCGTAATTGGCCCTATTAGATGGCATAAGGATGATCAAGAAATATTTCACCAAGGTGTCACACAGGGACCCTGGAAAAATCTCAAGGATCAATCTAAAAGAGATAACATAAACTATGGTATCTATCAAACTCCTGCTAACCCTCAAGACTCAGGGCTATACTCCTGTATCAAACTTAAGAAAGGATTCCCCACAGATACAGTGTACTCAAAGGCTGCCTTGAATGTAAGTATCCCCATGAGTCCTCGAGGGCCCCAGAATACTCAAAGCTTCTGGGTACAATTGGCTGTTGACACAATGAACAAACATTCTTTTTGTCTACAGGAGGGAAACTCAGTCCATCAACTGTTAACTAATAATCGCATGGGCCTGTCCGTCAGATATAATGAATATGTTAATGTCACTGGGGACAGAATTACAACACAAAACCATCCTGTGCTCCATTCTGAGCCAGTACTCCCAATCTCTAACTGTCCCACAACACTACTTGTGCATCAACTGTCCCCTCCTCCCAACCTCTCATAGATCCTCAACTCCTCATTGCTCTATTGGAAGGAATATTTCTTTGCCTTCTGGCAAATGTTTACCTAAGGGGTGGGTCTTCCCCTGCAACCAAAAGCCTACCAAGCCCTTCCTGCCAGATTCTCTGGAATCTGTTCCATTGGACGGATCCTTCCCTTATTACCCTCCCTAACCCCCTCTCAACGAATTATCAGGAGCTTCCCCTCAAGTTGTGATGATAATTTAATGTTATTAGATCCAAGACAGGTGGCCATCGCATCAGCCTCTTTCCTGCCTGTTCCAGGCCTTGTGACAGGAATAGAGAAGGAAGTCTCAGAACTGACCTGCGTTTTCAGTAAGACTGCTAATCTCACTGCGCAAGTTCTGGCAGGGATTAACCAAGAAATGAAAGAACTCCAGATCTCAATATGACAAAGCAGAGCTACTATTGATTCACTGCTATTAGAACATCATATTGGATGTCAGCAATTTCCTGGAATGTGCTGTTTCAACATTACAGATAATTCTAATATTATTCAACAACAGTTATATAATATCAAACAAGAAATTAACAAAATCCATGAGAGTACTTTCTGGTCAGATTTAGGGCAATGGTTTCCATGGCTAATGGTTTCCCATTGTTATGATTCTGCTAATTCTTCTTTTGGTCCTAGCATATCCAGATGCCTCACTGAATTCCTCCTGGACAGATTACAAGCCTTCACTTCACAGCGAGTCACTGAATTCTTCATGGCTATTAAATATCAACCCCCAAACATCCAACTTCCATAGGACAGCATGGGCATACCCTGAGAGATCTACTGCCTGCCCCCCCCCCGCCCCCAGCAGGAAGCAGCATAAGAGCTTGCCATTCCCATTCTGGCCCATGTAGTCCTCCCCAAAATGCCCACTCACACCCAGTTCTCCCCAATTTCTTTTATCCTTCCAGAATCTAGACTGAAGGATGAATAGCCTTCCCTGAAAACTAAAGGGAACTAAAGAGTTAATGACTATCCCTAAAGCTCAGGACAATTAAAAAATAACAGAGGCATTCAGCCTCATTAAATTTGGCACCTTCCCTGACTGATGTGCTCCCCTTAGCCTAGATGGCCTTGAAGGACCAGAGACCATCTGAGGCTCCTCCCTTGGACATTCCTGGCTAAAGAAGCCTGTTCTGAACAAGGACACACACAGCTACAGTTTTCTTATCCACTGCAACTGGTACAGCCTGGCCTTTTCCTTAGGATCCTCCTTATAAACTTGCACCCTGGCCTGGCTCAGTGCTTCCGCCTTCATCCCGCGGGAAGGTTGCTGCCCCTCGCTGTTCCTCTCAATAAACAGTCTGTCTGCAGAGATCAAAGTCCCGTGTTGCCTTTTGCTTCTCTCTTACACTTTGCCTTACGGGACCCAGGTTCAAATTCCCAACACCCACATAAAGCCAGATGCACAAGGGGACAAGTGTATCTGGAGCTGATTTGCAGTGTGACTAGAGGCACTGCTGTGTCCATTCTCTCTATCTGCCTCTCTATATATATCTATAATAAATAAATGATTTTTCAAACAAAGCTTCTCTCCGGCCGCCTGACTAGAGGAGGTGTCCCTGGGGGCAGATCTGGTTGTCCAGTCTAAAGGTTTGCAGAGGGCTGGAGCTCTGACTGGCTTCTCTGCTTTTTGGATGCCTGTTTTGTGCTTGCTTTTAGAGGTGCTAGTGTGGCCTCTCTCTCTCTCTCTCTCTCTCTCTCTCTCTCTCTCTCTGCTTGGATCTGTGAAAGAGGACAGCCTCTTTCTTTCTGCCATCATGGAACCTCCCCTGGCTGGATCTTTACACCTGAAATAAATCCCATTCCTTGGATAAACTCTGTCTGGCTTGGCAGTTCATCCCAGCAGCATGAAGCTGAATACAATGGCCCCCATCCTGCATCTGCTGGTACATCCACTACTGATGGTTCATTCCTAACTATCTCTCTCTGGGCACTATAGGCCCAGTGCTATGCCCCCTTGGAAGTTGCTAGAAGCCCATGACAGCCCCTCACCTTGATTCACTTCCTGCCTGAAGGAAGCTCCATGGCTTCCCATAGGCCCAGCAGCGCTACAACTACATGCCCATGCCTGGCCGTACTCACTTTATCCCGCTCTGACTTTGCGTCCTTACAGGTGTGATTTCCTAAGAACACCGCTCAATAAACTATCCACACAGCATCTCAGAAGGACTGAATGTGTCTCCTGAAGGTCTTATGTTGAACCTCTTCCTTGCTATGTAATGGCATTTGGAAAATGAGCTTTGGGGAAGTAATGAGATTGAGATGAGGCTGCATGGTGGGGTGATCCTATAAGAGGACGCCAGACACGTGTGCTCTATTTCCTTTTTCCTTTATTTTCTTTTACTTATTTGAGAGAGGGGAGGAGAGAAAGAGGAAGACAGAGAGAGAGAGAGAGAGAGAGAGACTAGTGCTTCTAACCACTGCAATTCCAGATGCATGGGCCACCTTATGCATCTGGCTTTATGTGAGTACTGGGGAATAGAACCTGGGTCCTTTGGCTTTGCTAGCAAGCACCATATCCACTAAGCCATCTCTCCAGCCCTCCTTTTCCCCTTCTCTCTCCATCATGTGAGGATACAGAAAGAAGCCAGTAGATTCCACACCAGAACCCAATTTGTTTCAGGCTGCCAGCCTCCAACACCATGAGAAAATAAAGTTATGTTTACCCATCCACCTGCGATGTTTGGTCACGGCAGCCTGGGCTGTCTAATGCTGCAGCTGCTTCCAGATAGCCCCGTCTCGGGTTTTTCCACTCTGTGTTCGAGTCTAGTTTTTCTAAGTAGGATAAATTATTGAAAGGAATAAAAATAATACAATTATATTTCCGATGAAATAAATCAGCAATTTAAAGGTACAAAAAGTCTTTCTTGGTCACTTTATTCTCTTTAAAATCTTTAGTGTGTGTATGTGTGTGTGTGTGTGTGTGTGTGTGTGGCATACACACGTTCATATGTGGGTGGATGTGGAACCTGGAGGTAGGCATTGGGGACCTTCCTCAGGGACTCTCTGCCTAATCCCTACAGACGGGGTCTCTCACTGACTCTAGAACTCACCCACCCAGCTACACTACATAGCCAGCGGGACCTTGGGAGTCTCTCCTCTGCCTCCGTTTTCCCAGCTCTGGGATTATGGGTGCATCCCACCATGCCACACATTTTTATATGAGTACTGGAAAATCTAAGCTTGGGTTCTCATGGTCTCACTGCACACATTTTACCCATTGAGCCATCTCCCCAGTCTTTCTTGGCCATTTTATTTTTTAATATATTTACTATTTATTTATTTGAGAGCAATAGAGAGAGAAAGAGGCAGATAGGTAGAGAGAGAATGGGCATGCCAGGGCCTCCAGCCACTGTAAACAAACTCCAGATGCATGCGCTTACGTGGGTCCTGGGGAATCGAGCCTCGAACCAGGGTCCTTAGGCTTCACAGGCAAGCGCTCAACTGCTAAGCCATCTCTCCAGCCCTCTTGGCCATTTTAAATTGCATGAGTTAACCAACTCTCTTACTCCAGGGTCTGCCCTCTTGCACTGAATCTTTTTTGGTTATTTTTCTTTTAGAAGAATTGTCATGTAGCCCAGACTGGCCTCAAACTCACTATTTTGCTAAAAATAACCCTGAACTCTTTATCCTCCTGCTTCTACCTCCCAAGACATTTAAAACAAATATCCTTTTATTTTAACAAATATAGCTCAAGCCAGGTGTGATGGTGCAGGCCTTTAATCCCAGCACTGGAGATGCTGATCACTGTTTGTTCATGGCCAGCCTGGGCTACAGAGTGGGTTCCAGGCCAGCCTGGAGTGAGACCCTGCCTCAAAAAAAAAATAGCAGAAAAATAATTTAAAATTTTTTGTTTATTTTATTTATTTATTTGAGAGCAACAGAGAGAGAGAGAATGGGCGCGCCAGGGCTTCCAGCCACTGCAAATGAACTCCAGATGCGTGCGCCCCCTTGTGCATCTGCCAAACATGGGTCCTGGGGAATCCAGCCTCGAACGGGGGTCGTTAGGCATCGCAAGCAAGCGCTTAACCACTAAGCCATCTCTCCAGCCCAGATTTTTAAACATAATGTAGCGTTCCATTTCATATGTACAAAAAAAATTATTTAACTTGCACTTATAAAGCAGAGTAATAAAATAAATATGTATTACTCAGCCTCAGTAATTTCATGTCAGTATCATTAACGTTACTTGTTAGTTCCTTCCCAATCCCATTGTCCTATCTTTTCTTAGAGTCAACCATGATTCTGAGACTTGCATTTACTTGCAGCCTTTATATGGGTTCACCAAAAAAAAATAATAATAATAAATCCACAATAAAAATAGTATCACACAATCTCACTGTTTTCTCCCGGCTGCATCCTGAACGACCATAACTGGGTAGCAGGCGGTAGTTCAACAAAATACTTATTCCTGAATGAAAGAAAGCACAAGTGATGGAAATACTTTTGTCCTCTCTTCATACACGATGCTTAATGTTAGGTCAGGACAAAATGGAGTCACCGAGGACAGCAGGAGGGCGACAGAGACATAAGGACGTGGGTCATCCACATTCCTCAGGGAACCGCCCAGCCATTATCCCTTCCTTGCCTAACAATGCCCCAGGTCTAGGTTTCCTGCCTCCTTGTCTCTCAGGTCACCTGGTCACTGCTCTGGTCTCCCACCCTGGCTATTTCTCTTCCTCACCTCCCCCAGCTGAAGAGCTCTCTATAGCCCACTATCTGTAATCTCAAAACTTGATGGTGCTCCGCTCTTGAGAGTCAGTCCTGGCAGCTCGTGTTTTTCCCATATAAAAGCTTCCATCTTTGCCTCGGAGTGGTCTCTGTGGTCTTAGTCTCTCCAGAAACCTACACTTAATAATGTGGCTTAAACCAGGTGTGGTGGTGCATGCCTTTAATCCCAGCACTCGGGAGGCAGAGGTAGGTGTATCGCCATGAGTTCGAGGCCACCCTGAAACTACATAGTGAATTCCAGGTCGGCCTGAGCTAGAGTGAGACCCTACCTCGGAAAACCAAAGGCGGGGGGGGGGGGGACGGCAGGGGAAGAAGTGTGACTTAATTGCTGTACTAGACAGCTTCAGGTTGCTGGGACGCACTTGCAAACCAGACACAGTTTATGGGAGGATTGGCATTTATTTGAAGCTTACTGATCCAGGGGAAGTTCCATAATGGCAACAAAGAGAAAATCCACCGCACCCAAAAGCAAGAGCAAAAGAAACCAGCAGCCAAACCGCAGGGAACCCAGGCAGAGCCTGGCGTATCTTTAGACTGGAATTCCAAATCCATCGCCAAACACATCTTAGGGCTAGACCCTAGGATCCGCCCACAGAGACATCTTCATATCTAAATTACGAGCTTTAATAAACTCACGAATCTATGGGGCACATCCATTCCAACCACGACAGTTGCTTAACTGGGAGCGTGAATATCAGATACTACTTTGGGGTGTCTTGCTATTCCATCTAATGTGGAGCTCTTTCCCTGGTCTATGAATAAAACTAAACTGTTACAAGTAAACTCATTTTAGTGATACAGATTTTCTTTCTGCTTATAATTTTCTCATGCCAGAAATAATTTGTTAAAGCAATAGATTTTTGCCCCAGTCACAGAAGTGCTAGAATAAAGCAAAAGTGATTTCCTTTGTTCTGCTGTGAAATCGCAACTTGTGCTATGTAAAGAACACTTGTTGGGCTGGAGAGACAGCTTGGTGGTTAAGGAACATGCCTGCGAAGCCTGAGGACCCAGGTTCTATCCTCCAGGTCCCACGTTAGCCAGATACACATGGTGGTGCATGTGTCTGGAGTTCATTTGCAGTGGCTGGAGGCCCTGGTGCGCCCATTCTCTCTCTCTCTCTTGTCTCTAATGAATAAATAAATAAAAACAAATCTTGAAAAAGAAAGAATACTTGTTTAGCCCAACAGCTCAGAGATTCAGAGGTCTAACAAAGCCTTAGAATTATTGCTGTCTTGCCATACCTATGCGATTCTTCTAGAAGTCATCGGCATACTATAGACATACATATATATTCTTTCCACACTGGGTCTTTCTACACAGCCCAGGGTGGCCTCAAACTTTCGATGTAGCCCAGACTAGCGTTCAGTCTCACCACTATGTCTGCCCTTTATCCCCTTTTTATTTACTTATTTATTTTGAGAATCTCATGTAGCCCAGGATGGCCTTGAAATTACTATGTGGGTAAGAATGACCTTGAGCTTTTGAACCTCTTGCCTCTACCTACTAAATGCAGGGATTGTAGACGTGTATAACCACACCCACTTTATGTATGCTGAGAATGGAACCCAGGGCCTTGTGTAGGCTAGGCGAACATTCTACTAACTGAGCTACATCTCCACACTTTTAATGTGATTTATACTACATCACTTTCTTGAGTCAAATGCTTTAGTTACACTGACAACTCCCTGAGTGACTATTTTTCTAAAATGTTTGTTTCCTATATTTACTATTCCTGATACTATTATAATGTAATAGTATATATCATATAAAATTATACATGCTATATATAATTTATATGACCTGTAAGTTTATCATATAGACAATATATAAAACACAATCATATATTATAAATTGTATTGTATAATATAAAATAAAATATAACAATATAAATATACTATATGTGCATGATATATAATATAGAACATGTTATGTAGAAAAATATAGTATGGGCTGGAGGGATGGTTTAGCAGTTGAGGCATTTGCCTGCAAAGCCAAAGGACCCAAGTTCGATTCTCCAGGACCCACATGAGCCAGATGCTTAAGGGGGCGCATGCTTCTGGAGTTCGTTTGCAGTGGCTGGAGGCCCTGGCGTGCCCATTCTCTTCTCTCTCTCTCTCTCTCCTTCTCTCTCAAATAAATAAAAATCTTTAAAAACAAAGAAAACTAGATTATGTAAAATTACGTCTTTGTAATTTCTTTCCTATTTCTGTTGTAGAAACTCAGCTGGAAATCCTGTGCGATAAAACTTCCAAGACATGGGATGTTTACCAACAGTTTCCAGCACAGTTAATCCAAGAGAGACTGCATACAATGGGAAGGATTTTAGATAAGACAGTTGTGCAATGGAGGAAATGAGGCTGCTATGTGATATGACAGTTCTTTAAGTGACACAGAGACGCAACCTTCAGTGCTTCTGTCACGTTGCCATGGATACCCATTTATCAACAAGATGTTCCTGCCTCCAGCTGTGCAAAACTGGAAATTCCCTGAGAAATTTCCAAGAAAGCTGCATGCCACTTAAGGGGAAGTAAAACTGAAACTTACCGGAGCCATATGAACACGCTATGTAGGAAGAGGACCCGAGAAAATAAAAGCATGCCTTTTCCTAAATAGTAGCATGCTTGAAAGACAGAACCACGTTCACTCTTGGGCGTAGAAATACATACTGTTTGTCTCTGGTGGTGTTTTTGCCTACTCTATAATCAGTGAACAAGGATCTATTGAGTACCGAGTATTAACTTCACACTGCTCCAGAGAATGACTGTAGTCTCTGCCCTTCAAGAGGCTTCCATTGAGCACAAAGAGGAAAATCACACAAGGCAAGACAACATGGTACTTAGCTGCGCAGAGTGCTGGATTCCGAGGTGCAGACTGTCAGTACCGGACAGTTGATTGGGGAAGGATACATGGACGCGGGGAGTGTGCTTCCAGAGCTCCCATAATATGCTCTTTCGTATCCAAGTGGGATCCATGGGCCTTGTTTTCTTAAAAAAAAAAAAAACTATTTGAGGGGCTGGAGAGATGGCTTAGTAGTTAAAGAATTTGCTGGCAAAGCCAGAGGACCTTGGTTCAATTCCGCAGGACCCACTTAACCAGATGCACAAGATGGCGCCTGTGCTTGGAGTTTGTTTTCAGTGGCTGAGGGCCCTGGGGTGCCCATTCTCTCCCTCTTTCTATCTCTCTCTGCCTCTTTCTCTAGCTCAATAAATAAAAATAAAATATTTTTTAAAACTGTTTGATTTTTAATCTTTAAAAAACTTTTATTTTATTTATTTAAGAGAGAGAGAGATAGGGGGCTGGAAAGATGGCTTAGCGGTGAAGCACTGGCCTGTGAAGCCTAAGGACCCTGGTTCAAGGCTCGATTCCCCAGGACCCACGTTAGCCAGATGCACAAGGGGGTGCACGCGTCTGGAGTTCGTTTGCAGTGGCTGGAGGCCCTGGTGCACCCATTCTCTCTGTCTCTCTCTGTCGCTCTCCCTCTCTCTCTCTAGCTCTCACTTTCACTCTCAAATAAATAAAGATAAAACAAAACAAAAACTTTTTTTAAAAAGAGAGAGAGATTGGAAGAGGGAGGTGGGAGAGAATGGGCATGCCAGTGCCTTCACCCAATGTAAACGAACTCCAGATACATGCACTGCCTTGTGCATCTGGCATATGTGCATCCTGGGGAATCAAACCTGGGTCCTTTGGCTTCACAGGCAAATACCTTAACCACTAAGCCATCTTTTCAGGCCTATGGGTATTCTTTTTATAATCAGTGATTAAACTTCAATTTTATTCCCTTTTTTTATATTATTATATTATATTTATATGATAACTCACATTAAAATTTAAAGGGGAGATAAACTGTACCTATAACAATTTTGACAAAAAGCTATGAAAGAAGCCCGGCGTGGTGGCGCATGCCTTTAATCCCAGCACTCTGGAGGCAGAGGTAGGAGGATCCCCGTGAGTTTGAGGCCACCCTGAGACTACATAGTGAATTCCAGGTCAGCCTGGGCTAGAGCGAGACCCTACCTTGAAAAAAAAAAAAAAAACTATGGAGGAAATAGAATGAGCGTGGGCTTGGCTGAGAGTAGAACAGATCAGTGTGAACACAGTGGGTCAGTGGGGGGCGGGGTGCAGGTTGGTTGCAGGGCGGGTGGGTACTAGGTGCCAGCCAGAGTCACTTGGAGTTTGGAGGGGGGAGTGAAGGGTTAAAGGCAATGGTAAAGGACCAAAAACAAAGCAGGAAAGTTTGAAAGCAGAGCGGGGGGCCACCGATGGAGAGGCTGATGGAGGGGAAGATGCGGGGACGCACGCTTTAGAACATCCACACGCCATAGGATTTAAATACGGCGGCAGGCTGATGACAATGTAACATAAGGAACATGACTGTGGTTATACTGTGTGCCTTGTAAGTGAAAATGGGGAGGAGGCAGCGGGGATAAAGAGAAGCAGAAATAAAATCACAAGGCCATGAGAGCCTCCTCTCAGTATGGTTAGAGCAGAAGCTGCCGATAGAAACACTCCCCAGAACCAAATGTCTACGGCTGGGTAGACAGCAGCGCGGGGAGGGGGGGGTTGAAGGGTCAAGGGACCTCGTATGCTTCACAGCCTGGGGGAATTAGGGTGCCAGCGATGCCATCTAACATAGCAAGGGGACTTTCCCACATGGAATAGTGGTGGCAATGACAACTGGGCAGTACCACTATGGGAACAGAACAAAGAGAAACAAAACAGAGAGAAATTCTGATGAGCACAGTCAAATGTAAAAACACCTGAGCCAGGGCTGGAGAAATGGCTTAGTGGATAAGGCACTTGCCTGCGAAGCATAAGGACCCAGGTTCAATTCCCCAGAGCCCAGGTAAGCCAGATGCACAAGGCGACACATGTGTCTGGAGTTCATTTTCAATGGCTAGAGGCCTTGGCATGGCCACTCTCTCTCTCCTGCTCGATCACTCCCTTTGTCTCTCTCAAATAAATAGAAATAAACTTTTTAAATATCTCAATCAGAAATGAATTTTTAGGTTATGTGATATGTCATATGTCACAGAGTCCCTGAATAATAGCAATGCCTCTCATGGGATAAAAAACAAAAGCAAGAGACGCATTTTACCCCCTCCCTGAAAACAGTTATCAAACCTACTACTTTCTGTCCCCTTTCCATTTCAGTCTAGTCTGCAAATATTGGATTAAAAAAGATGTGTAGGGCCGGGCATGTGGCTACATCCACAGCCTTTAATCCCGCTCTGGGGAGGCAGAGGTAGGAGGATCCCCGTGAGTTTGAGGCCACCCTCGAGACTACTTAGTGAATTCCAGGTCAGCCTCGGGTTAGAGCGAGACCCTACCTTGAAAAAAAAAAAAAAAAAAACATGGAGGAAATAGATATGAGCGTGGGCTTGGCTGAGAGAGTAGAACAGCATCAGGTGAACACAGTGGGTCAGTGGGGGGGGGTGCAGGTTTGTTGCAGGGCGGGGGGGGGGTACTAGGTGCCTGCCAGAGTCACTTGGAGTTTGGAGGGGGGAGTGAAGGGTTAAAGGCAATGGTAAAGGACCAAAACCAAAGCATGAAGTTTGAAAGCAGAGCGGGGGGCCACCGATGGAGAGGCTGATGGAGGGGAAGATGCGGGGACGCACGCTTTAGAACATCCACACGCCATAGGATTTAAATACGGCGGCAGGCTGATGACAATGTAACATAAGGAACATGACTGTGGTTATACTGTGTGCCTTGTAAGTGAAAATGGGGAGGAGGCAGCGGGGATAAAGAGAAGCAGAAATAAAATCACAAGGCCATGAGAGCCTCCTCTCAGTATGGTTAGAGCAGAAGCTGCCGATAGAAACACTCCCCAGAACCAAATGTCTACGGCTGGGTAGACAGCAGCGCGGGGAGGGGGGGGTTGAAGGGTCAAGGGACCTCGTATGCTTCACAGCCTGGGGGAATTAGGGTGCCAGCGATGCCATCTAACATAGCAAGGGGACTTTCCCACATGGAATAGTGGTGGCAATGACAACTGGGCAGTACCACTATGGGAACAGAACAAAGAGAAACAAAACAGAGAGAAATTCTGATGAGCACAGTCAAATGTAAAAACACCTGAGCCAGGGCTGGAGAAATGGCTTAGTGGATAAGGCACTTGCCTGCGAAGCATAAGGACCCAGGTTCAATTCCCCAGAGCCCAGGTAAGCCAGATGCACAAGGCGACACATGTGTCTGGAGTTCATTTTCAATGGCTAGAGGCCTTGGCATGGCCACTCTCTCTCTCCTGCTCGATCACTCCCTTTGTCTCTCTCAAATAAATAGAAATAAACTTTTTAAATATCTCAATCAGAAATGAATTTTTAGGTTATGTGATATGTCATATGTCACAGAGTCCCTGAATAATAGCAATGCCTCTCAATGGGATAAAAAACAAAATCAAGGAGAGCCATTTACCCCCTCCCTGAAAACAGTTATCAAACCTACTACTGTTCTGTCCCTTTCCATTTCAGTCTAGTCTGCAAATATATGGATTAAAAAAGATGTGTAGGGGCCGGGCATGGTGGCACACGCCTTTAATCCCAGCACTGGGGAGGCAGAGGTAGGAGGATCGCTGTGAGTTTGAGGCCACCCTGAGACTACATAGTGAATCCCGGGTCAGCCTGGGCCAGAGTAAGACCCTACCTTGAAAAACCAAAAAAAAAAAAAAAAAAAAAAAAAAAACAAGAGATGTGTATGGCTGGAGAGATGGCTCAGCAGTTAATGCACTTGCCTACGAAACCTAACGACCCAGGTTTGATTCCCCAGTGCCCACATAAAGCCAGCTGCACAAAGTGGCACATGTGTCTGGAGTTCCTTTGCAGTGGCTGGAGGCCCTGTCATGCCCATTTTCTTTCTCCTTTCAAATAAATAAATTAAGTATTTTTTTTAGATGATGACATCAAATTAAAAGAGAGACTAATGGAGAGAGGGAGGGGATATGACAGAGAGCAGAGTTATGAAGGGGAAAGCGGGGGAGGGGAGGGAATGCCATGGTTTGTTGTCTGTAAGTATAGAAGTTGTCAATAAATATACATATATATATTGGGCTGGAGATATGGCTTAGCAGTTAAGGTGTTTGCCTGCAAAGCCAAAGGATCCCAGTTCAATTCTCCAGGACCCACGTAAGCCAGATGTACAAAGGGGGCACAAGCATCTGGAGATCATTTGCAGTGGCTGAAGGCCCTGTCATGCCCATTCGCTCTCTCTCTCTTTCTCATAAATAAATAAAATACATTAGTATATATTTAAAAAATAAAGTATTTTTAGCCGGGCGTGGTGGTGCACGCCTTTAATCCCAGCCCTTAGGAAGCAGAGGTAGGAGGATCACCATGAGTTCGAGGTCACCCTGAGACTCCATAGTGAATTTCAGGTCATCTTGGGATACAGTGAGACCCTACCTCGAAAAACCAAAATAATAATAATAATAATAATTTTTAAAGATGTGTGTATTTTATTGGCGGGACAAAAGTTGGCATACCTCTTTGTTGTAAGCATAACAAACCATCCTCATTGCATTTTAAATCATTTTGATGCTTCATGCTTTTAATGTTTTTTGGAGAATATTACTATAGAAATGGAAATTTATAAAAGTCCAAAGGGCAGATAGAATAAAGAAGGCAGGTTTTAATTCAATGAAAAAGGCACTTTCTAAAAATGTGAAGTATCCATAAATGGAAAAAAGCTAAGTATATTCCCTCTTCTGGAAATATTGCCGCAAAAGCTTGACTCCGTCGAGATTCTATATATAGGATTCTTTCTTTGAGCTGATTGGACTAGAAGACCTTCGTAATAGCTATCTATTTTTTCCTCTTCCTCTCAGGTATCAGAGGTAAGCAGGGAAAGCTTTGATACTGCCAAGGAAGTGTTCATTTGTTCATATAGGCAGGGGGCGTTCGTTAGCTGACTAGCCATTGGGGGTGTAACAGTGAATGGAGTCTCTCCCAAATGCTTTCATAGAAGTAAATACTTGGGACTCAGGAAGCACATGACTCATTATGGAAGGACCAAGGAAGACCTTGGAAGTAGATAAGTAGACATCACATGATCTGAACCATCAGCCACTGCAGAAGGCGTGATGGTTAAAGACAGAAGGGGCTCCCGACACTGCTGTTAGTTTACATAATCAGTATGTCCCACCTGAACACAAACTCTATTGATAGAAAATCAGCCAGAAGGACTTTTCATAGGACAAAATCAACAGCGGTTTCAGAAATGTATTTTAGGTTTCTAGAAAACTTAAGTCTACTAGAGATAAAAACAGTTTAAATTTATTTATTTGAGGTGGGAGGGGCAGATAAAGAAGGAGAGAATGGGGCTGGAGAGAGGCTGGGCTTAGCTGGTTAAGCGCTCGCCTGTGAAGCCTAGGCCCCTGGTCGAGGAGACTCCCCAGGACCACGTTAGCCAGATGCACAAGGGGGTGATGTGTCTGGGTTTCAGTTTGCATGGCTGGGAGGCCCTGGCACGCCCTATCTCTTCTCTGCTCTTTCTCTCTCTGTTCTGTCACTTTAATACTCAATAAAAAAAAATTTAAAAAAAAAAAGAAGAAGGAGAGAATGGGTGCACCAAGGCCTCCAGCTGCTGCAAATGAACTCCAGACACATGCGTCACCTTGTGCTTCTGGCTTACTTGGGTCCTGGGGAATCGAACCTGGATCATTTGGCTTTGCAGGCAAACACCTTAACCGCTAAGCCATCCCTCCAGCCAGAGACTAAAATATTTTTAAGACATTTTAAAGTGTGAGCAACATCCTTACTCAGAGGGTAACGCTGTGAAGCATACATGGCTTTCTCCCACATTGCTTTGACCCTGAACCTCCTGGAGCTGGCCTCTCCAAGGCCAGTAGATTGGGCTGTTTCACTGACCGAAGCAGAGGCATGAGGGAGAAAGAAGAAGGGGGTTCACAGCACAACCAGAAAATCATAGTGTCAAATCTTGACTTCTTGATTGTAAGTGTGGAGTGATAGAATGAAAATTAATTTAAAAAAATTACTTCAAATATTTGCTGGTGAATGTCTACCTCTCAGGAGAGAGTGTGAAGCTTGAGAAGTCCCAATGGGGCTGGAGAGATGCTCAGTGGTTAAGGCACTTGCCTGCAAAGCCTAATGGCCTGGATTTGATTTCCCAGGACCCATATAACCAGATGCACAAAGTGGTGCATGCATCTGGAGTTCATTTGCGGTGGCTAGAGGCCCTGCCATGCCCATTTTCTCTCTCTCTCTCTCCATCCATGCTTCTTTTTTTCTCTCAACAAATAAAAATATATTTTTTTTAAAAAAAAAGAATAAATTGAGGGCTGGAGAGATGGCTTAGTGGTTAAGCACTTGCCTGTGAAGCCTAAGGACCCCGGTTCCAGGCTCGATTCCCCAGGACCCTCATCAGCCAGATGCACAAGGGGCACATGCCTCTGGAGTTTGTTTGCAGTGGCTGGAAGCCCTGGCACACCCATTCCCTCTCTCTCTCTCTCTCTCTCTCTCTCTCTCTGCCTCTTTCTCTCTGTCTGTCACTCTCAAATATATAAATAAAAATAAAAAAGAGAATGATTTTTTAAAAAAGGATAAATTGTAACTGTCCTGTGTGTGTTTGTTTTTTCTTTTCCTTTCTTTCTTTTTTTTTCTTTCTTTTCTTTTTTTTTGGGGGGGGGAGGGTGAAGAGATTCAGATTGGGTACACCAGTGCCTCTTATTTGTGGAAATGAACTCTGGATGCATGTTCCACTATATGCACTAGATGCATATGGCTTTATGTGGGTTCTGAGGAATTGATCCCAGGTTGTCAGGATTTGCAAACAAGCATCTTTCACCACTGAGTCATCTTCCCAGTCCCTACTTCTTAATACAGATATGAGGATTTTAAAAATACCATTAATCTGAAACTAGCACTGTAAAATGATCACAGTACATAATATCCAAGTTGGGTCACTTCAAGACATAACTTTAGAATATTCTAAAATGCCATTCATCAGGAGAAAATATTAAAGAGTAATGTCCTATAATTTCTTTTCTTGGGAATTTAATACTACCCCAAGAATATTTGGTAAGAAGAAATCCAAAGTTCCTACATTTACTCTACATCATGTCCAGAAAACATATTCTGTTTTAAAATCTTTAAGGCCTGTCAACTTTTACTTTAAGGTTCAGAGTTTAGTATGTTTCTGTATCATTGGTAAGTATGTGAACATACGTCCAACAAGTTAAACTTTTAAAGGTGACCTTAACTTCTAGAGAAGGCATGGAGGAGCTGTGACCAGAATTGACAGATCTGCCTTAATTTCTTTATTTTTATTTATTTATTTATTTATTTATTTATTTAGGAAAGAAAGACAAAGAGGGGGGAAAGAGAGAGAGAAAGAGAGAGAGGGAATGGTTGTGTCAGGGCCTCAAGCCACTGCAAACTAACTCCAGATGCATGTGCCACCTTGTGCATCTGGCTTACATGGGTACTGGGGAATCGAACCTGGGTTCTTGGGTTCTTTGGCTTTGCAGGCAAGCTCCTTAACCACTAAGTCATCTCTCCAGCCCTTCTTTATTTTTACAACTTTTATTAAAGTTTTTGTTTATTTTTATTTATTTATTTGAGAGCGAGAGACAGAGAGAGAAAAAGGCAGATAGAGAGAATGGGTGCGCCAGGGCCTCCAGCCACTGCAAACGAACTCCAGATGCCTGCGCCCCCTTGTGCATCTGGCTAACGTGGGTCCTGGGGAATCGAGCCTCGCACCGGGGTCCTTAGGCTTCACAGGCAAGAGCTTAACCGCTAAGCCATCTCTCCAGCCCTATTCTTACAACCTTTTATTGACAAGTTCCATAAATGCCTTCGCATGCCTTATTGGCCATGAGAGGATAGAGTGAGACATAGCCAGCAGTGTTATCCTTTAAAAAAAAAAGGGGGGGGGGAGACAAAATGTTATATTATTTGTATATTTCTCTGCTCCACTCTATCCTTCAGAGAGGATAAGTAAACTGGATAAGTAAATGTCTATATTATATGTATACATATATGAGAAAACAAGGTGCCAAGCGGAAATGTAATGTAGAGTAACGGGACAACAGGACTAAGGGTGGCCTCACTGGTAAGGGTCCCGTGACCCTCTAGCTTTACTGGTATGTGAGGGAGCGAGAGCTCCTCCAGCACAGGGAGCAGTCAAGGCTGCAGACAGGCGGGTCCTTGGCATGCTCAAAGAGCAGTCCAGGCGGGGCTGTGGTGGCGCACGCCTTTAATCCAGCGCTCGGGAGCAAGAGGTGGCAGGATCGCTGTGAGTTCAAAGCCAGCCTGGGACTACAGAGTGAGCTCCAGGTCAGCTCGGGCTAGAGTGAGACCTTACCTCAAAAAAAATACCAAATACTAAACACCAAACAAACAAACAACAACAACAAAAAAAAAAAAAAAAAAAAAAAAAAAAACCAGCTCAGAGCCAGCATGGCTGAGAAAGGAGAGTGATGGGTGAGGAGAGGAGGGAGGAAGGATCAGCCCAGATCACTTGGGGACCTGCAGCTCTCCTGAGGACTTTGACTTTTGTCACTGAGGAGCTGTAACAAAAACTGACAGATCTGTCATAACTTCTTTTTTGGGGGCGAATAACTTTTTATTCACAAGTTCCATAAATATAGACCATATACCAGTTACTACGTATCAGGTACTGTTCTGTGCACTTTAATCCATTAATCTCCCACAAGGAACTAACGAGATAGATAACATTAACATCCCCGTTTTATAAGCAAGGTAACAGAGATATGAGGAGATGAACTAATTGGCCCCCAGTCCCCCGGGGGAATCCAGACAGTCTTGCTTGGGGGCTTTCTTTCTTAGTCACTACTCAGTCGTGCCTCCTGTGCAAGAAGGGATGGAGAAAGAGTTGGTCATGTTCATATCTTAGTAAGCAAATAGCTATAGCGTTTGAAGGTAAGTCCATCTGACTTCTGACTTCACGCTGCTTGATGGTAGATTATACCAGTCCATCGCCTTCCTGAAAAGCCTTACTGGCCATGAGAAGTTAGAGTGAGGCACAGCCAGGGGTATTTTCCTAAAAAAAAAAAAAAAGAGAGAGAGAGGCCAAAAGATGATGTAGCTTGTATGTTTCTGTGCTGTAGACTATCCTTCAGCGTGAATTACGTTGCTCTATAATGCTTCATACACTTGTTTCCTTCTCTATTACTTATTCCTCTAGTGGCAGTGATCAAATACCTGACCAAAGTAACTTAAGGAAGACTTTGTCTTGGCTCACAGTATGGAGGCATAGTCTTTTGTGGTGGAGAAGCCATGGGGGCAAGAGTATCTGGTCACATTGCATCGACCATCAGGAAGAAGAGAGATATGCATACTGGCGCTCAGCTCACTGCATTTTTTTTTTTGTTCATTTTTTATTTATTTGAGAGAGACAGACAGAGAGAGAGAGAGAGAGAGAAAGAGAATGGGTGCGCTAGGGCCTCCAGCCACTGCGAACGAACTCCAGATGTGTGCGCCCCATTGTGCATCTGGCTAACATGGGTCCTGTGGAATCAAGCCTCGAACCGGTGTCCTTAGGCTTCACAGGCAAGTGCTTAACTGCTAAGCCATCTCTCCAGTCCTCACTTTGCATTGTTATGTAGTCCAGGAGTGCAGCCTATGGAACGATGCCACCCACAGTTAGGGTGGGTCTTCCCTCCTCAGTTAACTCAATTTACAGGCTGTTACTTTCTCTTTGCTGGGACAAAATACCTAAGCAGAAGCAAATTAAGGAAGGGAAGGATTTATTTAAGCCTACAGCTCTGGAGGGCAGAGTCTGCTGTGGTAGGGAAGGCACGGCAGGCCAGAGCAGGAAGCCTGAGTCACATCTTCACATCAGCGTTAATGCAGACACAGGAGAGAGAGCTGGCCTGTCCACCCCCAGTGACACACCTTCTCCAGTAAGGCTGTACTCTTTTGTTTCTTTTAAATATATTTTATTTATTTATTTGGGAGAAAGAGGCAGAGAGAGAGAGAGAGAATGAGAGAGAGAGAGAGAGAGAGAGAGGAAGAGAATGGGCACTCCAGGGCTTCCAGCCACTGCAAAAAAACTCCAAATGCACGTGCCCCCTTGTGCAGCTGGCTTACGTGGGTCCTGGAGAGTCGAACCAGGATCCTTTGGCTTTGCAGACAAGTGCCTTAACTGCTAAGCCATCTCTCCAGCCCAAGGCTGTGCTTCTTAAAGGTACCACAACCTTCCCAAACAGCATCACTTTGCTGTAGACCAAATGTTCAGACTCATGAGCCAATGAGGGGCATGACATTCAAACCACCATATTTGCTCTGAGACCATTTTGGAAAATTGGAGAAGCTGAATTTAACTAGACATCTGAGAGAAACCTGTGGGGGGAAAGCCACAAAGGGGTAAGTGACAGCCATGATATGATTTTAAGTGGGCCACAGATGGCTTTTATTAATTGTTTTCATGGGCACAATAAAAACAAATCCAGTTAAGAATATGTTGCCTAGTATAGTAGCACATGCCTGTAAGCCCAGCAACGACCCCCAAGGCAGAGGCAGGAGCGTCACAAGTTTGAGGCTAACCTGGTCTACATAGTCAGTTCCAGGCTAGCCAGGAATATATAGTGACAGTCTCAAAAGAAAAAGACATAACAACAAAATATGAGTTTTTTTTTTCAAAAAAAAAAAAAAAAAAACCTTCTAGGGCTGGAGAGATGGCTTAGTGGTTAAGGGGCTGGAGGCCCTGGCACATCCATTCTCTCCCTCCCATTCTCTCTCTCTTTCTCTCTCAAATAAATAATAAATAAAATAATGATTACCCACTGTTTCCACTTTCAGTAAGCATTACCAGCATCCACCTCATTGCTGATAACCAAAAATGAAGGAATCTAATCTGGGCATCATGATGCATACTTCTAATCCCAGCACTTGAGAGGCTGAGGCAGAAGGATTACCATAAATTCAAGACTCCATAAAGAGACCTGTCTCAAAAAAAAAAAAACACACATGCAGGCACACCCATCCAATCTACCGACAAGTCCTGCTGGCTTCTCAGCTACCTTCAGATCCATCTTAAGTAAGTAACTGCTTCTCACCACTGCAATGACTACCACCATTTCATACCACTGCCGTCTCTCTCGAGACCCCTAGAGGCCAGCACTACTGCCTGTCCACTACCTGTGAATACCAAACTCCCTTGAGACATTGCCAATTGGGGTGTGTTCAAAGGCCCCAAATCACCACCCCCCTCAGGCATGCACAATTGCCTCCGTGTTCCATTCTTGCCCTTCCAGGGTCTCTACCCAGACAGCTGCTAGAAAGATCTTATTAACGTGAGCAGAAACTTTGAAACAAATCACAATGACCAAGTACAGTGAACAGATTTGCCTCTCTGGAGAAAGAGTTTCAGTGGCGACATGACATGCAGGTTTTAGGTCAGGGACAGCAGACCCCTGGGAGCAACATGGAGGCATGCAACCTTGGAGTTCAGCAGAGCGAGGCTCTGGCCTGGCTCTGCTATTTTCTTTTTTAATTTTTATTTATTTGCGAGAGAAAGAGGCAGATGAGAGAAAGAGAGAGAGAGAGAACGGGCACATCAGGGCCTCCAGCCACCGCAAACAAACTCCAGATGCGTGCGCCACGTTGTGCATCTATCTGGCTTACATGGGTCCTGGAGAATCAAATCTGGGTCCCCTTTGGGGGCTAGAGAGATGGCTTAGTGGTTAAGTCGCTTGCCTGTGAAGCCTAAGGACCCAGGTTCTACTCCCCGGAAGCCATTAAAGCCAGGGCACTTGTTGGCACGTGCGCCTGGAGTTTGTTTGCAGTGACTAGAGGCCCTGGTGTGCCCATTCACTCTCTCTGTCCTCTCTGCTAAAGAAATAAAAATATATAAAATTCCTTTGGTCTTAAATGAATTCTTACCCCTTCTTAGCCTTCAGTTTCCTCACTTAAAATTGTAGGCACAATAATCCTTACGTCACGGGATGATAGAAGGATTAAATAAAACAGCATGTAAAAACTTGACACGGTACCTGGTACAATGTAAACAATGAATGATTGGTAGCTATTAAAATGTCTAAAGTAGCATAATCAGACAGCTGGAAAGAGGGACAAGCCTGAGAGATTGTTAGGATAAGCAATGCTGAAAAAATTGACAGTTGATTCTATGTTTGGAGGTGAGAGAGAGGTAAAAATACCACTTTTAGTTGCTTGTGTCACAGCATGCATGTGAAGGTCAGAGGGCACCTGGGGGGGGGGTGGTACTCTCCTTCCACCTTTTAAAATATATATATTATTTATTTATTTATTTGAGAGAGAAATAATGGGCATACCAGGGCCTCCAGCCACTGCACACAGACTCCAGATGCATGCGCCCCCTTGTGCATCTGGCTTATGTGGGTCCTGGAGAATCAAACCAGGATCCTTTGGCTTTGCAGGCAAACACCTTAACTGCTAAGCTACCTCTCTAGCCCTCCTTCTACCTCTTTTGAAACAAGGTCTCTCTCGTGTTGTTGGTCTGCCTCAGGAAAGGCCAGGAGTCTCCGGGCTCTGCCTTCCATTGCTGTAGGCATGTTGGGATGAGAGATGCATACACCACTCTATGTGGGTCCTGGGAATTGAACCCAGGCAGGTAGGCTGGTTAAGCAAGCACCTTTAAACACTGGACCCCGGTCCTAGCTTCTAAATTTTTTTTTTTGGGGGGGGCATGATATTTCAAGGTAAGGTCTTGCTCTAGCCCCAGGCCTGACCTGGAATTCATAATGTAGTCTCAGGCTGGCCTCAAACTCACAGTGATCCTCCTACCTCTGTCTCCCAAGTGCTGAGATTAAAGGTTTGCAGCACCATGCCTGGAAACTTCTGGATTTTTGATGTGGGCATCTTTGTATTGTAATGCCGTCACCTGAGTAAGAGACACGAGAAACAGGGAGGAAGGGAGTTTAGGGTGGGATGTGTTGAGTTCAGAGCACCCTTGGTACATTTCAGAAGAGTTATGTCCCAGGTACCTGAACATAGGGATCCAAGTTCAAGAAAGAGGCTTAAAGCTGGAAGTGGTTGTGCACTCCTTTAATCCCAGCAGAGGTAGGAGGATCGCCGTGAGTTTGAGGCCACCCTGAGACTACATAGTGAATTCCAGGTCAGCCTGGACTAGAGTAAGACCTTACCTCGAAAAACCAAAAAGGAAAAGAAAGGAAGGAAGGAAGGAAGAAGGAAGGAAGGAAGGAAGGAAGGAAGGAAGGAAGGAAGGAAGAAAGAAAGAAAGAAAGAAAGAAAGAAAGAAAGAAAGAAAGAAAGAAAGGGGCTCAAGCTAGAGGTATAGACTAGATTGTGCAGAGAATAGAAGCACAATACCAGAACTCCAGGACCATGACCACAGGCGAAAACAGAACTTGGACAAGTGATTGAAAAAGAAGCCACCAAAGAAATATGAGAAAAAGGAATTAAGTCAGAGGAAGATTTTTTTTTTTTAAGTAAAAGGAAAAGGAAAAAGAAAAAGAAAGAATTAAGTCAGAGGAAGGAAGTTTTTAAAAGAAAATTCCCGAGGCTGGGAAGGTAGCTTAGCTGTTAAGGGCACTTCCTTACAAGCCTGCTGGCCTGGGTTCGACTCCCCAGGACCCATGCAAAGCCAGGTAAGTGTCGTATGTGTCTGGAGTTCATGTGTAGCGATGAGAGGTCCTGCCCCACCAAGTCTCTCTCTTTCTCTTAATCTCTTTCTCTCTCCCTCCTCACAAGTAAATATAGAATTGCCCATAGTGGAAAAAAAAAATGAAATCAAGTAACTTAAGGACCCACCCAGACGTTTGGACAAGGAAATGCCTGAGGCGTGACATAAGGAAGATTGATCTCACAGAGCAGCAGACACAGTATCTGCTATAATGATTGTAATGGAGCGATTACTATCTGAGGTAAGGAAGTGAATGCCGCGAGAATTCCACCTACAGAAGGAAATTCTCTTTTTCTCTCTCATCCTTCATAGCTCTTTGTTTCCTATCCTCCCATCCTATCCCTCCCAGGGGTTATTAACCCTGGTCTGTAGACCTCCTCAGTGGGTCATCAATGGAGCTTAACTGTATATGTCGACAGGAGAAAGAATTAGAACTGTAATTTCACTGATCTAAAAATCTAGCATTCTTACCAAATGTCAATTTAGGCAAAAACTACTGAAGATTAAGAGTACCTGTGACTGTCAAAAATGTATTTTTGTATCATTTTGAAGTTGTCACAGATTTCTCAAAATATCATTTACACTTATCATTTTTATGAAATGATAGTAGTTATTTTAAGCCTGATGATACATCTCATAAATAAGTTATTTTAAATATTTTGAAAACTGTTTAAATGTAATTAAGGTAATCCCATGCATTCTAGTTGTTAAAAAGAAAAAAAAAAAAAAAAACATACTCTGGGCTGGAGAAATGGCTTGGCATTTAAGGCGCTTGCCTGCAAAGCCTTAGGACCCAGGTTTGACTCCTCAGGACCCATATAAGCCAGATGCACAAGGTGGTGCATGTGTTTGGAGTTCGTTTGCAGTGGCTGGAGGCCCTGGCACTTCCATTCTTTCTCTCTCTCTCTCTCAAATAAATAAATAAAATATTTTTTAAAAAGCATATTCTAAAAAGTTTATAGACATCTCCAGGTACCTTTGGCAGGAAAAGATTAAGACCTCTTACTAGCTCATTACAAAAACCATGGATCTATTCCACTATCTCAAATTTTGGGTTTTGTATACTACAATCCTTACTTCTTTCTGTAGGTGACAATTGTCCCGTGTCCCTCCGGGGAAAAGAGCCATTTGCCTTTGTGTGTTTTTCAGTTGTTCTGACCACTCATTGGACCTTTTTTCTTTTTACCTGGTTATAGAGGTCCCTGGTTTTCTGGTATTCCTCACTTATTTGTTTACTATCAGCAGAAGTTATTTTTAAAATATATTATTTAGCCAGGCGTGGTGGGGCATGCCTTTAATTCCAGCACTCGGGAGGCAGAGGTAGGAGGATCGCCGTGAGTTCAAGGCCACCCTGAGACTACAGAGTGAATTCCAGGTCAGGCTGTGCTACAGCGAGACCCTACTTTGAAAAACTAGATCCTTATAGCATTTATAATTTGGAGATTAGGGTCAGAAGAGAAGAGAAGATTTCTACAAAAGTTACAAAGCAGCAAGAGAGTTTATTTTGCTTAGAGTACAGCTTTTGGTACATGAAGTGTCAGCAGGTAACATTGAGAATGAAGAAAACGCCATTAAAAGACTGAGTTTTCAGCCAGGCGTGGTGGGGCACACCTTCAATCCCAGCACTTGGGAGGCAGAGGTAGGAGGATTGCCACAAGTTCCAGGCCACGCTGAGACTACATAGTGAATCGTAGGTCAGCCTGGGCTAGAGTGAGACCATACCTCAAAAATAAAAATAAATAAAGACTAAGTTTCTAGGACTGGGTAAGTAGCGTTTGTAAAGCCATTGCTACATTTTCTAAAAATAAATAAATAAATAAATAAATATCTTTGAAACACTAAACATAGTGAGTAAAGTATATTTTCTTTTTTTTTTTTTCTTTCTTAACAAATAGATTTAGCATACTTGATTAGAGTTGAGGAACAGATGGGGTGTTTAGGACATTTTCATTCCTCTAAGCATTTATTTAGAGAAGCAACATTTGTAATCACTACAGAGAGACTTATTAGGCAAACATTCATTTAAAAACCATTTTGGTATGAGTTGCTTGGCTTTGTTTTATTAATAAATGTGTGCATGATGCTTGCTGCTCAAATTATGTAATTTCCCTCTCCGAAGGAACGGTGGGCGATCAGAAGAACATCTTTAGCCCCATTCTGTGTCAGAGGAGTTACATGTGAGGTAGAAAGTTTTCTTTAATAACTGACAAGTGGGAGATTTTTATTTTTTGGAATGGTCAATATGGTCATTGTTCAGGACAATTTAAACAGCTGAAATATTTAATGCAACTTATTTGCTAATGGTGGGTAAACTGAGGTTTCGAGAGAATGCTTCTTTGCTCAGTGTCATCCACAAAGTCTACTGGCTGGCTAATACTAGAAATCGGGTGTCTGTTCTCCATCCTCAGAGCAGGCGACACTTCGGGCTGTCTGTGAAATTCTCTTCCATCTCTTGCCATTTAACTGAACTACGCAGAAATTTTATTAGCCCTGATTTCACAAATGCTGCGTATGTGTCTAATGCCTAAACACTGATAATTCCCCTGAGGACAGCCCTCGGTGGAATGGGGGGGGGGGTTAAGAGGCTGGCACGAGAGGAGTGTGGACACCGAAGAATTGCTGTAGCCACTGACCAGCCAGTCTGCCTGGAAACAGGAGCTTCCGGTTCTGGGAGAAACTCCATCTTCAGGAAGCAAACTGCTTGAATGACATAGAGGACACCTGACATTCTCTTCTGGCCTCTGCATCCATACACAGGAAGCCACACACACGTACACACCACACACACACTCACACACACCACTATGCCATACCTCATACACACACACACAGCACTGTTCAATACCATGCATACTAACACACACACTACTATACCATACCACACATCTCACACACACACACACACACACACACACACCACTATGCCATACCACGCATGCTATACACACACACACACACACACACACACGCAAGGAAGAGGAACAGTCTGGTTTGTTGAAGTGAGATGGACATAGACTCATCCATGGCAAATGAACAGTCAGTTCTATCCATGTGGTCAGCGTGTGCACCCGGGTGTGTAACCACCGCCAGAAGCAAGATGCAGAGAATTTCTATTGTCTCCCGAAGTTTCCTCCAACCCCCTTGTAGTGAGTCCACTCTTCCTCCTACACTGGCAGCCACTGAAGTTCCCTGTCCCTGTAGGGCTGCACTTTCCAGAAGGTCATGGGCATGGAATCACATAGTATGCAGACTTTGGGGGCTGCCTGCCTTCATTTAACTTAATACTTCGGGGGTTCAGACGTGCTGTTGCATGCAGTCTGAGCTTTGTCATTCTAAACAGTCATTGCCAAGTGAGTAAGTCACAATGCGTTTATCCTTTCACTAGCTGATTGGGTTATTTCAGATGCCTCTGCATGCACACGTGGCATTATTTTTAAGTAGACGCATAGTTGTACATGTTTATGAAGTACAGTGTGCCATTTCAATACATATAGACAATGCAATGACCAGATCAGAATAATGAGTCAGTCTAACGTTTCAGGCATTAATCATTTATTTCCTTGTCTTTTTTAATCTTATTTTTATTTATCTGTGAGACAGAGAGGGAGATAGACAGATAGAGAGAGAGAGAGAGAGAGAGAGAATGAGCATGCCAGGGCCTCTAGCCACTGCAAACGAACTCCAGAAGCATTGGCTACCTTGTGCGTCTGGCTTATTTCGAACCTTGGTCCTTAGGCTTCACAGGCAAGTGCCTTAACCGCTAAGCCATCTCTCTAGCCCTATTTCCTTGCCTTGAGAGAAAAACAGATCATTCAATACCCACTCTGCTAGCTATTTTGAAATATTCAATGAGTTGTTTTCCACCATAGTTATCTTACTGAGCAAAGGAACATTAAAAGTGCGTGCCAATTCTCCCTCTCTTCCTCTGTTTCTCTCACTCTCTCTAAAATAAATAAATAAAAGTTGCTAATCCAACTGTACACTGCACTAGCTAACTACTCTCTCTCTCTCTTTCTCCATCCGTCCTTCCTTATACCCTTCCCAGTCTCTGGAAACCACTAATATATTCTCTGTGAAATCAAATTTTAGCAAGCAAAATGGCCCAAAAGTGTGTGGTATTTGTCATTCTGGGCCTGACTTACTTCCCTTGACATAATGTCCTTCTATCCATGTTGCTGTAAATAATGGGATTTTATTCTCTCTTTTTTTGTGTGAAAAACTCTCACTTTAACCCAGGATGACCTAGAATTCAGTATGACATCATAAAAAAAAAACTGTAATTCAATCTCTCTTTTTTCATAGTCCAGCAAAAAAATGTGTCAATTTTATCACTTTTTAAAAAATAATCTTAATGATTTTCTTTTGTCTCAGTTTTATTTATTTACTTTGATCTTATTTCTTTCCTACAAATTTGGGGTTTGATTTTCTTGCTATTTTAGTTACATTGCTAATTTATTTGAAATCTTTTTTATTTGAAATATATTTTTCACTCATTTATTTGAGAGAGAGAGATAGAGAGAGGCAGAGGCAGATAGAGAAAGAGAGAGAATGGGCACGCCAGGGCCTCCAACCACTGCAAATGAACTCCAGACACACATGCCACTTTGTGCATCTGGCTTACATGGGTCCTAGGGAATCAAACCTTGGTCCTTTGGCTTTGCAGGCAAGTGCCTTAACTGCTAAGCCACCTCTCTAGCCCTTACATGGTTTTTAAATTTCCATAGGTGGTGGTTTGATTCAGCTGTCCCCCCCATAAACTTATGTATTCTGAATGCCTGGTCCCCAGCTGGTGGCGATTTGGGAATTGGAGCCTCCTGGAGGTGATGCATTGTTGGGGGGCAGACTTACAGGTGTTATAGCCAACTTCCCCTTGCTACTATTTGGCACACTCTCCTGCTGCTGTTGTCTACCTGACGTTGGTCAGGAAGGGATGTCCCACCCTCTGCTCATGCCATCATTTCCCCCGGCCATCATGGAGCTTCCCCTCGAGTCTGTAAGCCAAAATAAACCCGTTTCTCCCACAGGCTGCTCTTGGTCGGGTGTTTCCTGCCAGCAATGCGAAGCTGACTACAACAGCTCGTTTGTTGTATTTTTGAGACAGTCTTGTGTATCCTGGGCTGGAGTCACTCATTTCTGTGGACGGAGGCTAGAGTGTCAGATATGGCATGTGCGGTGGTTTTAATGTGGAGTGTCCCCTCAGTGTGGCGTGTCCCCTATGGCCTCCTGTGTTTCTGATTAAGCCTGGACTTGATCTCCAGCTGCTAGTGGAGATCAAGTGGTGGAGCCTTGGAGGACGTGTGATGCTGGGGGTGGGGGGGGGGTGTCCAACCTTGATGTTTATTAATCCAGCCCCGCTGAGGGTCCATAACTAAGCTCAGTCTCGCTACTTCCTCCCTGCCCTTGTGTGACCGTGTGAGCCAGCGTCTTCCTCCTGTCATGCTTTTCCCACTCTGACGAAACTGGCCCCCGACACGGTAAGCTAGGAATAAACCCATTCCTTCCATGCTCTGCTTCTGGTTGAGCTGTTTTCTTCCAGCAGCGAGAAGGTCACGGCTACAGCGTGTGAACTGCTCCTCTGGGAAGAGTCGGAAACGAAGCCGTTTGGCCAGTCGTGATGTTCATCGGGGCCATGTTGGTGGCCTTGGCTGTGCACCTCCGGCCATGGGAGAGTGTCACGATACCGTTGGCGTGGGGTCACCTGCGTGGATATTAGACCAGTTGTAGGTGCATGGGAGTGTGTGGCACAACTGGCTTTGCTGCAGGTTAACTCGAGGGCAGTGCTGCCTCCTGGGTAACCGCTGGCACAGGCTAGGGTGAGCATGAAGCAGGCTCACGGGTGGGAACGCCGCTTCGTGGGTGATTAGTCCACTTGCAGGTCCACGTGGACACTGCGGTGTAGAATGAGAGACACCCCCTGTTGCCTGCCCACGAGTTGAGCCACTAGCCTGGTGTCAGCTTTCCTCTGAGACATGCCTACTGGCTCCGTGGGGGAAGGGACCACGTGTGAGCTTTGGAGCTGGGGTGACAGTTTTTCTGGGGGGGTCTCAGCTCGGCACAGATTGTGGTATTTCTGTGTGAGCGAGGTAAGATGACGGTGGCGTCTCAAGAGAGGAGACA